>MU589826.1:3607229-3627358 GCA_024362625.1 Silurus asotus
ATGTTTAGCTTCTTTCATTTTCTAATGATTGCTCCAACAGTGGACCTTTTTTCACCAAGCTGCTTGGCAATTTCCCCGTAGCCCTTTTCAGCCTTGTGGAGGTGTACAATTTTGTCTCTTGTGTCTTTGGACAGCTCTTTGGTCTTGGCCATGTTAGTAGTTGGAGTCTTACTGATTGTATGGTGTGGACAGGTGTCTTTTATGCAGCTAACGACCTCAAACAGGTGCATCTAATTTAGGATAATAAATGTAGTGGAGGTGGACATTTTAAAGGCAGACTAACAGGTCTTTGAGGGTCAGAATTCTAGCTGATAGACAGGTGTTTAAATACTTATTTGCAGCTGTATCATACAAATAAATAGTTTAAAAATCATATATTGTGATTTTTTTGATTTTTTTTTTTAGATTATGTCTCTAACAGTGGACATGCACCTACGATGACAATTTCAGACCCCTCCATGATTTCTAAGTGGGAGAACTTGCAAAATAGCAGAGTGTTCAAATACTTATTTTCCTCACTGTACATATCAAAGCAATATTTTTAATAAATGCTGTTCACTATAGTATTTTATTATCCATGTGTTATACACGTGCACATACAACCTACAGGCTTTTTCTCTGTTTCTTATTTGAGAGTAATGTAGTGTAAAAGGCTACATACTGCAGGAGTCTGACACACACACACACACACACACACACACACACACACACACACACACACACACACACAGACAGTGCACATCTGCACACACACCAGCAACCCCACCCTCCCTGTCGAGGTTTTAGAAGGGCACACTGGAGTAATAGGGTAATCTGTTTTCTTTTCTATCTTCTCTCTCTCTCTCTCTCTCTCTCTCTCTCTCTCTCTCTCTCTCTCTCTCTCTTTTTCTCTCGCTCGCTCTCTCTCTCTCTCTCTCTCTCTCTCTTTCTCTCTCTCTTTCTCTCTCTCTCTCTCTCTTTTGCTCTCTCTCTCTCTCTCTCTCTCTCTCTCTCTCTCTCTCTCGCTCGCTCTCTTCTTATTCTCTGTCTCATTCCCTCAATCCTGTCTCAGCAGTTTAGGGAGGCAAATGAGAAGAAGAGTTTAACTAAGCACATTGGCTCAGGGTGCATGCAGCTTAAGGCAATTTGTCAATTAAAAGACCCTTAACATACAACCATCCTTCACTTTAAACACACACACACACACACACACACACACACACACACACACACACACACACACACACACACACACACACACACACACACACACACAAAACATATGTCTGCTCCAAAATTGTGAATCATATTAATAATGTTATTAAAATGTGTCAATATACCTGTTCCTGGAAAGCTGTAGAGTTTGTTAGAAAAGGTATTGATTAGTGTTTGTTTAAAAAAAAACTTTCTCTTGTGGATTAGCATTACTATAAATGGAACATGGCCCACCAAAAGTCAGTGACCAGGTGAGAAGAGCATCAGTGAAAGAAGTAACCATGCAGTCAAGGATGACTTTGCAGAAGTTGAAGAAATCCACAGCACACAAAGAAGTAACTGTTTACACTCATCAGCCAAATGCTCCACAAACCTGAACTCTAATGAAGAGTGGTGAGCAACACAAGCACTTTGATAATGGACTTGGACTTTAATTGCTGCACACCTTAACAATGATTAACTGTAATGGATGGACATTCGGTGCCACCCAGATGAAAACGGGTTCCTTTTTGAGTTTGGTTCTTGTCCGGTTTTCTTCTTTATACCATCTCAGGGAGTTTTTCCTTGCCACAGTCGACACTGGCTTACTTATTAGGGACAAGTCAAGTCAAGTCAAGAAAATTTTATTGTAAGTACTACCATATATAGCTGACACAGCACACACTGAAGGGTCCTTCAGAACCCTGGTGCTACATCACACAATATAGAGTTACATAACAGAACATAACAGACAAAGTTACAATTATAAAGATAAAACTTATACATTCTTTTATAACCACTATATCTCTGTAAAGCTGCTTTGGGACAACGTCAATTGAAAAAATGCCTATACAAATTGTAAAAAAATGGCGGCAAGAAAAGCGTTTTTGAAAAAGAAACAATTGTCTAGGCATGTTGGAGACTGGAAAAAGTGACCTGATAAGATGAACCCAGTATTCAACTCTTTTGCCTTTGGTCACAAAGTAGAAGCACAACACTCCTCATTCACCTCTGTAAAAACCATGTCTATAGAAAAGCATCATATTTGGGGAATGCTCCTCATTAGCAAGGGATGGGAAAGTGGTCAGGGTTTAGAGTAAAATAGACAAAGGTTTGTGAGAGTGCCCAAATGCCAAATTTGGCCCCCAAGAAAAAACATACAAAATACTTAAGCACTTATACCTTTATACTCTTTAGTGCACCGAGGGTCAAGTGCGCCAGGAAAAGCACAATATACTTCCTCTACACACAAAGGAAATCTTGCTCATGTTTTCATCATTACAGTATGATTTGTTTCTTGTTGATGTAACTTTAAAAATCAGCTCCACTTCCATTTAAATCTCACATTACATTTGCATTTGGAAGACACCTTTATCCAGAGCAACTTACATTTGTCTCATTCATAAAATGAAGCAAATAAGTGGTTAAGAGCCTCATTCAAGGGTCCAAAAGTGGAAGCTTGCAAGAAGTGTCTTCTTAAAACCATCTCACACAATAAAGCAAAGATCCGGCTATAGAGAAAGCTTTAAAAATAAAACTAACTACAAGCATTTCTTACACTAAACACTGAATTCTTTTATCTGGAAAACAAAATGTTTTCGAAATAGCTCATTTGCAGTCATTAAAATCTTAATCTCATTTGCACAAAAATTTGGTTCTGCTCTTTTTTACCCGATTAGTTAAGATCTAATCAGCAACCTCTGGACACTTAAGAGTCTCTTGTAGCCCACCCATGGAGAATGGAGGGTGGCCTGTGGGTTGCTTTACCATGGCTGTGCAGTGTGCAGAAACAGCAGGTGTTTCATTTTTCGTTTAATAAAATAGATTAAAATGAGCTTTGATACCCTCTTAATTACCTTCCTACTACCATTAACCATTTAACTCTCTCAATATGTGTGTCTGTGTATGTGTGCATAAAAAAAGAGGTTTTTTTTTATATCTTCCGCTCGCTTTTTTTATTCTGAACATTCATTTCCACCCCACTCTAAATTTTATTTGATAGAACATCCTGCTGTAACACACATACAGACACACACACACACACACACACACACACACACACACACACACACATGCACACTATAATATGAACTAATTTACTGAAATCTAATCTGATTGCATATGTTCGTTTCTGGTGATGCTCTTATTGCAAATTAACAACAGAAGTGAGGCGATTAATTTTATAAATCTACTTACAAATCTATGTCTCATTAAAAATAAAGTGTGCGTGGTCTTTCATTTTGTTAAAAGTAATTTTCGATTCAAACCAATTCAATTCAGTTTGATTTGTAGGTCAAAATACATTACATTGGAACACTGCACCTAAGGCCTTCTCACCCTAAATCAGTACTTGACTTTACTTACATTCTTGTAGGTGAATGTGCACAAATCTCCACAAGCACACTCCAGAATCTATTAGAACATCTTTGACAGAAGAGGAGCTTATTTAAACAGCAAATGGAGCCTAATTGTGATGTTCATAAAGCACACATGAATCTAATGGTAAGGTGTCTACACAATTTTGTTTAGTCCATATAGTTAATAAGTGTGAACCTTCCAGAACCTGCTGTGAAACAAAATTCACAACAAACTTAGACTAAACAAATGTGCAACCAAGAATTATAGACTGAGAATCAGTCTGAGCCCCAATCACTAAATGGAAGTCTGTTCAATAACTGGGGGCTTTGTAAAAAAAAAAAAAGTTCAGCCTCCTGCTGTAACCTACACTATTGAAGATACCAACAAATAGTCTGCTTCTTTTGAACTGAGTACGTGCAGCGGGTTTTGTTTTTGGATGATAAAATTGATTTAGAGTTGATGCAGCCTGGGGTGACAGGGGTGATGTGGTCCTGTCTTTTTGTTCTAGTTAGGACTCATTCTGGACTAACTTGTGCTTATTTATGCACTTACTAGCACATCCAGACAGTCAGAATTACACTAGTCTGGACTAAAGGTAAGAAATAAATGAATGTATTGTACTTGTCTAATTAAAATAAAAATAAAAATTATCCATTTAATCTGGTCAGGGTTGCATTGAATCTGAAGTTTATCATCAGAGCCATGGCAGCCCAACAGCTGACTGGTGCTGCTAGTCGATTGCATGGCACACTCTCATTCACCCACCTAGGGGCAATTTAACACACCCTGTGTGCTATTAACATGTCTTTGGAACTCCATGATAAACTGCAGTTGGTACATCTGTGAACCCTTAACACTTCCCTCTGCACTACCATGTTGCCCCATTTATAATACAAACGGTAATCCTGGCTTTATAATGTGGCCATGTTTAAGTAATGAGTATTATGAATTTTTTATAGAATAAAAATACAGCTTGCATACAGTATTACCTGTAGATTTTCCCTGAGTTGTATAAATCAAATGAAATAAAAAACTGAGTATCATTATACAGAAATGTCAAATGAAGCATTTATAGACCACGCTATTATCTCTATCTATATACCATATATATACACTCTGGGACGACCACAGAACTCATTGTCATTTTAAGTGAACTAGTTTGAGGTGACTTGTGTGTTGTGACAGGGTGCATTATCATCTGGAAGTCATTATAGAATAAGTAAAGTGCAGCCAATATATGCAGGAGATGCATGCAGTCAGCAACAACACTCAAATAGACGATGGCATTCGAATTATGCATGACTGGTAATAAGGGACTCAGGGTGAGCCAAGAAAACATTCCACACACCACCTCCATAACCATCTTGGACTTGAGAAATCAAGAATCACAGCAGGTGATGGTTGTTCTACTTGAAACTGTCCAGTTTCAGTAAATCCGTGAGCAATTAAATTAAATTAAATTGAATTGAATTCAATTTATTTTTATTTGTATAGCGCTTTTAACAATGGACATTGTCTCAAAGCAGCTTTACACATATAATGCCTTAATAAAGAATCAATAAGATTGTTCTTTATAAGTGTAAGTTTTTCCCTAAAGAGCACGCCGATGGTGATTGTGGCAAGGAAAATCTCTCCGAGATGGCATAAGAAAGAAACCTTGAGAGGAACCAGACTCAAGAGGGAACCTCATCTGGGTGGCACAGAATGTCTATTCATTAGAGCTAAACGATATTGAGGTGTGCAGTGATGGTGATCAGATGCAAACTGTAGTCCTGTGTCAGCATAACAGACTGTTGACATTAAGTACAGTCCAAATCCATTCTCAAAGCTCCTGTTACTCCGTAATTTCTATGGATCCCCAGGGCTGTTGATGAGAAACCATCCGAAAGGGAGAGCCAGAAGGTAACACATTCATGAGGGATCTCTGGCCCACCACACCACCATCAACAAACCTGAGTAAATGTGTGAGAGTGAGGGGAAGAAAGCATACAAATATCCCAGTTCACCACTCTATATGCATGATCCCTTCAGATCTGCTCCTTTACCTATAGAAAAATTAGAAAAAAATCAAATAGAAAAATATGATAGAAGACTTGACTAAATAAACATGTTTTCAACCTCGACTTGAACACTAATTGGATGGCTGGTTCCTTTGGGGGTTTATAAGAGAAATATCTGCCCCCTGCTGTAGTCTATATTATTTGAGGTACCAACAAATAGCCTGCACCTTTTGATCGAAGTAGGTGTGGGGGATTATAATGGTATAGAAGTTCACTGTGAACTGCGGAGTGAGACCATTAAGTGCTTTATACGTCAGTGGTAGTATTTTATAATCAATGTGAGATTTAATTAGGAGCCAGTGTTGACTGATTAAAACAGGCGTGATGTGGTCATATTTTCTAGATCTAGTAAGAACTCTTGCTGCTGCATTCTGAACTGAAGTTTATTTATGCACTCACTCGAACACCCAGACAGTAAAATATTGCAGTAGTCTAATCTAGATTTAACAAGGGACTACTTTCTATGCATCATGTAACGACATCATATTTAAAATTTTAGTACTACAACTTAGTCTTAAATCTTGGGGATAAAGTGGAGGTTTGATATAGGCCCATAGTTGGATAGCTGACATGGGTCTAGGTCACGTTTCTTAATTAGTGGGTTGATAACTGCCAGTTTAAAGGATTTAGGCTTCTGATGGAAGAGTTTATTATTTTTAGAATAAGTTCAATTACTTCTTGAATGATATGTTTAAAGAAACTTGTTAAATAGTGTTGATTTTGATGAGAAAATAAATTAAATTCAATCATGAATTTAATCTTGAATAGGAGTAAAACTTTGTAATTGGTTGTCTGTTATAATTACAGTGCTGTCTACAGGGTTATTTATGAAATAGTTTGGCTTTACATTAATCGTCTGGATTTTTTGCCTGATGTTTTCAACTTTACTATTGAAAAAGTTAATTAAATCATTACTACATATTGATAGTGTTTAAGTGCAGTGCTTTTATTTCCTGTTAATTTTTATATTGTACTGAATAAAAATCTAGAATTATGCTTGTTAATTTCTATGAAGGTGAAGAAATATGCTGATCTAGTAGCACAAAGAGCTTTTCTATTACTATATAGCTATAATAGCTATTTTATAATGCTATTCGAAATACTGTCAATTTGGTTTGAAGATATTTACGTTCTGATTTCCTTGTGGTCTTTAATTCTATGCATTTTGACATGTTCTTCTCCCCATGGTTTGTTTGTTTGAATTCACATAGCTTTCCTATGAGCTAGAACTATGAGCTAGAACTTGCTGTTTTTCTCTGACCTTTCTTCAACTCTTAAAATTTTTTTTTGGTTTTCTTAGCACTCTGTAAAAACAGAGGCTGATTTGTGCAAATATTCCAGAATATCTGCAGTTTCTAAAATACTTAAACTAGCCCATCTGGTAATAACAACATCTTGAGGTTACGTATGTAACGAGGAAACGATACGCTGTGTCAAAAACGCTTTGGGAACGCTTCCACAATTTCCACACTCATGGATTGAAACCAGTGCTAGCTTCTGAAAAGAAGTGGAAGCATAATCTGAAGATGTTACCCTCCAGGAACTCAAGATCGTCAAAAACACTTTGGGAACGAGGGTCTATTCAAGCCAGACTGACCAATCTCTGCCTAGTGTGGATGCGCAAAGCTAGGGCAAAGGACAGAGGGGCCAGGAGTGGCACTGAGGTTGAGGCGGTTAGACCAGCCGGCAGCATTGTAATGTCTTGGAGGTAAACTCCAGAGGACAAAGCCTTAGATGCAGCCACACTTCAAGTAAAGTGCCCTCTGACCCGAAAATGAGCTGGGAGATCAGAGGACTTATTAAAGGAAAGAAATAGCATCCACAATTTATCTGCTGAGCATCTGCTTATTTGCAGTGAGACCTCTCCTCAGAGGACCATAGCAGATGAACAGCTGCTCTGATTTTCTCCACAGCTCTGTTCTGTGTATATATATGTATATATACAGTTGGGTAAGCTGCTTCTGGTCTGGGGCCTCAAAGAGAGGAGGAAAGAATGCCTGAAGCATAACAGTTTGTGGGATGACCGGCGGTACCTTAGGAAACCTGATCAAGGGTAGAGGAAGGCACTGGAGTAAATTCCAGGAAATAAGGGGCTACAGAGAGGGCCTAAAGACTCCCTACTCTCTTAAGAGAGGAGATGGCCAAGAGGAACACAGTCTTAACTGGTTAACTCTTAAATTATGTAAAGCTGCTTTGAGACAATGTCCGATGTGAAAAGCGCTATTGAAATAAACTTTACTGTAAGCAGGCACGGGTGCAACAGTAGAGTGACTGGATGGGAGGACCCAAATGCAGGATGCACACAAGGTTATGAAAAAAACCCTGAATTTAATATATATAGTATAGCAGAGGGCAATACAGGGAAGCAAAACCAAAAAAACCAAAACAGTGCAAAAACCCATAAACTGGCAAACTATCCAAAACAGGGCAGAGCAAAAAGACGAACCAAAAAACAATCCAAAGTCCAAAACCAGGAAACTAGGGTGGCAGAGAAGAACAGGGACAGGGACAGGGACCAGGATCAGGATCAGGATCAGGATCAGGATACAGAGCAGGCAGGATGGCGAGACTGATCTCAGGGGCTAGAAAAGATAATCCTGGTAAAATAATCCTAGGTAAGATAATCTGGCCAGGAGCTAAAGTCTTGATTCTCCTTATATACTGGGAGGCGCAGGAAAAACGGCAAGATGGCCGCCGACCCGGAAGTGCTCACCGCGGAACCGGAAGTGCGTGCCTCGAGACCTGAAGTGCGCGCAGTGTGCCCAGGAGATCCTGACATTTACTTGACTTAACTGTTGTAAGCCAAGGAACTACCACACGAGGCCCTGAGTCTAAGTCACGTAGGGCTTGCCAACCTTGATCAAAGTGGATTGCCCCTCCGAGAGAATCCTCCGGTCTTGAGCCACCACTGAAGGGGTCTCATGTGCAGGAAGCCAAGTGGAACCACATTGCTGCTGCCATCAGTCATTGAAACTGCTTCACTGTCTTGACAGCCGCAAGGATGGACTCGACACAAGTAAGGGACAAATGTGCCTGCATAAGGCTCTAATCCCATACTACGCTTAAGTAAGTGATTCTCTGTGATGAAGAAAGCACACTCTTTTTTGTTCAGCCTTAACCCGTCTTTCATGTGTGTGTGGCGGGGCGGTGGTTGGTAAAAGTAGACACTAATATACAACGAAAGCAGACTACGCCACCCAGTTTCTATAAACGGGGAAATTTAAACTCAAAATAAAGCACACAGTTTAGTTTCCACTAACACAGTAGACGTGAATATAAATGCAAAATTGCTTTTATTTCTCGAATAAGAATTAGCTAAAATATAAAAGAACTGTTGACCAGGCAGGAATAACAAAAAGAACTAAAACACTTTCAGGCTGAGGCTTACCAGTAGGGTGGCTAGCTGCACAGTGAGTATCTTAAGACACCCCACTCACCCAAGTATGCTCCGCACAAACACCCACACACACAAACACTAAGTGAGGGAGATACAATGGACATGGCAAAACACTCTGTGAGAGAAGCACCACCACCACAAAGGTCAAAACAGCTAGCTTCCCTCACTGGAGGCCTTCAGCTCCGGAAATAAACAAAAACACAAACAAGAGTATAAAAACAATCAAAACACACATACAGTTAAACAATTTACATTGGATCAAGTTCAAACCATGAATGACAAATCTGGATCATTTACTGGCCACACAGGTTCAGAGAGACAGGAGCTCTGCTAGGTTGGCATCACAAGCTCATGAACCTAGACACAATGGCTCGAACCAAGGGTCCAAGAAAAGAACGAAAACAAAAGAGGAAAACAAGATGAAAGAAAACAAACAAACAGGATTCAAATCAAATTACAAAAACAACAAATTAATCAAAGAAACTGAAGAAAAGATCCATGAATACTCAAATCGGTCCAATTAAACAGGGAACAAAACTGACAAATCCAATACCAATGGTCACAGAGAGATAAAAATAGCAGCAGAACAAACATCTGACGATTCCAATACAAATGATCACAGAGTAATGAAACACAAAAATGGCAGCAGAACAAACATCTGAAGATTCCAATACAAATTATCACAGAGTAATGAAATACCAAAATGGCAGCAGAACAAACATCTGACGATACCAATTCAAATGATCACAGAGTAATGAAATACCAAAATGGCAGCAGTACAAACAGTGCAGTCTTAATATGGTATCGGGAGTAACTTATTTGCCCCGCAGTCCACAGTGACAAAATGTTTGCGAACAATTACCCCCACTAAAATAGACAAAAATAAAGACAAATAAGTCAGAGACACCAATCCAAATAATGCTCAAGGGACTAGATATACATACCCAGAAGTAGATTGTTAAACAGTTTCAGTTACTCGCAGTTTTATCCAAAAAGCAACGAGCTGCAAATATGGGGGTGTTCCATCAGCGCATACACTGACTGCAATATAATTGAAGCATAAGTTACGAGTCACACCGCAACAAACATTAATCCACTAGAATTAACATACCTGGAGTGAAAGACAGCCTGTACCCAACAGCAACGTCACGCCAATCCTAAACACAACCTGGCTACAAACCAATAGACACACTTAATAGTGCATAAACACTAGTAGCAGCAGCATTGGCCAAACAGCTAGGTACATACCTCCCGCAAAGCCGCGTGCACCCGCCCACAAATGACAATGATTGGATCATGCACGCTCAGGTGACATACCCGGCGTCTTTAAATATGCCTGGAATGGCAGCCAATAGGCTGTCACACCAGTCATTTAGGCGACAGTCACGCTTACAAGGGCGGTACCTAGACTGCCCCACTACAATCTACCCCTGGCTCTTGCCTCGTCGCCCCAAAGATGGACGAAACCCCACTACGGCCAGGAATTAACTTAACACCAGGGCCTAAAAAGGGCAGAAACAGCATTAGACACAGGAGCTATCGTAGAGACACCGCTCCTCCCTGCTTCCACTGCTTGAGGGAGGTGGTGCAGATTAGAATGATGACCAGCGTTAGCTCGCCTCGTCCGCCGCAAGGCAAGTTCACCATTACTAGACTGACTTACAGGTGAAGGTTTCCATACTGACCCCAAATCTGAAGATACCACACGAGATGGTCCAGGCGCCACTGAAGTTGTACGGGCAGTATTCTCGGTTAGGCGTCAAAGAACATGGGCAGGTGAAGACACTGGGTCCCTTAGTGTTGACCCACCAACACCCTGTGGAGTTTCAGGTACCAAGACCCACAGATCGACCTCCTCAGATGGAGAGTCCTCCGATGGTGGAACCTCCACTACTACAGAATCATCTGCAGGTCTAACAGGAAAATCTCTTTGTATGCGGGTCTTCAACAAATAGCGGTGAACCCGTTTTACCTTACTCAAATCATCTGCTGGTGCAATCGTGTATACTGACCCACCTACCTGAGGCGCTCTCACCACCTGATACACCACTAGGCTCCACAGGTCCTGGATCTTATGGCGCCCTCTCAGGCCATAATCGCGAAGGTAAACCAGCTGACCCTCCCTCTAGTGTATCACGAACTTGCCGATCGTGCTGCTTCTTACGACGCTCGGCCGTCACCTTCAAATGTTTTCGAGCCCCCTCAAAGGCCATCTGTAAGCGGGTTTGGTGCTCCAACACCCACTCATTCACTTTACCCGCCACTATCTCCTGGCTTCTGCCTAACAAAAAATCGATAGGGAGCCTTGGCTCTTGGCCAAACATCAAGAAGTAGGGTGATTCACCAGTCACTTGATGAGGGGTAGTATTATAACAAAAGAGCACCTGAGGGAGAGCAGAGACCCAATCTGCCTTCCGAGAAGGAGGAAGGGTACGCAGGAGATTATGCAGGGTCCTGTTAAAACGTTCGCACTGCCCATTACCTGCCGGATGGTAAGGGGTAGTGCGGGATTTCTAAATCTGATAGAGACTACAGAGCTGTTGTATCAAGGACGACTCAAAGCCTGATCAGAATGAATGCGCCCAGGGACACCAAACTTATAGAACCACTCCAATACCAATGTGCGGGCCACAGTTTCGGCTCACTGATCCCGAGTGGGGACCCCCAGGGTGTATTTTGTGAAGACATCAGTCATCACCAAAACATTTTCCAGCCCGGAGCGAGATGGTTCCAGCAGTGTAAAGTCAATGGCCAAGATTTCATTCGGCCTAGAGGTTAACAGATGACCCATGAAACTACAAGCTACTGGCTGGATATCCTTGGCGACCTGACACCTTTCGCACTCCCGACACCACTGGGCTACATCGGATGTCAGTCCCGGCCAATAGTAACCCTGTCACACCAGCTCAGTGGTCCATTCGACCCCTTGGTGTCTATGTCCCTGGTGTACTTGTGACAAAACTTCCCTATACAAAACAGCTGGCAGGACTACCTGGAGAATCTCTTCACCACCGTTAGAACGAAACACACGGCGATGCAGAACCCCTTCTTTTTCCAGCAATCGGTCATACTGACGCAGTAAAACTAGGGCTGCTTTGGACAGCTGGCGTCGCTCTTTAGAGCTGGGAGGCACTCCAAGTCTCCAGAACACCAAAATCTCCCCGATCACAGGATCTGCCTCCTGCAATGCCTTCATATCACCCACCAGACTAGGAAACACAGAGACTACAGACTGGGTAGCTGGCATCACTAGATCCAACCCTGATACTTGTGCCAGGACCTCTGGAACCTCAGTCCCTGGTAACAAACCTCTCACTTCACTATGACTAGCAGGGTCCTGCGTGGAAAGGGCATCAGCATTCTGGTTACTCCTCCCTGGCCAATACCAGATACTAAAATCAAATGCTGCAAGTTGAGCAGCCCAACGCTGCTCAGTAGCCCCAAGCTTTGCAGTGGTCAGGTGGCTGAGAGGGTTGTTACCCGTATACACAACACACTTCTGCCCTAACAAATACTTCCTAAATTTCTCAGTCAGGGCCCACTTGAGTGCCAAGAACTCAAACTTCATGGAGCTATAGTTGGACATATTGCGCTCAGTGGGCCTAAGACTGTGGCTAGCATAAGAAATTGGCCGTACTTTACCTCCTTGTTCCTGCGAGAGGACAGCTCCTAAACCCCCATGGCTGGCATCTACCTCCAGGATAAAAGGCAAGGAAAAGTCAGCATAGTCGAGTACTGGGGCAGACGTGAGCCTTCTCTTCAGCTCATCAAAACACTGCTGGCACTGCTCAGTCCAAGCACTAGAAAAACCCTGCCCAGCTCGTGTTCTAGGTTTAGCGGCAGCCCATTCAGCTACCAACCTATGCAGAGGGGCTGCCAACTTCGCGAACCCCTCAACAAAGCGCCGGTAATAGCTTGCAAAACTTAGGAATGAACGCAACGCCTGCACACTAGTGGGGCATTGCCAATTAACTACGGCCTCAATTTTACTGGGGTCCGTGGATACTCCCTGAGCTGAGATAACATGTCCCAGGTACTTTACCTCATGTTGGAAAAATGCACATTTACCCAATTTAGCTTTCAGACCCTCATGCTCTAAACGACTTAGAACCACCTCCAGCCGCTCTAACTGCTGCGACACTGAGGAAGAGAAGACTATAATGTCATCAAGGTACAAAAGTACAGACCTACATTGCTGGTCCCCAAACATCCGTTCCATTAAACGTTGGAACGTGCTTGGAGCGTTGCAAAGCCCAAAGGGCATACGATTCCATTCGAACAATCCGAAAGGAGTGCAAAATGCGGTCTTGGGCTTGTCTCTTTCAGTGACAGGGACCTGATTATACCCACTGGCCAAGTTCATAGTGGAAAACCAGCAGGCCTTTGTCAAAGAGTCTAACGACTTCTCGATGCGCGGCAGCGGGAAAGCGTCCTTACGGGTCTTTGCGTTCAGTTGGCGGTAGTCAACGCACATACGCAGACTACCGCCTTTCTTTTTAACAAGCACAATTGGGGATGCATATGGGCTACAGCTCTCTCTTATAACATTAGCCTTCAACAGCTGATTAATGTGGGACTTCACCACTTCATATTCCGACGGAGGTATACGACTATATCGATGCCGGACGGGAACGTTATCTAGCAGGGGAATATCGTGCGAAATCAGGTTGCTACATCCTAAATCACCCTCATGAGTGGAAAACACTGACTTAAACCTGTAAAGCAGGTCCCTTACCTGACCCTGTTTGGTTTCGGATAAAACAGACAGGTCGAGTGCGTCAATTTGTTCTTTAACGCCAATGACGACTTCCCCAGCTGGAGAATGCACCGTGGCCGCCACCGACCGGACCTCACTAACTCCTGAAGGCAAACAAACCACACAAACATTAGTCAGTGTACCAAGGACAGTGTTAGCATAAAGCAACACATCAGTGGTTCCGACATTTACCACAGGTAGATAAACAGTACCTCGTGTAACCTGCACTAGTACAGGGGAAGACAACAGACCAGCTGGTAACCCGGCGACTGGGGGTTCAAAAAGGACAGTACTGTTGGCGTATTGCTCGGAACAAGTGGCTGCCACAAACCTCATCATGCCACATGGGATGCGACATGGTCTCCGCCCTCGTACTCTAACCCTTTCTGAATGTACCACAGGCGACTGATTATCAATTGATGACAATGTTGTAGTGCCTGTAAAACAGAATTTGGAACATCTATGGTTAAGAGTGAATCAAGCAAGTCCGGGCCATGTTGTCCGAAAAGCCCCCGGTAGCATTGACTAAGGACATTCATTCCCAGAACACCTGGGACCCGTGTACACAAGCCACCAGGAGGATCCCGCACAACAAGCACACCACATTCTGTTATTACTTGATCGCATAGTTCGATAGTTAACTCCATTTAACCAATATAGGGAATTGAAAGACCATTAGTGGCTCTAAGCTGCAACCACTGGCACGATTTAAGTCGATCCTTGCCCCATGGTTCGAAGTGTTTACGAAAACAACTCTCAGTAATCGTAGTCACCATGGAGCCAGTATCCACCAGACAGGGCACTCAAAGACCGTCAATTAAAACGACAAGGTGTGGGCACGATGACATAAAGTGCGACATATTTGAGACGTTTAAACCAGTTACCTCCCCACCCGTGCTATGGCTCTGAAGCACGGTGGGGGCTAGTTTTCTGACGTTGCTGATGGGCCAGGCCGTCTACCTACATCTCTCGATTGAATAGAGGGTGAGGAAAGCTGAGGGCGAGAAGGGACACGTACCTCGTCACAGTCTCTGGCAAAATGCCCAGGTTTTTGACACCTCCTACAAATAACTGGGCGCTGTCGGGAAGATTGACCACGAAAGGAGAGAGCCTGTAAACGGGCAAAGCTTTGCGCAAGTTTAGTCAACTGTGCTTGCTGGCATTGGAGCATATCCCTCAATTCAGCCATTTCCGAATTCCCAGATAATCTTCTCACCCCAACAAACTGGGCCCTGTCGGGAAGATTGACCACGAAAGGAGAGAGCCTGTAAACGGGCAAAGCTTTGCGCAAGTTTAGTCAACTGTGCTTACTGGCATTGGAGCATATCCCTCAATTCAGCCATTTCCGAATTCCCAGATAATCTACTCACCCCAACAAATGGATCCCCTTGTACCCCATATTGAAGCCCATGAACTGATGGAACAGAGTGACTTCTGGTCCTTGTACTTCCTGGCATGCCCTCCCGCTCCCATCTAATGGCTTCGTTACGCACCTCCAACAAAGTCAACGTAGGTTGACGACGTATTAACTGCTTTAATTCACGACGCAGAGCGCTATCAAAAACATGTTCAACAAATTGGTCCCTTAGTAAAACATGTGAATTTGGCATACCATGAGGTGACCGTTGGTTTACTTGCTCAAGGAGACCCATCAGGACGAGGGAGAACTCCAACAGGCTCTCACTCTCCTGTTGCTTTCTCGAGAAAAAGGCCTCCTGCAAAGAAACATATGACTGCGAGCAACCATACAGTTCCCGCAAAGCCGAAATTATTTTGTCTGGGTCTTCACGCTCTACCTCTGGGCGGTACTTCCCTTGCTTCCCCTTCCAAGTGGTCAAATAGATAGAACGCCTTGTCAGTATCAGAAAGATGACGGGCACGCATACAAGCCTGGGACTCCTCAACCCACTCCTCAATATTAAGGCCGACCCTGCCATTAAATTTTGGACACTTTCTGTCTCGTGGTACAAAAACAAATCGCTCTGGTCTAGTGACATCTACATTACCGGGTTGTAGCAAAACAGAAGGCCCAGGGGCAGAAGCAAATAAGTCATTAGGACCTAGGGGCACAGAGGTACGCTCGTGACGCAACCTCTCGTCTGCTCTTAGCTGAGCAATCATCTCCCTTAACTCGTGTAACTCCTCTTCCATACTTGAACGATAGAAGCACTTACCAAAAAAAGATGAAAAGTACACCCACAATAAGGGCTAGGTTCAGTACAAGACATGCACTGTTGTCCTGCTCCCACTCCACACCAAGGAAAAACCCAATCCTGCAATACTTAAACAAAGAAAACAACTGTATATACATTCACGTCTCTGTCAAATGTGGAATCCTGCTGACTACGCCAAAGTGTGGCAGGGCAGTGGTTGGTAAATATACTAATATACAACGAAAACGGAAAGCAGACTATGCCACCCAGTTTCTATAAATGGGGAAATTTAAACTCAAAATAAAGCACACAGGTTCGTTTCCACTAAACACAGTAGACGTGAATATAAATACAAAATTGCTTTTATTTCTCAAATAAGAATTAGCTAAAATATAAAAGAACTGTTGACCAGGCAGTAATAACAAAAAGAACTAAAATACTTTCAGGCTGAGGCTTACCAGTAGGGTGGCTAGCTGCACAGTGAGTATCTTAAGACACCCCACTCAACCAAGTATGCTCCGCACAAACACCCCCACACACACACACACTAATTGAGGAAGATACAATGGACACGGCAAAACACTCTGTGGGAGAAGCACCACCACCACAAAGGTCAAAACAGCTAGCTTCCCTCACTGGAGGCCTTCAGCTCCTGAAATAAACAAAAACACAAACAAGAGTATAAAAACAATCAAAACACACATACAGTTAAACAATTTACATTGGATCCAGTTCAAACCATGAATGACAAATCTGGATCATTTACTGGCCACACAGATTCAGAGAGACAGGAGCTCTGCTAGGTTAGCATCACAAGCTCATGAACCTAGACACAATGGCTCGACCAAGGGTCCAAGAAAAGAACGAAAACAAAAGAGGAAAACAAGATGAAAGAAAACAAACAAACAGGGTTTAAATCAAATTACAAAAACAACAAATTAATCAAAGAAGAAACTGACAAATCCAATACCAATGGTCACAGAGAGATAAAAATAGCAGCAGAACAAACATCTGACAATTCCAATACAAATCATCACAGAGTAATGAAATACCAAAATGGCAGCAGAACAAACATCTGACGATTCCAATACAAATGATCACAGAGTAATGAAATACCAAAATGGCAGCAGAACAAACATCTGACGATTCCAATGCAAATGATCACAGAGTAATGAAATACCAAAATGGCAGCAGAACAAACAGTGCAGTCTTAATATAGTATCGGGAGTAACTTATTTGCCCCGCAGTCCACAGTGACAAAATGCTCGCGAACAATTACCCCCACTAAAATAGACAAAAATAAAGACAAATCAGTCAGAGACACCAATCCAAATAATGCTCAAGGGACTAGATATACATTCCCAGAAGTAGATTGTTAAACAGGTTCAGTTACTCGCAGTTTTATCCAAAAAGCAACGAGCTGCAAATATGGGGGTGTTCCAGCAGCGCATACACAGACTGCAATATAATCGAAGCATAAGTTACGAGTCACACCGCAACAAACATTAATCCACTAGAATTAACATACCTGGAGTGAAAGACAGCCTGTACCCAACAGCAACGTCACGCCAATCCTAAACACAACCTGGCTACAAACCAATAGACACACTTAATAGTGCATAAACACTAGTAGCAGCAGCATTGGCTAAACAGCTAGGTAAATAACTCCCGCAAAGCCGCGTGCACCCGCCCACAAACGACAATGATTGGATCATGCACGCTCAGGTGACATACCCGCCGTCTTTAAATATGCCTGGAATGGCAGCCAATAGGCTGTCACACCAGTCATTCAGGCAACAGTCACGCTTACGAGGGCGGTACCTAGACTGCCCCACTACATGCGCAAGAACGACATCTCAATGCCAGACCTCCAGCTGCTCTGATTGAGCCAATATCAATCAAACGTCGATACAGTTTGAATTCGAATGCCCTAAAGCCTCAGTGGGGCCAGTGCCGCATCCACACACTTTGTGAAAGTGTTGGGTGAGAGGGCAAAACCAAACGTAAGGAACCAATATTGGTAAGCTTCGGGCCCAAAAGCAAACCTCAGGAACTTCCATTGTGCATGAAAGATAGATACATAAAAGTATGCATCCTTCAGATCTATGGTCACAAACCAGTCCTTATACCTGATTTGGGACACGGCCTGCTTCAAGGTCAGCATCTTGAACTTGAGTCTCAAAAGCGAGCGGTTTAGCTGACGCAGATCCAGAATAGTATGCAACCCTCCGGAACTATGAAATACAGACTGTAGAACCCAGACTCTCTGTCTGTTGGAGGGACCACCTTGATGCCATATTCCTCAAGAGAGTGTCCATTTCCTGTTCCATGACCAGAGCCTACTTGGACCCCACCAGGGTGGGGAACAACACGTTGAACTGGGCCAGTCGAGAACCGCAATGAATCATATTGCCTCTGTGTGCACAGGACCCACCAAGACATGTATGGCAGAGCTTCTCAAGCTGCTAGATAGTCTATTAAGGGAATCAGTCTCTTGAGATTGACCTCTGGTAAGCCTAGACCTGGAGCAAAGCTATGGTGCAGCTCCAGGGGGCCTCCAGAGAGGCAGCAAACCCCCCACGTCCGGTGTTCACTGGAGCTGTCTGTGCCCTGAGTGGCAGGGTTAATGAACCAGTTTCCTGAGGGTGCTGGGGTAGGGCGGGCACCGTATAGTGAAGTGTACAACACCCCTTTCTGGCAGGGTCTCTCGGGATGGGTAGAGAAAGAGAGCAGTTGAAAGGATCAACATTATTATTACTGTAATATTACTATGTAACTTTATTAAATTTGTAATCTTGTGTACCAATGTAGATTTATTCATTGCTAGAGACTCAAAGCACTTTTGTATGTCGATCTGGATAAGGGCGTCTGCTAAATGCCGCAAATTTAAATGTAAATGTAAATGAAAATGTAAATGTAATGAATGGAAATTCAGTGTCACCCAAATAAGGATGGGTTCCTTACAAACTTTTGAGTTTGGTTCCTTACAGGATTTCTCCCTCGTACCAACTCAGGGAGTTCCTTGCCAAATTTACCAGTGGCTCGCTCATTAAGGATGTCCATTATTTAAAATCACTATACAAATACAATAGAATTGAGTTGAATCTTCAAAATGTTGAATGTCTGATAAATGAAATGTCTTCTAATTCATAAGGCAGAACATCTACAGTTCAGAACACAGGTGTAATTACTGTGACTTCCTAGACATTTTATTTATGTGAGATTTAGTGAGCAATCACTGAAATTCTTTATGTTTTCATACACCTTGTATGCACCAGACGTGTTTCTCCGAATACATCAATGAGAGCAACACTATATCTAGCTCTCCCAAAGCACCTTTTTATTCTCTTAATCCAAAAGACTTGAGTGAGTGGAGGATGGATAGGGGAGAGGGAGAAAGAGAGAGAGAGGAAGAGAGAGAGAGAGAGATAGAGAGAGAGAGAGAGAGAGAGAGAGAGAGCTGACTCGTGCGACTAAAATCAATCAGATGTTTCCCCCCCATCCTCTCACTCACTGTGATTCGGTGGCAGCTCAGAGAAGCCAGCGTAGGCGCTCTTTCTGCCTCGCTGTCCCTTTCTCATTCATTCCACTCACAGTGCTCACAGCATCTCCTGCCTTCCTCTCGTACGGGATTTTTTCTTTTCCTCTCCTTCTCATTTTAGATCTATTTGTCTTTTCTCCCCCATTCTTTCTCTCTCTCTCTCTCTCTCTCTCTCTCTCTCTCTCTCTCTCTCTCTCTCTCTCTCTCTCTCTCTCTCTCGCTCGCTCGCTCGCTCGCTCGCTTTCTCTGCGTCTCTCCGTTTCACACTTGGAATGTGGCACTCTTTGGTTTTGACTTTGTTTGGAATCTCCACTTTGGTCCATGGTAGGTATATTTGTTTGTGTTTGTGAGTGTGTGTATGTGTGTGTGTGTGTTTCTTCCTGAAAGACTGTCCAAGTGATAAAGATGTAAAGGATACAGAAGAATTGCTTAGAAGATTTTTACTCGTGCTATAACAGTAACCAGCTTTGTAGCCACGTTTACCATCTTTCAGCAGTACATTACTACTATACCTGTAGAATAGGTTTTTGCACTGCTTTCACAGGTGATTTTATTATAGAGAGAAGAACAGAACAAGAGGAAGCGAAAGAGAGAGAAGACAAACATGCTTTAGCAGTGAAGCGCTGGAAGCTGCAATCATAAATTTTCGCCCCCTCCGTCTCTCTCTCTCTCTCTCTCTCTCTCTCTCTCT
>MU589826.1:3627409-3641340 GCA_024362625.1 Silurus asotus
TTCTCTCTCTCTCTCTCTCTCTCTCTCTCACTCTCTCTCTCTTTCTCTCTCTCTCTCTCTCTTTCTCTCTCTCTCTCTTTCCTTCTGTTTCTTCTCTTTCCCTGTTTCTCGTTTGTCCATCCACGTCTATCCACAGTTTTTTATGGAGGCAATGTATAGAGACAAATGGTGTTGTTGAGCACAGATATGTGCTTTGGTTCTGACAGTCTTGTTATGTTATTATGTATATATTGCTGCAGTAAAATGTGTGTGTGTTTTAGAGAAAGAGCGAGAAAGAGAGAGAGAGAGAGAGAGAGAGAGAGAGAGAGAGAGAGAGAGAGTTATCTGTGTGTATGAGTTGCAGAATCACACTACAAAAAATAAAACTACCCCGATTTTGGCTTAAAATGTGTTTTAAATTGTTAAATATGAACCTTTCCAAAAATCTAAGCTGCATTTACACATTTGACAAAGAAAGAAGTCGAATATTTCCCAATAAATATAAATAACAAGTCTTATTTGGCCCCATTACTGTATTTTGTTACATTTTGTTAAAAGTATTTGATCAAATTGATTTTGCATAATTTTGGGCATGAAATATATATTTATCATAATCATAATCATCATAATGTAATTGAATGTAATTTTTTTATGATCATTTCATTTTTTATTTGATTTAAACAGCCATGTATTTGGTACAATATTCAAAGTTTTTATGCGAAAATCCTGCCTCTGTGCAAATGTCTCTAGTGTGTAATTTGTGTGCTAAATTGTCCAATCACAAATGCTTTCCATTCATCCATTCAGCACCATTTCCACATATACACACTATAATTGAAAGAGTATTTGGTGTCACCCAGTTGAGATGGGATTCCCTTTTAAGTCTGTTTCGCTCAAGGTTTCTTTATCATGTTGTCTCAGGAAGTTTTTTCTCAATACCTTTACCTCTCACTTGTTCGTTAGAGATAAAGATTGAATATATGAATGTAACATGCATTTTCTCAATCTATTGGTTTATCTGAAGCTGCTGTGTAACAAAATCTATTGTTAAAAGTGCTATATGAATAAAATTCAGTTGAGCTCATGGATATTTTGCCTTTTAAGCAAAAGTTATTATTTCTCTAAACATAATGTATTTAAACCTCAATTTGAATTATTTATATTTTTTATTCTTCCTTTTGTTCTTTTTAATGGTTCGTAAATCATTCATAAATTATTCTTAGATTAACTTTGCATGAATCTATCTTCCCCAGCCCAATGTCTTCCTGCTTATTCAAGGATCAACAAACCCCTAATGAAATTATGTCTAGCATTTGCCAGCAGTCAACACGTACAACACACCTGCCCTCACACTCTGTTCATAAATACCACACATGCACATTTCAGACAGCGATAATTAATGTCCTAATCAAATCTGATTAACGTTATTTCCACAGTAATGGGTTGAAATGGCTGAGGACAACAGCCATAGCATTATTTTAAACATGATTGATGTCATACCGAAGCACTGCTCGCTGAAAGTGTTCCTCTTGTTAACATTGAAGTCGATGATATATGAAATGTGCAAGCGATTCTGGCACATTCTAACGTCTTGTCTTAACCTCACTCGTTTCATCGTGAGGTTTAAAGTTGACATGCTTTTATAACCGGTTAGGGATCAGGTTCTCAAAGAGTCACGATTCAGATAAATGTACAAAGAGCAGATAATGGTTCTATCCTGTTGCTTCTCTTGCATCTCAATTCTGCTCTTTTACACTTTACCTCTCCTGAATTGATCTTTATATCTGAAAATGTAATGGTTTGAAAACATTATATTCATTTTATCTGGTGCATTCTAGACTAATATCTGTGTGTATACCGTGTCACTTAAAAACAGTGAAGGCCTTCAGTGGTGTCCTATCTGAATCAATCCTACTCTTAATACCAAAATGATGACACCACAGCGGTAGATGCCGTCATTTCTGTAGAGAAATGTAGTATAAGAGAGCGCTGCATCACAGACAGGTATCTCACTGTGTCTGTTGTTATTTGTAAGAACAAATGCCATTATTACAGCAAAAAACCCAATGAAAACAATTCAACAATATTAACCTCATTTCAATCTGCTTTTTTTACTTACGGGTTTAATTTTAAATGTAGGCAAATTGTGTGTTTTTCTGCTTATTCAACAGGAAAGAAAACACAAAAGTATGGTTCATGATCAATTTAAACAACTGTTTTGAACTTTTTTGGCTGACCTCTTGTCATGATGTCCAGCTTTTCTTGAAAAGTCGGTCTTGTAAAAGTCCTTGTAAGTGTATCTGTGGCCAAATCCAATTGTACTCGTCTGCCAACCATTGCATAATAAAAAAACAGCTATCAAATCCACACAAATAGTTTTGATCTTGTGCAGTTTGCTACTGCAGATGTGGGTTGCGAGTTTGACTAGTGCACGCTCTGACCTCTGACTATTGGGAATTTTTGAATACATATTCATGGACAAAAATATATTGAAACCTTAGTCGTTGATTCTGATTCTGGCTTTGACAGCCCGTCACTGCAGACAAGCAGACGCCTTAAAACAGTTAGTTTTGATAGATTAACTGGTGCTGCACATGTGGACTTTGGCACAGCTTGGAACATCAACATCATTTAAACAGTAGCTGAATCATCATGCATCACCCTTCAGTCTTTAAAACCTCTCTCACACTCAGCATGCTTGTGTGGTTAATGTGTGTCTGAATAATTTGCTCATGCTTACTAATGCCCCCATGGTGCAATGTTTTTTATAGTTTCATAGGTCATGTGAGAAAATTAGTGAGAATCAACCGATTATTCAGTTAAACATGATACATTGGCTCAGTCTTTCTCTTTTACTATCTTTCTTTTGTTTCGCAGTTTCTCTTCAGGGCCCTCACCAGAGGACTCTGTTAAAAAACCTGCTAAAAGACTACAATCGTATGGAGCGGCCAGTAGCCAATGACTCACAGCCTCTCACAGTCGTCCTTACCCTCAGCCTGGTACAGATCATGGATGTGGTGGGCATTGGACTTTTCTGTGTCTCTCTTTGCTATCTTTTATTGTATTTATTAATTGAAATAGAATTTGACTCAGAGATCTTTCGTGAATTTTATTCCGAAAGTGAAAGTTTATAGAATCTAACGTGACCTGTGATCTTATCTAATTACAGGTCAAGTAATGTTCTTTTAAACAATTTTTTTTAATTTTTCAATACATTTTTCAAATATAATATAACTAATATTATATATTCACACTCTTTGTGTTTAAATTGAATTTGGTTCCTCTCAGGGTTTCTTCCTTAAACATCCAAAAATGTTTTTCCTTGCCAAAGTTGTCCCAGGCTGGTTCATCAGGGATAAATACATTTTATATACCGCATTTTCCGGACTATAAGCTACTACTTTTTTCCCACTCTTTGAACCCCGCAGCCTAAACAATAAAGCGGCTAATTTATGGATTTTTCCTGGATTTTCCCGGTTTCACAAACTTCAAGCCAAAAAACTGAGTCCCATAACATTAGACAAATGAAATTGCGGAACGGGTTCAGGTAAACCAATGAAACTCTTTAGATTAAATCAGATGCGCTCCCACTGAATTGGGCCGTACCACATCATAAATATATCATATATTTTGCAAAGCTGCTCAGTTTCTCAGGTTTCTCAACAATGACACATTAATTCCTTTGTTCCACTGTCAGACATCTGCCTTATTACGTTTTTAATGCAATACAATCAGTACAGTTGTAACTAAAAAGAATTCCATGCTCACAAACAAAAAGTAGGAGCTGCTCTGCTTTGTCTCTGTTTTTATTTTTATTTTTTTTAGTAAGCAGGTTGTCTCCACCGCCATCCTGGAGATCTGAGTCTTGCACAGATTCAATATTTACCCTCTGCTTAACATATGAGAGCAGAATACAGCTAGAATACAGATTAGTCAATCTTCCAACATTTGAACTGTCTAGTTTACCGTGTGCTTTGCTGAAGCTCTTTGGTTATATGCACTGATTTATGTTTGAATTTGTCTATCAGCTTGCCTTTTACATGAGTGTTAATTCAATGCCCTACTGCCAATGTTTCTGCAATATTAACTAAATTTTATATGAACTAATATAAAGAAGTAAATGCTTTTTATACTTTTTCTGTTACAGGATGAAAAAAATCAAGTTCTCACCACCAATATTTGGCTTAACATGGTAAGCCTGAGCTCTACAATTTATACCACATTTCCTACATACAGTACACTTACTAAACATATGTCACATTTTTTTTTTTTTTGTGCTCATCATGGGTCATATCATATCTTATCTACGTGACCAGTTTTCTTAATGAAACATAACAAATCTATTTAAGTTTAAGCATAAATTAACCTAATTTATTTAGAATAATTCAGGTGCAATTTATAGTTGTCATAACTGATACTCCCATATACACTTATGGGCAGAAAAATATTTTTTTTTAACATAAAATAAAAATGTTAATGGTCAGGACATTAGGAGAAGTTAAACAAATGCAATCTAGCATGCCTTTTTCTTGTATAGATTTGCTGCAGTGAACTGTTTGAGTGAAAGTAAAAATAGTTTTATATAGTTTGTATAGTTTTAGTTATAGTTTTCTATAGTATTTAAAAGTAAAATTATTATTATATTTGAATGTTTGTGATGTAAATTTAACATGTAAAAACACATACCTTGACTTACATAAATGCTCAAAAGGATAGTCACTATCAGTTTTTCTTCCATATCTGACACAGCTCATCAAGGGCTCATAAATGGAAGCAGTGTTATTGGAGATCTACAATATCTGTTTAATTTTTGCTCATTTTTGGATCAATGATTTGTTGTGAAGATTAATCCAAATTTTATTGTTTGCTGTTTGGGCCTAGGCACTTTCTTTTGCACAGGAGTGTACATAGAGATAAAATCGTATTTAAAGGCTGAGAAACTCTATGTCTTTACTGAGTAGAATTGTGAGAAAAGTATTTATACAGTATATAGTATATACATTTGATTATGCATAATTATGGACTTAAACCCATAGATATATCTTGAAGTGTGAAGAAAACAACTTATTGTACATATTTGTTTATGCTCTAATAGCTTTATTTAATGAACTACACCTAGGTAGTTCACAACTTACTGCTTTTAAACTTTTGGCAGCAAAAACTTAATTAAGTTCTGGCACAAGATACATCATTTCTCTGTGAAGTTGTGCAACGCTGTGTTACATAATCCTTGTTATCACTATTATGATGTGCTTTATACTATCATTTACATTTCAAACAAATTATAGTAATTTATAAAGTGAAGGTAACAGAGCTTCACTCCCTCTCTGCCAATTTAAACCCTGAATGCACATTAACTAGTTCACAAAACTGCAAAGTGTCAAGTTGGGCTACAGAGCTGGGTCATAAAAAAATCATAGCTGGTTTCAAGGGGCTAATGTTTTCCTGCATGCTCTTTGGAAGCAAGATTACAAATTTGGAGGCACACACTAAGGTTAGGATAAAATTTGTGCATCATTGCTGAACAAGTTGAACAATCATGTGTGAATCAAACATCAATTCTAATATGGTTCTTATTGCAGAGATCCATATGCTTGAGAATAGATCAATTACAAACAAAAGAACATGATCAGGTATTATATATAAAGTCACAGGTTACATATGCAATCATGCTTTTATGAATACATAATGGTAGTGTTTTTGGTGGCTCTGCTAATCAGTGTGATCACAAAAGTGATCATAACACGTCTAAATGCATTCATAACACGTCTAAATGCATTCATAACACGTCTAAATGCATTCATAACACGTCTAAATGCATTCATAACACATCTAAACACGTGCTAATTGTAATAAGGAATAATGACCACTCAACACATTCATATTTCCCACTTATGCTCATGATAGCCAGTGAAACATGAGGCTGATCTTAATTTAAGGAGGAGATCTTCTCAATCACTAATGCTCTTCTTATTTGAACATTTAAGAATAATTTAAATCCAGATACTGTTTCATTGGGGATTAAAGTACACAAACGATGTACTCGAGTTAAAATAGAGAAAAGGTAAAATATGACTTTAGTAAGAGTAAAAGTGCCCCTACCTAAACTTTCACTTGAGTAAAAGTACAAAAGTATTTGCCATCAAATGTACTTAAGTATCCAAAGTACTATGATTTATTATGTCTAAAATGTTCTTATTATCATTTTTGTCACAAGACTTTTGCTTGTTCAACTTAGTTTATTTAAAAAAGACTACCACTATAACGTTAGAATATTATTAAATTAAACTATTCAAAATATTTGACATTTAAATGTAGTGAAGTCAAATTCTCCGCAAATGGAAATACTTCAGTAAAGTACAGATACACAAAAAAAGCTACTTTTGTACAATAACAAATTACATTTACTTCCTTACATTCACCAGTGTTGGGGATAAGCTTCAAACAAATACCAGTACTGATGGTCTCATCTCAAAGATTAGAGCCCCTTAAAATATTACTTACTCACACAAGTGAGGTTTACTCAAAACCCTATTTCAGAATATAGCTCAGTGTTTAAGATGTTGGACTTTTGATTGAAAGGTTCAAATCCCAGTGCCACCAAGCTGTCACTGCTGGGCCCTTGCACAAGACCCTTAACCCTCAACTACTCACTTGTATAAATGAAATTGTAAATCGTTGTGGATAAGTAAATTGCTCTGTCAAATGCCATAAACATCAAAGAAAATGGACGAGATTCATTTTAAAAAGTCCATGTAGTTTTTTCAGGGTTTGTTGCAGTTCATGTTTGCCATATATTTTTCTATAGTCTTTGCTTCACAGATCTTTATCAATGATACTACTCTTATTGCATTATTGGCGGTTGCTGTAGACTGCACTAAAAAGCATTTAATTCAATTATGCCTGTAAAATTGATTTCTTTGACCAATGGGTTTACCTGTCTTTAGACCAAGGGCACTTTTAGAGAGCACACAAAGCACACAAAAAACTTGTTTTTTTGGTTTGGGATCAGTATCATCAAGTTGCTTAATGATTGATTCAGCTTTTAAAGCCAGTCACTGTGCTGACTGATAATGCATGAGATTTGCCTTAATAATGGCCACCAAAAAAAAAAAAGAAAAAGTTTAATTCCCAGCCATTTTATTTACATGCCTTCTCTCCAGGCCATGCTTCGGGACCATTGTTCTGCCTAGGGGTCTTAGACATTACACTGCTTTAAAAGAAAGCCCTTACTAGTTTAAACAAATCACAGTGATAAATCATCAATTTGTCCCTTGTTTGTACACAAAATTGGCTGTACAGCTGTACAGAGGAGGAGCCAGACATATAAACCTTCAGCCAATTCTACAAAACCTGTGTAGCATTGTTCACAGGAAGGGGTTTATGAACAGATTTTCACACCACAGTGAGGAAACTTTATAGGTGTCGACAGCACAAACCCAATCATAAGAGTGTTTGCGACTCCTAGCAAATGTGTTAGCATAATATTACTCTGATACTGGGGACCTGACAACCCCCAGTTTAGCCATAACAGCTACATAGTCTATATTGTAGTATAATTTTTAACAGTGGAAGAAGAGCATGCAGGTTTGACCAAGCATGCGGGGGCAACCACATAAAAGTAGGAGTTGTCTGTCAGTTCATAAATTGATTAAATTATATCTTGCTGTAGGCTTTCAAAATGAGCTGAAGTCTATATCCAGGCACAGGTTTGCTTGGGGAAAGCACATCTTCTGTTTGATTGCACCAACCCTGTAGATGACTCTCAGTGACAGAAGGTGTGCACCTGCTCATTTCAAATGTTTGCATGCCCAATTCAGTTTAAATCCTTTTTTATTATGTGTGACCCCTCTTGGGTGTTGTGGAGAATCTTTCAGCAATAACTCACAGTTTCCATTTTGAGGATGTTAATATCTTGATTTCTTCCATCTTTCCGTGTTTCTCAATTTAGTTACATTTTATTCGTATAGCTCTTTTGACAATTTCCTCAAAGCAGCTTTACGGAAATAAATACAGTAAAATGTGAATTTTAACCTCATAAAGTAGATTCTAAGTATATCCCTAATGAGTGAGCCAATTGTAACAGTGACAGAAAAAACTTCCTGAGATGGTATGAGTAATCAAGAAACCTTGAGTTGAATCCTTCAAGGTTTTTTCCAGGTGGAAATATTTCACCTACTAATGCAGGACATAAACCATTATTTTTTTTACTCTTTGCATTAATGGTATGTACAGAATATGGAGCATTTGAAAGAAGGAATTTCGATGTTTTATTTTTTAGAGAGGGAGTGGAATCATTCTTTTATTATAAAGTTGTTAGACTACATACTTAAAAAAAGCTCTACTTTTAAACTTTGTTAGTTTTGTTAGTCTTTGTTCCAACTAGAACCCACCTTTGAAATTTCATCTGCTGCTGCAGAACCTAAAATATGTGCCAACCGCACTTGGCACATCTGGCATAACTCTTTCCTTTCATCATCCACAATTGAGCTTAATGGTCCCTTTAGTGATGACATCCCTGTGGTTTCCACAACTGTCATTGCAGCCATTATGTTTATTTTTAAACCAGGTCGCAAATATCCAACATACAAAAATTCATATAAAATCTCATTTATGCAATTGGAATACTGAAAAATATTGAATCCTGACCAGGCATTCAATCCACTGCATTAGGTTGACATTCACTAATGTTCTAATGTCTATCAGCACTATCCTCTAAGGTGGGACTTAGAAAATGGGATGCAGCTAGTGAAAGTATATAAGGGGTCTGTCGCTATGTGTGTGCCAATAGTTCCATTGTCACTACCAGCTTTTGCTATTGACTCAACTTTTTAAACACGCGTGTCCTCTCTGTTGGCTGCTGTTTGTCCTTGACTGCACCACAGAAGAACTTGTCTTCCTTATTGTACCCTTGAAATTACATAAGCAGTCTGTTTTACTTCCATTCTCAGCAGCAGGGGGGTGGGTTGCTGAATAAGCCACAGTTCTTTCATTGCCAATAATTGCCATTATTCATTTTTTCTGCCAAAATAGATAATTACATTTTCAGGATTAAGATTTACAACAAGAGAAGGTACATAGTATGCAGCTGGTTTTGTTTCCAGGTGTGTTTTGATGGCATAGATGATCAATGGAAGTGACAAATTTTATTTATGGCCTATGTTTTTTGCAGCGTTGGTATGATTATTATTTGCAATGGAACCAGACTGAATATCCAGGAGTGAAGAATCTCCGATTCACCACTGACCAAATTTGGACCCCAGACATCCTGCTGTATAACAGGTACAATCCAAATGAAGCTGCAATTAAATTTTTGCTTTAGTTAAATCACACAATCAAATTATGTATTGATCAAACAAATCATTTTTTTGAGGTGAAGCAATAATGCCCTAATGAGTGAGCCAGTGGTGGCAGTGGCAATGGAAAAAAATTCCATTAGAATTATATGGGGAAAAGATATTGAGAGGAACCAGACTCAAAAAGGGAACCCATCGTTATCTGGAACAGCTTTCTGTTAATCAGTAATGAGGTTTAGACAGCTAACAGGCTAAGATGAGAAAGTGTGAACAGAACAGCTGGAGATTTATTCTCATTAATTGGCTGTAAGTTGCATATTTTTTTCCAGTAGAAACTAAATAAAAGGTACATTATACAAATATTATACATTATAAAAATTCTTATTCCCGGTGGTCTAGTGGTTAAGATGCAGCGCTCCCACCGCTGCGACCCGGGTTCGATTCCCGGTCAGGAAACCATCCCCAGCCACTTTCAGTGCTGGTCCCAAGCCCAGATAAATTGGGGAGGGTTGCGTTAGGAAGGGCATCCAGCGTAAAACATGTGCCAAATCGAACGTGCGGAGGATCCGCTGTGGTGACCCCTAACGGGAGAAGCTGAAAGAAAGTTAGTTTTTGTTATAAAAATTATTATTCCATTTATCTGGTGCTGAACTTATTGAACCTTATCATTTTGGCGTTAACTTTGTCATTATGAATTGCACCAAATTGAGAACACACACAAAAAAGCAAATTGCAGTTCACAGTCATGCAGTTTTATGGGAAATGATTGCTGGTATGCAGTTTTATTGCTTGGAAATATGAAAGAAAGTACAACCCACAGTGTGGGGAAAAGTTTGATCTAAGCACAGACAGTGCATTAACACTGACATTAACAAACTTGTACAGGTTTTCTTTGGTAGCACCACTACAAGATTTGATGTTTTTCCTCTCAAAGGAACATATTATAAATAATATACTGTTATAATACTTTATGATACACTGTTTATGATCTCTTTTAGTGTAAATAATAATAATTTTGCCAAATGTATTATTATTTTATATTCACTTATATTCACCCTACAGTGCTGATGATGACTTTGACTCAACCTTCAAGACCAATGTGCTGGTGAATTCCAGCGGCTACTGCACTTATTTGCCTCCAGGTTAGTTCATCTCATTATTTTTCTGGTGTCATAATGTTCTAATGATTTTTTTCAGGTGGCATTTCAAACACAGATTGGTATAAAAATAACAAATTGGATTAGAAAGAGGATTAGAAAGCACACAAAGACATTTTGTACCACTTCACCATCCTTTGGTAATTCATGTCAGTGGCAAATTATGTGAAATAATTTTACTTTTTGCACTTTTACTGCAGAAATTTTGCATAGAGTTAGTATGTGATCCAATATATTTGGAAAGCTCAGATTAATCATTTTACACTCCAGTAGAACATGCTCCATTAGTAATCAAGGGATCAAAGAAACTCTAACAATCCTATAATTTAATTCAGCAGAAGCATTTGTGTAATCATTACTTTCATTTTATTCATGCTTAAGCAGTTTTTTATCTACTGAAAACTGTTTTTTTTTTTATAGCTGAATGCTAAACCAGTGGCACAAAGCTTTTAAACACTACACTACCTTTTACTACACTACATTAAACTACACTACATTAATCTACACTACACTTCACTACACTACACTTCACTAGTGACACTACACTGATTGCAGGTGGGTAAAAGGTAGTGTAGTGTAATTACATTAAACTACACTACACTACGCTACACTACAATATATTACACTACATTACACTATGTTACACTACACTGCAAAATATTACACTACAATACATTACACTGCATTTCACTACATTATATTACACTACTCTACACTACACTATATTACACTACACTACCTTTTACTACACTAAATGAAACTACCACATTAAACAACACTACAATTCACTACACTACACTGCAATATATTACATTACACTACACTACACTACACTACACTACACTACACTTCACTACACTACACTGCAATATATTACACTACACTACACTACACTACACTACACCCAGTATACTACATTACACTACACTACATTGCATTACACTACACTACATTACACTACATTACATTCCACTACACTACACTACATGCAGTACATTACATTACACTACACTACACTACATTACACCTCACAACATTATATACCATACACTACACTACACTACACTACACTACACAACACTACACTACACTACACTATATTACACTACACTACCTTTTACTACACTACATTAAACTATATTAAACTATATAAATTATACTACATTATACAACACTAAAATTCACTACACTACACTGCAATATATTACACTACACTACTACATTACACCTCACAACATTACACTACCATACACTACACAACACTACACTATATTACACTACACTACACAACACAACACTACACTATATTACACTACACTACACAACACTACACTACATTACACTACACTACACTGCACTAAATTACACTACACTACCATACACTACACTACACTACACAACACTACACTACACTACACTATATTACACTACACTACCTTTTACTACACTAAATTAAACTATATTAAACTATATAAATTATACTACATTATACAACACTACAATTCACTACACTACACTGCAATATATTACACTACACTACTACATTACACCTCACAACATTACACTACCATACACTACACAACACTACACTATATTACACTACACTACACAACACTACATTACATTACACTACACTACACTGCACTACACTGCACTGCACTGCACTACACTACACTACATTACACTACACTACACTAAATGTAGATTACACTATACTACACTACATTACACTGCACTGCACTACACTACACTACACTACACTACACTACATTACACTACACTACACTAAATGTAGATTACACTATACTACACTACATTACACTGCACTGCACTACACTTCACAACAGTACACTACATTGAAATACACTACACTAAATGTAGATTACACTACACTACATTACACTACACTACACTTAATGTAGATTACACTACACTACATTACACTACACTACATTACACTACACTACACTACACTACACTACATAAGACTACAATACACTACACTACACTACACTAAATGTAGATTAAACTCCACTACACGACACTTAATGTAGATTACACTACACTACACTACACTACATTACACTACACTACACTAAATGTAGATTACACTACACTACACTACACTACACGACACTTAATGTAGATTACACTACACTACACTACACTACACTACACTAAATGTAGATTAAACTCCACTACACGACACTTAATGTAGATTACACTACACTACATTACACTACACTACACTAAATGTAGATTAAACTCCACTACACGACACTTAATGTAGATTACACTACACTACACTACACTACACTACACTACACTACACTACACTACACTACACTACACTACACTACACTACACTACACTACACTACACTACACTACACTACACTACACTACACTACACTACACTACACTACACTACACTACACTACACTACACTACACTACACTACACTACACTACACTACACTACACTACACTACACTACACTACACTACACTACACTACACTACACTACACTACACTACACTACACTACACTACACTACACTACACTACACTACACTACACTACACTACACTACACTACATTACACTACACTACACTATACTACACTACACTACATTACACTACACCAGGGGTGGCCAACCAGTCAGACACCAAGAACTACATTTTTTACTGTGTAACCGCAAAGAGCCACATCATACACATGGGCATACATGAACATCACGTATCCCTTCCTCTTACACACTCAGTCTCACACACACAACCAAGTTCACAATCAAAAATATAATAATTTACAATAGCGTTTTTCTTTTACTATGCATGTCGCCTAATGGGACTTCTGGCACTCCAGGTAAGAGTGCAACTGTGATTCAATAGCCCTGTTAATGTCCGTTATTCTGTGTTCAACAGTGTGGCGGGACAGTTGGATGACTGATACTATGCGGTTTAGTTTGTCGTTTTCAGAAGACACGATTTCAACAACGTCACTGAGGCATTATTCAACGAACTCCCCTTCATTGTATGGCTTTTTAGCTCGTGCAATGTTCCAAGCCAAATTTAATTTTCCAAGTCAAATTTAAAGATACATTTTTGGGAAAATTTAAATCTGCTTTTCTGCCTGACTTTTCAAAGTGACCAACTTGTGCTTGTCAAGTTCATTCCCTTTTGGAAATTCCTGGTTGATGTTAGCATGGAGTGAGCTAAAGTGGCGCTAAAGATTTGAAACTTTAAATATGCGCTAATGATGCCTGACATAAGGCAGAATGACTTGCATATGGAAGTTTGTGTTTGTGTTTTTTTTTGTGTGCGTGTTTGCTTCGCTTGAGTTCAATACTGTATTTTCATCAAATGCGCATGTGCATGAGATGAAAATACCACAAAGTTTCCCGGTAGGGGCAAGATCATTTAAGTTTTAAAAATACTGTATTAAACTCAAACGAAGCGAACACGCACATAAAAAAAAAAAAAAAAAAAAAACTTAGATAAG
>MU589826.1:3652256-3671807 GCA_024362625.1 Silurus asotus
GTGGAATTATGACCCTAAAGTTCTATTTTGGTCTCATCTGACCACATGACTTTCTTCCATGACTCCTCTGGATCATCCAAATGGTTAACTTAAGACGTGCCTGGACATGTGGTGGTTTAAGCAGGGGAACCTTCCGTGCTATGCATGATTTCAAACCATGACGTCTTGGTGTATTACCAACAGTAACTTTGGAAACGGTGGTCCCAGCACTTTGCAGGTCATTGACCAGCTCCTCCCGCGTAGTTGTGGGCTGATTTCTCACCTTCCTTAGGATTATTGTGACCCCACGAGGTGAGATTTTGCATGGAGCCCCAGTCCGGGGGAGATTGACAGTCATGTTTAGCTTCTTCCATTTTCTAATGATTGCTCCAACAGTGGACCTTTTTTCACCAAGCTGCTTGGCAATTTCCCCGTAGCCCTTTCCAGCCTTGTGGAGGTGTACAATTTTGTCTCTAGTGTCTTTGGACAGCTCTTTGGTCTTGGCCATGTTAGTAGTTGGATTCTTACTGATTGTATGGGGTGGACAGGTGTCTTTATGCAGCTAACGACCTCAAACAGGTGCATCTAATTTAGGATAATAAATGTAGTGGAGGTGGACATTTTAAAGGCAGACTAACAGGTCTTTGAGGGTCAGAATTCTAGCTGATAGACAGGTGTTCAAATACTTATTTGCAGCTGTATCATACAAATAAATAGTTTAAAAATCATATATTGTGATTTCTGGATTTTTTTTTTAGATTATGTCTCTCACAGTGGACATGCACCTACAATGACAATTTCAGACCCCTCCATGATTTCTAAGTGGGAGAACTTGCAAAATGGCAGGGTGTTCAAATACTTATTTTCCTCACAGTATATATATATATATATATAAAACTGAAAGGATTGCACTGGATTTTGTGATCATTTAGCTATAAGAGCATTAGAAAAGTCCAGCATTTATGGGTTTTTGTAAAACTGGGGAAATCCTAGTTAATTTCAGACCCCTCCATGATTTCTAAGTGGGAGAACTTGCAAAATGGCAGGGTGTTCAAATACTTATTTTCCTCACAGTATATATATATATATATATAAAACTGAAAGGATTGCACTGGATTTTGTGATCATTTAGCTATAAGAGCATTAGAAAAGTCCAGCATTTATGGGTTTTTGTAAAACTGGGGAAATCCTAGTTTAGTAGTTAAGCCATTGTACTTCTTAGTGGAAGACTGTAAGTTTAAACTTTACCCCTTTAAGCTCTTAGTTTTGAATCTTGGGCCCTTGAGCAAGGCCCTTAACCTTCAACTGCTCATAAAGGAGTCTGCCCAATGGTGGTAATGTAAATGGGGTTTAGTCTGCGGTTTAGTTTATCCCAGAAGGTGTTATGTGGGTTTTAGGGCTAAAATATTGTCTATACATTGTCTATACAAGTGTGGCATAAAAATCTATAACTATAACTCTATCTGTATTGTATTGTATTCTTGTATTCTAGACCAACTGTTTAAAAATCTGAGTTATATAGTTTAATTGTCACAGGAAGAAATGATCTCCTGTGTCGATCTGTGGTGCATCTTGGTTTTATGAGTCTGTCACTCATCGTACTTCTCAGACTGACCAGACTTATCAGTCATGACTTATTTAAGATGTCTTTTTAATATTTTTTTGCTACTATGCTATTGAAGCTGGATTAAAATGACTGATACTTTCCGATCTACATGTAATATCAGTATTAATATAAATAATATCAATATTATTCTAGTATAATTTTTATATTTCTAATCACCTAAATGCTCTTTAGGTATCTTCATGAGCACCTGTAATGTGGATGTTCGCTGGTTTCCTTTCGACATCCAGAAATGTGAGTTGAAATTTGGCTCGTGGACCTTTGACGGTTGGCTGCTTGACCTCCAGATGAGTGAGGCTGATATTTCTGGCTACATGCCCAATGGAGAGTGGGACCTTGTGGGTGAGTGGTGATAAAACATGATTATTATTGCTACATACAGTAAATTCCACCTACAATCAGATGCTGAGGTACATTATAGTGGTAAAAGTCACTAAACAGATTTGACATCTCAACATAAAATCTCAGTTTGCTTAATTTCTTCAAACAGGAGGATTGTCATAATTTATTTAAGATGTCCTTACTTTATTACGCTATTGAAGCTGGATTCAAATCACTGATACTTTCTAACTTCATGATTTACATGGTGACTTCATTTACAAATAACAAGGTCAGCAATATACTGCCAGCAGGCCTTGCTTCCAGGATGCACAGTCTGCACAACCAATCAGTCTCACTTGACGAGGTTTTACAGCACAATCTGTCTTTGTATAACAAATGATTGATGGAATTCTGGACTACAGCTGATGCCTGGAATTGCTGAAATAGTGTCATGGTTCTGTAAATGCTTACTTTAAGCTGCTAAAAGAGAATATAACCTTTTAATGTCATGATCTTGGCTTGTAGTTTTGTAGTGCCATGGGTAAAAAAATCACTTTTTGCAAGGATTATAAACTAAGCCTTTTGTTGCATCAATAACTATTTACTAAGAGGAAAATTACTTCCATATGCTGGTAAAAGTAAAAACTTACTTAGCATTTTGATAGAGTTTCAAATAAAATGAGATTATGAATTAGCTTGCAGGCAGCAGGGTGGTGCAGCAGATATTATGGTGCAGTTCTATTGTGAGCTCAGGTTTCTGTACAGTACTTCTGTGCATGTTCTCCTCATGTTTGAGTCGGTTATTTATGCCAATAGGTAGATTGGTTAGAATAAATTGACATTAGGTTAGAAGATAGCAAAGCTAGCCACTACATGCCCAGTGTTCCCAGAATAGGTTCTGGATCCACTGCGAGTCTGACCAGAATAAAGTTGCTACAAAGGATAAACCAGGTAGCATTGTTTTCTGCTTTAGACAAAAAACATACACAGAAAAACAGTATATATACCCACAAATCTCTCTTTCACACACACACACACACACACACACACACACACACACACACACACACACACACACACACACACACAGATACAATATGCCTTTAATCATTTCCTAAAGGCTTCGGAGGGAAAGATATATGTTTTTGGGGTTTGTTTTATAAAGGGAGTAGAGATGAAGTATGTTTGACATGTATGGTAGACTGCTCCAGAGCCTCAGTTCAGCAGTCATAAAAAAAAAAAACAAGGACCTTTCTGTCTTAGCTGAGATCAAGGAGCAGTCAGAAAGACTGTGAGGATGCCCTTACGGGTTTTGAAGCAGTGTGTGTAGAAAGCACATGTCCACAATCGAAGAATGGGGCAGCCAATTTAAGGTTTTAATATCAAGCAATAAAACCTTACACCTAATGTAAAGATCAAATCGGAGCCAATGCAGAGAAGCTAAAAGCAGGGTAATATGCTTTCTCTGAACTGCAGCATTTTGGACTAGTTGTAGTCATGCAGGAGATAATTGACTGATCTCAACATCCTCAACATTAACGAATTATCCAGACAAATGTAATAAAATCATTGCAGGGAGGGTGCTGTAAAGGTGGCACACATTTGTTGTGGCATTATTTCAACAAATTATAGAATGCCACAACATTGATTTCCATCAAGAGATGCATTAGTTTTTGCCTGACTTTTTATATTAAGCACAGGAGAGTTGAACCTCTCTATAAAATCTTCTCTAGCACATTCCAATGACTTTTAATGGGATTAAAATTAAAATAATTCCTCTGAATCAATTCATTTTAAGTTTATTTCTATAGTAAGCATGTAATGTAATGTAATGTAATTTAATATAATTTAATGTAATGTACTATATTTGTGTGCATTTATCCCCAATGAGCAAGCCTGGGGTGAGTGTGGCAAGGAAAAAACTCCCTTAGATGAAATTAGGAGGAAACCTTGAGAGGAACCAGACTCAGAACCCATCCTTATGTGGGTTACACCAAGAGTATGATTTGAAATCATTAAAATCACTCTTAAACAATCATTCAAGATTTCTTTCTCAACGTTGTTCACATTTCTTCCTTTGTTGTTTTCCTTGCATTTTTTTCCTTTCTAAAACACAGCACAGGATACGTCCTCTAATATGATTTTTAGGAAAATTGTAAGAAAAGCCCTGCCCAACTTTTTATTTAGAAAAGAAACCAGTTACAATTGATAGGTTAGAAGTTTTCAATAAATATAAATCTCTGTTTTAAAAAAAAAAAAAGGTTGTGCGATTTTTTTTTGTCAATTCTGGGACTGTACCAGGAAACAAGCTTGTGTTTTAATTGCATAGACATTTAAGTTTTTTTTTTTTATTTATAGAGGCAGAAAGGGAAAACCGGTGGTGTAGAAATAAGACTTCATATGAAAGACTATAAAGTATGCAGTAAATGAGAAGGAGAAACTGGTCCTAAAAGACTACATTGCATTTCATTAAGGGAACAGAGATAAGGAACATGAAATGGAGGGTGGTAGTTCATTGGTTACGGCATTGGACTCAGTGGTGGATCAGTGGTGGACAGTAACGAAGTAAATGTAATTCGGAACTTAAGTAGATTTTTTTTGCCTACCAGTACTTTACTCAAGTATTTCTGTTTGGGGAGACTTTTAATTTAACTTCACTACATTTCAAAGTCTTACTTTTTACTCAACTAGATTTAGCAAAATCAGTCATTCCTTTTTATTTATGAGTGGATACAAATGTAACTGGTAAAAATGCAGCAAGCCACCAATTAAGGTAAAGCATGCACTGAGGGGGCATGTGGCAGCCACACAAAAAAAATATTTTATTCAGTAAGGAGAACCAAATCCAATTATAATTAAGGATGATGAAAAATACTCTAAAGCCTCAGGAGCCCAATTAAGAAAAAAAAAAAGAAAGACTTAGGGGGGAAACATAGAAAAGATAAAGTGTTTGCAGCTTTATCCCTCTTTTTGTTATGAGGATAGTAAATGCTAATGCATTTAATGAAATAGGTTAATAACTGTATATCACTTATAACAGGTTATGCTCTGTTGCCTGCTATGCTTTTAACATAGAGCAATAATATATAGTTTATCTTGCATAACATTATAATTTATAGCATGTAGCAACAAAACAATTACAGCATAATTAGACCAGCTGGATTGTTATTAAAAATAGCATTTAAAGATTTGGTTACCTTTAATTGGGGTGATGTCTTAAAGATTTTCTGGGAATGTACTGAATAGGTCCTGAACCCTAACCCTAACCCTAAGTTTAGTAAGGGGAATCTCCAGTGCAGCTTAAAGGCTAATTTAAAAGACATATTATAAAGATAAAGATGTTGTATGTATCTTATGGCTACAAATAACTAAGTAGTTGTATAGTTCTTGGTTATGGAATTTTGATCAATTGTGCACAATGACGTGTATTTAATTGTGTAATAAATGCATTTATGTTTGCATAAAGAACATATTTTGTCAATAGTATGACTAATGGACATTTTTTAAAGTGTATCTTATTTCAAGGTGGTGGGATGTGGACAGGACTTTCATGTAAAATGTATTAACCTTTAAAAAAACATTTTAAAAAAGTATTGCCGTGTCATTTCTACTGCAGTAAACACAAATCAATCAGGGCTGATGTGTGATTAAAGCAGTGCCTTTTTTTGAGATCTTTAGGCATCAAAACAAGGACTGACTTTGTAAAGTTAATCTGACTGATTCCCATTACATTCATTTAATCTTTATCTCATCTGCCAGCTGCTAATTACATTACATTTAACTGAATTAAGTGTCTAAGTGAAAGTAGATCTGAATTAAATTTTCAGTAAATACACTACAAGTCTGGAAGTCTGTGGATTCAGAGACACTGGGCAAAGGGTGGGAATACATGCTGAATGTGATGTCAGTCTGATTCATGCCAGCAAATGCACACACGCTTGCACACACACACACACACACACACACACACACACACACACACTGTGTTAATTTGTATTGACACCAAGGGACAATTACGTTTAATGCCGATGTCTTCTCTTTGTATACAGTTTTTTGGATGGTACGAGAGATGATATGAGAATGATCAATTGTTGAGAATATAAAAGTAGTGAAACTCAGTGGTGGGTTCAGCTGTGATGGCTTAGAAAATCCATAGAATTGAAGACTTTTTTTTAAAAACAGTAGGGCAGATCACTAGAATGGCAGGCTACTGCATGGACACAAACTGAGCTTCTTTCATCAAACAAGCCTATTGATCTAGGTTTCAACAGAACCTCACAACTTTCTGTCTTTTTCATTTGTTAGGAATTTAATTCAAATAATTATTATGACATGTTTTCTGCTCAATTCTTCTCATTCTTTATTTACACACTAAGGTGTGCCTGGGACAAGGAATGAGGTTTTCTATGACTGCTGTAAGGAGCCATACCCAGACGTGACATTTGTGGTTACCATCCGCAGACGAACGCTCTACTATGCCCTGAACCTCCTCATTCCCTGCGTACTGCTCTCCTCCATGACTCTACTGATTTTTGTGCTACCTGCTGATTCTGGAGAGAAGATCTCACTGGGTAATGAGACAGAGTAAGAGAGAAGAGATGGGAGTTTTTAAGTTTTTTTTTAACCATTTTTGTTTTTGCCTCTTTTGTATTCGTCTAGCTTTATTACAGTTATTTAAAGTGACGAGTTCCACTTTGTAAAACAAACACCTACAAGTCTCCTATATAATATTATTCTTGTTTACACAAAAGCTTTACAAGAGGACAATACATTATAAATTTGGCCCATCTCCAATATCTTGACTTTACTGCTTGCCCTAAGATAAAATCGATCCAACTTTATTTTTTTTATTTTTTTGTGTTTACACAGAAACCTTTACACATCACTATTGCAAAATAAAATGTTTTACAAAAGAATATTTTTAAAAGATATCAGAAGTGATCAAATTATTCCCATGAGCTTGCCCTCTCAGTTCCTGCCGCATTGTTGCTGACTCAGCATTACAGGAAACCTACATGTGCAGCATTCTGCTTAACCCCTCATGACTGCCAGAATAACCTGGTGAATGTCTGCCACTTCTTTATGAGTAAGTTATACGCTTCAGGACTAAATGGAAAGGTGCTTAAAAATTGGAAGGCACATATCGAAAGCATAAGCATGCTGAGGCAATGGGAAGATAGAAGCATGCATCTTGCAGATGTAATAAATTATATTTGTTAGCCTTAGAATGTGAAAGTAAAAGTCTTTTACAAAGCAGTGTGACCATTCCAAATTAAGAAGCATATGGACTAACTGGTCATCTTCTGCATAAGAAAGTATGCTGATGATGAACTGTGATTGAATATTCCATTTCAGTCACGCCTCTGGCCAAAATGGAACGGACTTTTTGGGCCGGAGTAGCAATTTTTTCAGGGTCTGACATTTACAAGGCACTGAGCCTTGACGCTGATGGGGGCTGATGACTGAACTATAATACTTTTATTCAACAGCTTCTTGTCTGGGCTTCTTGGCAGAGGCTTGGTTTAGATCCTTTTCTGTTAGGTGAATATGAAACAGTGTGCTAGGGGCCTGAGGACATTTTCAGGAGATCCTCACGATCAATCTCCAGCTTTCTCCACAATGGTTCAAGTACAGTAGCTAGACCATTTTTTAGGGTATTGATATTGCTAGTTTTGATATTTAAATTCAATTATAGTTTTTTTAATCAAATGTCTGCAGAGTTGAATTGAGCAAAACCAAAAATAAAAAAACAATGAGTGAGGGACAGTTCAGTAGGTGAAAATGTCTCTTTGATAAGTTCTGTGCCCATGATAACCTCAGATTCCTGTTCTTGGTGGAGAGGAGTGAAACCTAATCTCTTTTTTTGTTTTTGTAGCCCAACTACAAGTTGGATGAGTTCTGCATTTTGATATGATTTTCACCATGGTTGTAAAGAATAATTATTTTAGTTAGTTTTCCTGTCAGCTCAGAGCAGTCTGGTCATTGTCTTCTGACCTCATTAATCAGCAAGGAGTTTCAGTCGGTAAAACATTCATTTACAGGATGGTTTTGTCCTTTTTACATCATTATGAGGAAACTCAAGATATTGTTGTATTTGAAAATCCTGGGAGATCAGTATTTTCTGCAAATCTGGCACAGACAAACATGCACGATTTGAAACTCAGACCAGGCTGTCATATGATTGACTTAGATATATACATATATATTTAAACAAGATTAGATGCATTTGTCATGTCCTTTTCACATGGTTTTGTGATCATTTGAGAATGTACGTTTATCTTAGTTCTGAATTATGAAAGTAGTTTGCTCATGTTTTACCATGTACCTACAGTGTGTCCCTTGTGGACTTTTATATTTTCCATCGGCTGAAACGAGACAGTTATGGATGTTTCTCCATTTTTTTCTTGGAGTTCATTCATTAATAGCATTTTCCTAAAGGCCCATCCATCATGTTTATTGATTGTGGGGAATACTGGTGGTTGTGATAGTTACTTTTTTTCTATTATATGGTATGCCAGGAGTGCACTTTTAAGATTTAAATACAAAAATTACAAAAGACAATAAGAGAAGATTGGGAAAGATTTAGTGAAAAATAGAGAGGGGTGTAAATTGATGGGCATGAGATGCAGAGGAAGAGAAGAATAGCAGAGAGAGGGAGTGGAAGGAGGACATGAACAGGAATAAAGTGAGATTGGGGAAGACAAATGGCCTGGTGTAATTCTTTTTTTTGTTAAATCCAGTGATAGGTGAACCATACACATACATCCAGCTGGCCAGTTTTGTCTCATCTAAGTGCAAATATTTTTTCGGCAGGTAGTAATTCTCATCTTCTGCATGCACGATTTCTATGTTTACACTGAATTTTAAATATCTAACGCATTCTATGTAAACTTCTTATCATTCATTAGACAATTCAAATGAGTCTCCTTCGTTTGTTCTAGCTTTCTGTATATATTTTTTATAACTGGATATGTAAGTATTAAGGTTTTAAGTGCCACTTTGTTGCTTAGTTGTATTAGATATTAACCATTGGGTTTACAATTTGAATATAAAAAATACATAATTTATTATTTTATATCTCTTTTCTCCAGGTATTACAGTTCTGCTATCACTAACAGTCTTCATGTTACTGGTGGCAGAAATTATGCCTGCAACCTCTGACTCCATTCCACTTATAGGTAAGTATGTGTGCAACACAGTACAACAAGCCCCTGGAGTCATACAAACCTTTGTGTGTGTGTGTGTGTGTGTGTGTGTGTGTGTGTGTGTGTGTGTGTGTGTGTGTGTGTGTGAACATTTTTGTACCCTTAACCTAGTATATGACTCATCCATTTTGTCCTTATTTAGAGTTCACTTAACCGGCAGGAGTACTCTGGTATGATGTCATTATAGATGCAGGTGGTAATAGTATGTCTCAGACTGTATATATCTTAGGCTGAGCCTTCAGCAAAATTCCCTTGTGTTGGTTAGATGATCAGACTATTTGCTTAAAAGAAAAATTGAGTAAAGAGGTTGTAAAATGAAAATGCTATAAACCAAGTGCTTTTTGAAAGGTGTGTGTGTGTATACACACACAAACAAACACACACATCTTTCATTCGCATGTTCTTTTTGAACATCCCCTTCCACATTAAGTCCCCATTTGCTGTAATAATAACCATCACTCTTCTAGGAAGATGTTTCACTAGATTTTGGAGTGTGCTTGTGGAGATTTGTGCTCATTCAGGCACAAGGGTTTTAGTAAATTCAGGTACTGAAGTAAGTGAGGTGAGGACACTTGGGATGCAGTCAGCATTCACATTTATCTCCCCAAACGTGTTCAATAGAGTTGAGGTCAGAGCTCTATAGAAGGACACTCAAGATCTTTCACTCCAACCCATATAAAACATATCTTCCTGGAGCTGGCTTCGTGTACAAGGGCATTGTCAAGTTAAAACAGATTTGGGCCTCCTAAAGTAAAGGGAAAATGTATTGGATTGAAATGCAACAGTGTAAAATTGGGGTATTAGTTTGAGGAAGAACCACATATGGCTGGAAAATTCTGGCCCCATACTCTTATCCATATAACATATAAAGTTAATCTGGTCTATATGTGTTAAATTATGAATGATGACTGAATAACTGGCTGTTTTTCATTTTGTCATACTTTTTTCTCTCTTTAATATTTATAACCATGTATGGTGATCTCTTTTCACATAAACTGCTGTTCTCTGTATTGCATATTTGCATTTTTTTCCATGTCTTATTTTAGGCAAAGTATGAATGCTCTTTTTATGGTTAGAAGCCATTTTCTTAAAGAAGAATATAAATCAAACATTAATGCCCCCCCTCTTCTTCCTTTCTCTCTCTCTCTTTCTCTCTCTCTCTCTCTCTCTCTCTCTCTCTCTCTCTCTCTCTCTCTCTCTCTCTCTCTCTCTCTCTCTCTAACTCTCAGGGCAGTACTTTGCCAGTATAATGATCATTGTTGGGATGTCAGTTATAGCAACTGTGGTTGTACTACAATATCATCATCACGATCCGAATGGGGGAAACATGCCTAAATGGGTAAATCTCTCCTTACAACCACACACACAAATCTACACGCATATATTTTACCAGCAGGTTCATAAGTCATAAATAATGTACGGATACAAGCAGATTTGTTGGAATCCCTGCTAGAAGAACTATCCTGAATTAGACAAAAGTATCCATCATGGTTAATTCAATTTAATAGAAATCTGACTTTGCTTTGACATTTGGATTAAACAGAATATTTCAAGTAATTGAGCAAATGAAAAGATTACAGACACATTTGTTATTACCTCTAAAGAAATATCAGTAATTGAATTATTGTCATTTTTCCAGAATGTTTATTCTAATTAATTGCCAATGCACATTCTTGCTATCTTGTGATAAGACATTCATCAGGCATTCAGCCTATTTAAATGGAGAAGCAGTCACTGTTTGGTATTATTGTGTGCACCATACTAAGCATGAACCAAAGTAAAGGACAGCATTGTCTGAGGAGGCCAGAAAGTAAAGACAAGCATGTTAAATGTTATTGGCTCTAATACTATCTCAAGCCAGTATGATTTTTCTGTGACTATGGTTACAAATATTAAAAGTTCATGGTTCATTAGATTATATTCAGCTTTGCTGGATGTGGCTGCAAAAGGAAATTTGACTTCACTGTTGAAAGAAAAACATACACAAAAAGGCACACTGGAATCTGCTCCTATGCATATTTAAAAGCTGTAATGCTTCAATGAAATATCCTTTGGACAGATTGGACAATTTTGCCAAGGCACAATTGTTGTATGTATAGAAGAAAAAAACTGAAAAAAAGTGTTCAACATGGAGGAAGCTCATTTAGGTTTTTGCAGCTGCTTTGTGTCTGGGTAGGTGGTAGCTTAGTGGTGAATGCATTGGATTTTAAATCAAAAGGTCACAAGTTCAAATCCCAACCACATCGAGCTGACACTTCTGGGCCCCTGAGCAAAACCCTTAACCCCCCTCAGTTGTATGAATAGGGTAAAAGTTGCTTTGGTTAAAGGTGTCTGCCAAATGCAATTAATCTAAAAGTACATTGAAATTTTAAGACTACCAAGACATTCTAAAGCAGAACACACAAGCCAGCATCAGAAAGCTACATCTGAACACTGTACACACTTAGTAAGTGCTATTTCTGAAAGCAATCGCCACAATGTTACAATGTACCTCTAAAAATTACAGTTTCCCTTCACTTAAACGAAGAGGGTTAAGGTTAAAGTATATTAACTCGGGATAAACCGGAGTACTAATTAAACCATACAGCTACATTCAACAATCTAGTAGAAATTCTTCCTAATAAGATTATCATAATAGCATAGAAGTGCAAATTTGGACAATTAACTCCACCAAATACACCAAATGCCACCATTAAAAGTGAGGTTTATATGTTAAATATGACTTGAACAGCTACTGGCGATGTGTCATGGCCTTAAAATTACACTGGAGAAAATGTCTATTATTATTCACAGGCACGTTGATCTTAACAAAGCACGTCTTACGTTGGCTCAGTGCATTCCTTCACTATTTTACATTTGTGTTTGATAATGAAAATGATTTTAGTTGATTTTGACTTGGCGTTGAAGCAGTTAAAGTGAGTGTTGTATTTTCGTAATACAAGTTTCTACATCAGTCATTAAAAATTTAAGATGTATTGCAGCATATACATGCAAAATACTGAGTGTTTGTGCAGCCCAAACACAGACAGAGTGTCAGCCACTGTCTGTTCCTGTTGTCTCTATTTGGGTCAAAAACGTTGACAGGACTTGCTTAATAAATTGGTCATTTTCCAAAGACGTATTTGTATGATGGCAAAAGGAAATCTTTTAAAGACATCATTGAGCATTTTTGTTTTATTTTGTTGTCAGTATTCTGCATGTCACTGTTACTGTGTCACCTGACACACGTTGAGGTTAGGGTTCATTAAGTAATGCACCAAATTCTTAAAAGAAAGAGTACTTACATGGAGTATAACACACTTACATTCCAAAAAGGTACAGAATTATTTGATATCTATACTATATACCAAAAGTGCCAAACTGTTTCCTATGATGGGCCAAAACCCAACTTGATTAAGGGCTGTGGGATCAAAAAAAAGTAGCATTATAGAGAAACAATTTATTGAACAATAGACAGGGGGCAACTGCAAATTTGCTGAGGGGTATTCAAGATCCTGGTTGGTTCCCCCCCTTCCCCTGCCAAATGAAGAGGGTACATTTAAGAATAAATACATTACATGCAATGCCGCTCTTGTGCCCCCCCATGTGGACCCCAACACCACCTCAAACACCAAGACATTTTAGTGAAAAGCCAAAAAATGTTGATTTGTGAGTTTTTATTTCCTAAAATACAAATTAAAATGTACACCTCAACACTTCTTTAAACATTAATACAACAGTCTCTACAACATGCCAGAATTAAACAAAAATGTAATGTAAACGAAAATGTAGTAATAAAAAAAGACAAAGTAGTAAAGCAAAGTTTCCAAACTGGATCTTCTAACTATCTAACAAATAAAATTACAGTATCATGTCCCAAAGATCCATTCAATGGAATAAAATTAAAGTAAATAATCATAGATAAAGTTTAACCAAATATTCAGCTCTGACTGTGATTGGATGCACCTTCAGTCTCAGAGAGGGGCAATATTTGTATTCAACTTCAACAAAAGCTGGTTGTCAAAGTTTTTGTGCTCTTTTTGGACTGAAAATGAGGCTAGTGGTGATAAAGAAGTCGTTTACAGGCAGCAGATGCGGGTAGAGGAGTGATGAACTGTAATGACATCTTCAACAGAGGTGCAAAATGTAATTGGTAACATTCATTGTCAATTAAAATATAGTGGAGTAAAAGGTACATACATTGAATCATAAATGTAGTCGAGTAGAGAAAGCTGTTTATATTTTGGGCACTCAGTAAAACTAGAAAGTAGCGAAAAATGTACTTAAGTACAGTAACGAAGTACATTTATTCCAATACTTTACACCACTGAATATTAACCCCTTCTATACTTTTCTATACTAGACTTTTTTCTTATTATGCCTATTTTTCTTTTCATAATGAAGCATCTATAATGATTTCTATGAACTATTTATTCAAAAAGCTTTTTTGATGTTGATGTGAGAAATAGGCTCGTCTCCTAAGCCAGCATTTTCCTCTACCATGCATAGCAAGACATTTTTAGCTAAATATATCATTATGGTTTATGCCTTTCTCTGCCCAGGATTGTGGGAGAAAGTCCAAATTGTGAATAATTGAAATGATACTAAATCTATGCGATACTCATGAAACTAGACCTAGACAAGTTTTTGGCTATCAGAATCACATTTTTAGATTTAGGTAAAAGGTTGTTTCATCTACTGTTTGTTTAAATAATGCAGTCGGTAAACTCTTTAGAATAATGTCAATTATTTTGAAAGGAAATGCACAAAGTAACAAAACTAATCATAATAGATTTTACTCACAAAGTGAAAAGTATTCATTTGTGATTCAAGTTCAGTCTTTCAAGTGAAAATTGGAAAGTTCAGGCAATTATCATATCAGTATATTTATTTTCATAAAGAAATAAAAGACTTCCGGTGGCTTTACAAAGCTTCAGAGGAACTTCAAACAAGAATATCAGATTAATTCAAGAAGCAAGAAAATATTTCTCTATTTCTCTTGCTTTTGAATTGAACTGCACAAGTCATTTTTTTTTAGAGGACTTTATTCTCAGAATCCCACAGCTTTCACTTTTTAACAGTTGCTAGACTGTCAAGTTTATATAAATCATGCTGCTCGAGTACTAATTAGAATGAAAACCTACTGAAGGTTACACAATTACAAAAAAGATATAATATTTAACATTTTATTATACTTTCTTTATCATTTGGAAAACCAACATCCTTATCACTGAGGCCCAAGATGAAAAGGTTTTTAATTCACTGTGGTTATCTGTAATTGCTTTTTTCTTCCCCAATTATTTGTCTTCTTCTTTTTTTTTTTTTTTTTTAAAGGCCAAGCTGGTTCTGCTCCATTTTTTTTTTTTTTTTTTTTTTTTAAAGGTCCAGCTGGTTCTGCTCCAGTGGGTGGCCTGGTTTTTGCGTATGAAGCGCCCTGGTGAGTGTGAAGACCCTGAGCGTCCTCCATGTGCTCCGCATTTACGCCGCTGCTCTTCAGGCTCCCATACCGGCAGCCTTCCCAACACAGTGGACCACCACCAACACCATCATGTGCCTACCACACTACATCCACTTCACCCTCAGAGCCTCTTGCAAGCAGCAGGCCATGCCAACCACATTCCGTCACAAATTAACAGTGTTAACAACAACGGAAACCTGCTCTACACTGGGTTTCCAAGCTTGGATGAGGCCTCGCCGCCTCCGCTATTGACCGACTCAGCCCCAAGGAACAGCATATCAGGTGTTGTCACTCGACCAGGGTCATCCAGCCCACCACCTCACTTGCCTCCACATTTCAGCATTCCACCACCTCCTCCAACACCAAACCTGGAAGCCCCTGGATGCCCCAGTACGGTCTCGGGTGGTGCTGGTGGTTGTTCATGCTCAGCAGCTAGTGGCAGTGCAGGAGACCCACAGCTGCAGGCTATCCTGGATGAGGTGCGCTACATTGCTGAGCGTTTCAGAGCCCAGGACGAAAGTGACAGTGTAAAAGAGCAGTGGAAATTTGCAGGGGCTGTCATTGATCGCCTCTGCCTTGTTGCCTTCAGTGTCTTTAACATCATCTGTACCATCTCCATCCTCATGTCAGCGCCCAATTTTGTAGAAGCAGTTTCCAAGGATTTCATTTGATGGGATGCAAATGAATGCACAATGTGTAGATCAGGAAAGTCTGTCTGTACAGAGGAAATATTTCAGACTGTTCATCAAAGACCTTCGAGTTGTGGGGGAAAAAATAAAGTGTATTAAACAATGGTACTCTATAACTTTACATACTAGACAGACAAATGGACAGAAATTGACTTATTTGTCATACAAACATTAACCTCAAAGAGAAATGGTAGTCAATGGGAACAAAATTCTTATTCGAAAGAATGTAACATAGTCTTGTCATCATAGGACAGTACAAGATCACTGTGAAGTGTCCAAATATATTTTGAGAATGTGCATGTTTGGGTGTGGTGCAGTGAATGAAAAAAAAAGAGCTGGTAAGTGCAAGCAACAAAAGTGAGAGTGGAGGAGGGGCTCAAGATGTCTGTGTAGGTGGTGTTGACTTTTCCAAACATTTTTTCCAAAATCTTTCATGAGAAGAAAATGGGGATAAGGCTTACTTTCCCTATTTCCTTTTAATAGCACACAGAGGAGTAACAAGCCTTTTTGCAGCAAAATACAGTAAAGACATGGGAAGTAGAGGAATATAGACATTAAGGGGGGATGCAATGCAGAATGCTCGTTAAACCTACCAAGAGACCGCGGGATGGAGATTGTAAATCATCACTGAGGGAAGAGCTGATGGGAGGACAAAGGTAATGAAAGAGAGCACAAGTCAAAGGAGCAGGAGGATTGAATTGAAGGCGAGGTAGAAATGGGATTGGTGATCGATTGTTATTATTTATTGGCATAAAAAAAAAGATGTGAGTTAAAGAGTGTAAGAATTCAAAACAGTGAAGGGGAAAATTAAGAACGTGAAGTACGAACAAAGCATGTTCCTGGCAAATCAGGAATCCCTTTAGGGGAGAGGAGTAAAAAAGAGCATCTCACATTTTGAAACATGGCACACAAATGCAACTTCATTCAAATGAAACAAAACAACAGACAAGACTTATAGAAGGTAAAGAAAGAGAGATTAATAGCGATGAGAAAACAGGATGAAACATTGGAAAAATTCCCTTGAGATACACAGAGAAATGGCACACAGGCACTAAAAAACTTTTACAGTCTTCCAGCCATTTTATTTCCCAACCTCAGAAAGTTTGCAAGGATGAAAAAAATAAAAAACATGCAAAATATTCACGTCCACTGCCCCAGTTAACAAAAACTGTGGATTTACAAAGAATGAAGTGTAAGAGAAGCTGCAAGTTTCTACACATTCAACCATTATTTTCCTCTTAACCATTAAACACATTTCACACTATTCGACTTTCAGACCAGAAGACCATATTGTATATTTAGTCAAAAGTAATTCAGCTGGACTAAACATAATACCAAGTATGTAGAAGATGCTGTAGCACTGAAAACAGTGTGGTTTATACATCAGGGATTTTCTCGAAGGGATCAGTGCAGCAATCGTGAGCAGAAATCAAAGTTTCCTAGAATCAAGCTGAAACGTTTTTAATATTTTAGGTTTTATTTTTCTCTATTTCCTCATTTTCCATCAATGCTCCCAATACATTTAGGTTTTAAATATCAGTTTCACATTTACAAGTTGTTATATTTTTTTCAATATCCCATAGCACTTATTTATCAAACTCATTATGGTAAATTGTTAATGGAAAATCCATGAAACAGGCATTGAGCAGTTATGTAAGTCTATGAGTAGAATATTCTCAATTTCCATTTTTCCACAACCAGGATGAGGAAACGCCAATGAGACTCATTTATGACTCATAATGTAGCATTGGTATTTCAGACTGATTACTTTGAACCAAACCCCATAATGAGACAGTAAGCTCACTCACACAAAACATCTAAACATCTCTCTCTCTCTCTCTCTCTCTCTCTCTCTCTCTCTCTCTATATATATATATATATATAATAATCATAATAGAGCAGCGTGTTTTCTTTTTTTCACATCCTATGTAAGGCCTGGGGAAGAACTGTATGTGTCTGAATTTGGTCTATTATTTGTTCATCATAAAAACAGGAAAAGGACATGAGCACAGAAAATAACTGGTTTATGAGGAGTGAGCTGTGAAGGCAATAGGGCTGGAGTCTGATTGACTATAACTAAACTGCCTGAGTTTGATATTGAAAGACCTGTTCCACCCACTGACGTCAGAAACATTACTGAAAAGATGAATGAAAAATGCATCCCGTGTATTTGTTTATAGCTGGCCTGACATGTAACCTCCAGATAACTAAAGCTAAAGTAATTACAACATGGAATGAACAACACGAAAACATGCACCCAGAATTCAGATCTATTTTTTTCAGAATGAACTTTACATTGACATTTATTGGTTCAGTGGTTAAGGCTCTGGGTAACTGTTAATAAGGTTGGGGGTTCAAGCCCCAGCACTGCTACACTGCCACTATTGGGTCCTTGAACTTTTAGTTGCTGAACCTGTGCAAACCCCCCCCAACTTCCTGACAAGCTGGGGTATTCAAAAGCCTTTTGTTCAAGGCTCTGGGTCACTGATCAGAATGACATGGGTTCAAGTCTCAGTATTGCTAAGCTGCAACTTTTGGGCCCTTAAGCAAGGCCTTTAACCCACTGTGCTCCAGGTGCACTGTATCATAGCTGACCTCAGCTTCCCTAACATCACTTGGATATGCAGAAAAATAATCTCACTGTTCTGTAATGTATATGGGACAAGTAGAAGCCCCTTTACCTTATCCAGACTTATCTCAATTATACATGTGAGTAATTGAAGGTTAAGGGCCTTGCTCAAGGGCCCAGCAGTGACAGCTTGGTGATGCTAGGATTTGAACCCACAAACATCCAATTAGAAGTTTAACATCTTATCCACATCCCCAATTATGACAATTCAAATTAAGATTGTGAGCCAGAAGGTTTGGTATGGACAAAATCTAGAGCACCAGAACTACATTATAAATAACAGCACAAATTACTTTCATGAGCAAGCAAAAATAGTATTTATGATAACAAAAATAAATTTGGACATGACAGTGAGAGGAAAGAGAAGATTTTATTAATTGCTTAGCTGTGCAGGTTAATCAAACAACTGATTCAGCAGAAATACAACAGCAGCCACCTTTTGGAAGCAACAACATTTTTACCAACAGCACAGACTCAGATGGTGTCCAGAGCAGGAGATATTAGGAAACATTCAGGACCATGTCTATGCATTTTGTGGGCATATGCTTCAGTCATCGGAAGCGTGTTAATGTGCGTGTATGTATGTATGTATGTGTGTGTGTGTGTGTGTGTGTGTGTGTGTGTGTGTGTGTGTGTGTGTGTGTGTGTGTGTGTGTGTGTGAGACTGTCATCCTGGTGTGAAGTGTGGTTATAAGCCTCTGTGACCCTGGCCAGGATAAACTACTTACCAAAAATAAATGAATGAATGAATTTTGTATTCCATCTTCTCTTCGAATGAGTACAAAGACTGGTTGAAAGTAAATTAATGAGAAAATCATTAATATCTCACTCTCGCTACAATGCCAACAATATTACATGTGCATTAATCAAAAGAAATCAGATTTTCCTTCACATTCACCAGTTAATTGTCAACACTAATTAATATTCTCGATCCCTCTCTCTTTCACACACACACACACACACACACACACACACACACACACACACACACACACACACACACACACACACACACACACACACACACACACACACACCTCTATTTGTGGAGCCATAATACAGAGCACATGTAAGTGCTACTGGCAGCAACATCAAAACTCTAGCTGTCCTCTCAAGCTTGCGTGTCCCATCAAGGCACCATTACGGCCAGAAATCGTGATCAGCAGCAACATGCATGAAGTTCTCAGGCTTAACCTGGTAAAACCTTAGTAAATTGCTTAATTGTTATTTCTTTTGATTGTCCCCCTACGCATAAGTCACAGTGTAGCTGGCTGTACAGCACTCAACAGGGCAGCCATGCACTAGCCAGCTGCTTCAAAATGACTGCAGTCTTTGCAGGTATCTCAGTACATGATTATGCCATGAGATTCTCAAAATGCACTGAAGTTCTGCTACTAAAAAAGGTCCCTGATGTTTCTCTGAGCCAGTAATTGCTTTCACGGTCAGTGCTGCAGTTCTCAGTTAGATGCTGCCCAGATTCTGGAATGATGGATCAACCTGAGTATGTGATGATTGATGGTGAAGACAGGCAGAAGGGTTGGGGTTTATTGTATCTCTAGTCTTATGAAGCACATTCCACAGAGCTCTCTTTTGATAGTGTCAGAGGCCTTGGAGAGGTTGACAAAGGCTATAAACAGATTTTGATGTTATCAGCACTTTTGTTGCCA
>MU589826.1:3681239-3694021 GCA_024362625.1 Silurus asotus
TAGTAGTAGTAGTAGTAGTAGTAGTAGTGGGTATTTCACTGCAGTGTGTGAGGTCTTCTACTCTGTGATGTGCCGAGGACCACCTTGAGGGCCGTCCTCTGGCTTACAGGGCCTCACTGTGAGTGTATTGGGCAACCCGGGAGTTGTCAATATCTCCCAGTATCCAGTGGAAGTCTATGGCAGCCCACTGGGTGCTTTGTATGCTTTTCTACTATCAGATTGCCCACTGGTAGAGGACTGTCTCAGTTACTTTTACAGGTGTACACCATTTAGGCTTTTCATCTTCATCAATAGGCAAAGCTGGACAAGAAGTATATAATCTTACACTAAGATTCTCCATTGGAATGTGTTAGAAAAACGGTTGTTCTTTTCTTTGATTATTTTGGTCAAGCTGAGTTTGATGGACACCAGCATGTTCATTTTTCTCATACTGGATTTTTCATCATTTCTTCTTCTTCTTCTTCTTCTTCTTTCGGCTGCTCCCATTAGGGGTCGCCACAGCGGATCATCCGTCTCCATACCACCCTGTCCTCTACATCTGCCTCTTTTACACCAACTACCTGCATGTCTTCCCTCACCACATCCATGAACCTCCTTCTCGGCCTTCCTCTTTTCCTCCTACCTGGTGGCTCCATCCTCAGCATTCTTCTACCAATATAATTCATGTCCCTCCTCTGCACATGTCCAAACCATCTCAATCTCGCCTCCCTCACCTTGTCACTAAAACATCCTACATGCGCTGTCCCTCTAATAAACTCATTTCAAATCTTATCCATCCTCGTCACTCCCAACGAAAACCTCAACATCTTCAGCTCTGCTACCTCCAGCTCCACCTCCTGTCTTTTACTCAATGCCACGGTCTCTAAACCATACAACATCGCAGGTCTCACCACAGTCCTATAAACTATCCCTTTCAATTTTGCAGATACTCTACTATTACAAATCACTCGTGTCACTCTTCTCCACCCACTCCACCCTGCCGGCACTCTTTTCTTTACTTCTCTAACACACTCTCCATTACTTTGCACTGTTGACCCCAGGTACTTGAATTCCTCCACCTTCTGAAGCTCTAGTGCATAAGTGGCCTATTTACAATAAATAAATTGCAGTATGAGAAATAAGGGTATGGGGGTTAAAATGTACAGGGGTGAGGGTGAATAATGTATAGAAGGTGCAGTAAGTAATAATATATGTATATATAGTAATATATAATATACTGTGCATAGATCAGTCAGTGATAGAACATGCCTAGTGACCTGGGGCATTATAATACTTGTGTAAACACTGCAGTGTAAGCAAACAAACAATTAAACAAGTAAAAAAAATTGTAAATCTCAACACATGGACCGAGATTTAAGATCCCAGATGTTAAGAAGGACACATGGATGTACCCCTAAACTGTCGCCATAAACATGCTCCTGGGAGGACGTATTTTTATTTGGTCAGTAAAATAGAAAAAACTTATACATTCTTTATACAACTGTATATCCTGTTTATCTCAGTAAAGCTGCTTTGCAACACAGTGCATTGTTAAAAGCGCAAAAGTAAATAAAAGAATGTAAAAAATAACAATTGAATTGAATTAAAATTACTGGTCTTTACATGACTGTGTCCAGAAAAGATGTTTTCTTTAATAACAATTTGCAAGGCAGTGCTGAAAATAGTTATCATTCACCTTGCTTGCAAGTAAAGCTTAAAGGGAAACTTCTCTCTGGAATATATTTAGTCATTAAATCTCTTTTATTTAAGTAAGCAAGTGTTAAGGATAAAGTAGGTTTGGTCTTGGCTGAACAGATCTTCTATGATGCTGCTGCTGCTGCTTTTGAGAAAGTACTAAGACTTACTATGGCCTGTTTAACATGCTCAGTCATACAGATATTAGGAACATGTCACTGCTGCGGGAGGTTGAGTAAATGGCATCCCTCCCATCCACAAATCCTTATTATGTCTTCTTCTTTCGGCTGCTCCCATTAGGGGTCACCACAGCAGTCATCTGTCTTCATACCACCCTGTCCTCTACATCTGCCTCCTGCATGTCTTTCTTCATCACATCCATGAACCTCCTTTTTGGCCTTCCTCTTTTCCTCCTTCATGGTGGCTCTATCCTCAGCATTCTCCTACTAATATACCCCATGTCCCTCCTCTGCACATGTCCAAACCATCTCAATCTCGCCTTCCTCACCTTGTCTCCAAAACTTCCTACATGTGTTGTCCCTCTAATAAACTTGTTTCTAATCCTGTCCAACCTCATCACTCCCAACGAAAACCTCAACATCTTCAGCCCTGCTACCTCCAGCTCCACCTCCTGTCATTTACTCAATGCCACTGTCTCTAAACCATACAACATCTCAGGTCTCACCACAGTCCTATAAACTTTCCCTTTCACTCTTGCAGATACTCTTCTATCACAAATCACTCCTGCTATCTCTTCTCCACCCACTCCACCCTGCCTGCACTCTTTTCTTCACTTCTCTAACACACTCTCCATTACTTTGCATTGTTGACCCCAGGTACCTGAACTCCTCCACCTTCTCCACCTCTTCTCCCTGCAACCGCACCACTCCACTGCCCTCCCTCTCATTCACACACATGTATTCTGTCTTACTCCTACTGACTTTCATTCCCCTTTACTAAAGCTTGTACCTCCACTTCTCAAGGCTCTTCTCCACCTGCTCTGTACTCTCATCACAAATCACAATATTATTCGCAAACATCATAGTCCAGGGAGACTCCTGTCTGACCTCGTCCATCAACCTGTTCATCACCACTGCAAGCAGAAAAGGGCTTAGAGCCAATCCTTGATGCAGTCCAACTTTTAAATTAAACCAGTCTGTCGTTCCTACTGCACTTCACTGCTGGCACATTGTCCTTATACATGTCCTGCACCACCCTCACATACTTCTCTGACACACCTGACTTCCTCATAGAATACCACAACTCCTCTCACAGCACCCTGTTGTACGCTCCTCTAAATTTACAAACACAAAATGCAACTACATCTGACCTTCTCTCTACTTCTCCATCTACTTTTTTTTAAAGCAAATAACGCGTATGTGGTGCTCTTCCTCGGCATAAAACCATACTGTTTTTACAGATGGTTACCTCAGCCTGGCTTCCACTACTCTTTCCCATAACTTCATGCACACACGCTTATTATGTATCCCAAATACAGTATATAGAGGTGGTGCTGAGGAAGTGGAAGTTACAGTAGAAATACAAATTTGTGTAGTGCAAACAGACCTGGCTAGTGCTATAACAGTGTTTGAGAGCATACAAATAGAGTTTTGTGGCTGAATGAGACAATAAATATGTTTATATTATATTTTTTGCTATACATTTATATGCTAAAGTGTTTATTGATGTTATGATATGTAACTACATTTATTTGAATACAAAATTACAAAACTTGATAAATAATAAATATGGACCTTCCAGGTCAAGCTACAATCACTTGGATAGCATTTACTGTTGCTGAGGATCCTCCCACACAGAAAAAACACCACCTCATGAAAGCCATAATTATGGATTTAGACTACAATGGTGAACAAACACTTCTGGCACTTCAGTCTCCATTAGTGATTATTGATGACCTCAACAATATATAATATACTATAAAACTCCAGTGAATCTCCTGGTTTCACAATTACACTTTTTGACCACATTGTACATAGTTTTAGAAAGTAATGTTTCTGTAAACAGAAAACACCACCACACTAGGCCACTACGATGCGTTTTTTCTTTTTTTACTACAATTGGCCAAATCTTTTTTTGCACTCAAGTCTTCATTAGTGAACAGTTCCCTCAACAAAGTAGACTATGAAACAATAGTGAATCTGCTGGGATTAACAATTGCACTTTTTGACTACATTGTAAATATGGTATCAACCAGATCAGGTTAAGTTCAATTTTCAGTTCTCTTAATAACTGAAAAGGACAGAGGACTGAGTCCTAACAGGACCGAGTTCTTTTGGTTCCTATCAAGCTTTTCTCTTTATATTATTTCATGGAGCATCAACTTTGGTTTGATCATTAGAGATAAACTTATACATTTAAAATATATTATTTTATTTATTTATTTAAAGCTATTCTGTGACGGTGTTCATTTTTAACATAAAGAGAAGAGAAGACCTGATTTACTATTTGGAAAAAAGTTTATGGACTTTTCCAACCTGATGTCATTCTTCCCAAACTCCACAAAGTTGTGGCCACACAGTGCTGCTATACACAAAGGAAGCTCCATGAAGCTATGGTTTACATGGGTTGGAGAGGAAAATCTTGGGTGTCCTGCTATAGAGTACTAACCTCAACCCTATAAATCACCTTTGTAATGAATTGGAATGGTCTTGCACTCCAGGCCTCCTCACCCTTCATCAATATTTGACCCACTTGTTGACCCAACTGATCCTTCTCCAGCTGTGACACTCAGTAACAGCTCCAAGTACACATTTCTCCAGCATTTTACTGTAAAATTATCAGTGTCTTAGTGTAGGGTAAAATTACAGTTGTCTTCTGTTTATTAAAAAAACAGTAAAGAACTGGCAGCACGGTTGCCAGCAACTTACTGTAAAATTAACAGTGGCTACTGTTTTTGCAAATACAACATAACACTGTTCAAATGTACTCTTTAACAGAAGTAAATCAGCTTTAGAGAGTTGTTTCAAAACACCATTTCTTTAATAAACCTTAGTATAAAACCTAAATAACAATAAAGAAAATAACACATTCTTATTTACAGAACATTTGTATAAAATAAAACAATGGTCAACCAAAAGCCCAAAGCTTATTACATGCAAGGAAATACATCTAAATGTAAAAATAAAATATTTACTCTGGAAAGTAAGTGTCATGCGGGAAACGGAGGCGGAAGCCGGAGTAACGGCAAACGAAACTTTATTAAACAAAAGGCAGGAAGTATACACACAGGTAGCACCGCTGTATATTCCTGTGAACGAAAACGGCAGTTCGTGCAGAGAAATCCACAACTGAGCGCTGGGAAAAGCGCGGCGCTGGCAGCAGCAGAGGAATGCGGTGCTGACAGCGTGACGTGCGGAGAAACAAAAAGCACCTGCGCTCGCAGGGATAGTCCAAAGACCCGAGTCCGGGGAAAAGGAAAATATAATCCCGAGTGCGCCTGGGAAGGAGCGCAGTCCACGCGAAGTGAGAGAGAGAGCGTCCGAGGCGAACGATACGTAGCGGGGGTGAGCATACGCGAACTCACAGGAACCTACGTGGACGGGCATGAACATGCAATAACGGACCGGGAGTGTGGGTGAGTGAGCGGTTTATATGGAGGCAGGGAATGAGCGGATAATGCGCTTCAGCTGTGCGTGATTTGCGCCGCACGCTTGGGAGCGCGCAGAGGCAAAGGCAGCCTCTGAAGGAGGCGTGGCAGGTGGATTCCTGACACCACGCCGAGGCCAGGAACGGGGCAAAGTCCCCGGCGCAAACCAGAGGCGGAGAGACGTCCACCACGGAGACCCGGAGCAGAGCGACGCCCTCAGCGAAGGCGTCAGGTGGAGCGACGAACCCCCTGGAGACCCGGAGCGGAGCGACGCCCTCGGCGGAGACAGGAGGCGTAGAGACGACCCCCATGGAGACCCGGAGCGGAGCGACGCCCTTGACGGAGACAGGAGGCGGAGAGACGACCCCCATAGAGACCCGGAGCGGAGCGACGCCCTCGGCGGAGACTGAAGGCGGAGAGATGCCCTCCACGGAGCTCTGGAGCAGGCCGACACCCTCGGTGGAGACTGGAGGCGGAGAGGTACCCACAGCGGAGACCAGAGGTGGAGTGCTGCCCTTAGCGGAGACCGGGAACGGAGCCACGCCCTCTGCGAGAACCGGCAGTTGAGCGACCTCCCCTGCGGTGGTCCGGAGCTGAGAGGCGGTAACCCTGGAGACCTGAGAAGGCATGACGTCCCTGGCAGCAACCTGGAACGGATCAACGTTACCCAGGAAGGTCAGGAACGGGACCTCATTACCCACGGGGACCTGGAGTGGAGAGACAACCTCGGTGATTACCGGAAGCAGGGCAGAGCTCTCGACGGGGCTTACCGGCTGGAAGGCCCTCTGGATGGAGCCCGGAGATGGAGCGACGCCCTTGACAGAACACAGAGGCTGAGTGATGACCTCGGCAGGGATCATCGGAGTGACTTTACCCTTCAGGGAGCTCAGAAGCGACCTGCCTTTGTCCAGGGAGCTTGGAGGCAGAATGTCACCGTGAGAGGGGTCCTGAGGTGAGCCGTCACCAAGGGAGGAGCTCATGAGCGAGATGTCGCCGTGGAAGGAGCTCGGGAGTGGGACGTCACCGTGGGAGGAGCTCGGGGGCGAGACGTCGCCGTGGGAGGAGCTCGGGGGCGAGACGTCACCGTTCGGGAGACTGTGGGGCGAGCCGTCGCCTGCGGACGAAGCCAGGGGCAGCGGTTCGACATCCCTTTCGCAGTCCCAGAACTGAGGTGAGTGCTCTGGGGACCCCTTGAGAAAGGAGGAGGTCTGTGACGTAGCTTCGCCTTCAGAGTGCTCGTGGGGCGAGCCGTCACTTCTTGGGAGACTGTGGGGCGAGCCGTCGCCTTTGGGTGAAGCCCGGGGCAGCGGTTCGACGTCCCCTTCGCAGTCTCGGAGCTGAGTGGAGAGCTCTGAGGAACGAGAGGTGGCACCGCCTTCAGGAAGACTGTGGGGCGAACCGTCGCCTTCGGTGGAGCCCGGGGGCAACGGGACGACTTCCCTTTCGCAGTCTCGGAGGTGAATTGTGTGCTCCGGGATCCCGTTGGAAGAAAAGGCATGCTCGGGGAGGCGTTGGCGTGGAACCGGGCTCTCCTTGGGACGCTGGTGCGGAACCGAGTTCTTCTTGAGACCCTGGAATGGAGCTGAGCTTTCCCGGGAGTCCTGGGACGGAACCGAGCTCTCCTTGTGAATCGGGAGTGAAGAGAAGCTCACGTCAGGGACCGGGAGCGGAGCCGATCTCTCATCAGGGACCTGGAGTGAAGAGGGAGTTGCCTGGAAGCCTAGGAGCGGAACCGAGCTCTCATCAGGGACCTGGAGCGGAGAGGGAGCCGCCGGGAAGCCTAGGAGCAGACCCGAGCTCTCGGGGACTCTCTGGAGCGGAGCCGAGCTCTCGGGGACTCTCTGGAGCGGAGCCGAGCTCTCGGGGACTCTCTGGAGCGGAGCCGAGCTCTCGGGGACTCTCTGGAGCGGAGCCGAGCTCTCGGGGACTCTCTGGAGCGGAGCCGAGCTCTCGGGGACTCTCTGGAGCGGAGCCGAGCTCTCGGGGACTCTCTGGAGCGGAGCCGAGCTCTCGGGGACTCTCTGGAGCGGAGCCGAGCTCTCGGGGACTCTCTGGAGCGGAGCCGAGCTCACGGGTTCGCTCGGGGACAGAGAGGAGCTCACGGGGTCGCTCGGGGACAGAGAGGAGCTCACACGGAGGTCCTGGGACGGAACGGAGCTCTCTTCAGAGACCTGGGGCAGAACGGAGCTCACACGGAGGTCCTGGGATGGAACGGAGCTCTCTTCAGAGACCTGGAGCAGAACGGAGCTCTCCTCGGACACCTGGAGCAAAGTGGCGCTCTCCTTGAGGGCCTGGAGAGAGGCGGAGATCTCCGGGAGATCCTGGGGCGGACCCGAGCACTCACGGAGGTCCTGGGGCCAAACGGAGCTCTCCTTGGGACCCGGGAACGGAGAGGAGCTCTCGGGGCCGCTCTGGGAGGAAGAGGAGCTCTCTATGGACACCTGGACTGAAGCTGAGCTCTCCTGGAGGACCTGGAATGGAGCGGGGCTCTCCTGGAGGACCTTGAACGGAGCGGGGCTCTCCTGGAGGACCTTGAACGGAGCGGGGCTCTCCTGAAGGACCTTGAACGGAGCGGGGCTCTCCTGGAGGACCTTGAACGGAGCTGGGCTCTCCTCGGAGACCTGGAGCGGAGCTGGGCTCTCCTCGGAGACCTGGAGCGGAGCTGGGCTCTCCTCGGAGACCTGGAGCGGAGCTGGGCTCGCCTCGGAGACCTGGAGCGGAGCTGGGCTCTCCTCGGAGACCTGGAGCGGAGCTGGGCTCTCCTCGGAGACCTGGAGCGGAGCGAAGCTCTCTGGGAGGTCCAGGTACGGAGCCGAGCATTCATGGAGGTCCAGGTGTGGCACCGAGCATTCTTGGAGGTCCAGGGACGGAGCCGAGCATTCATGGAGGTCCCGGGCTGGAGCCGAGCATTTAGGCAGGTCCTGGGGCCGAACGGATCTCTCCTCGGGACACAGGGACGGGGAGGAGCTTTTAGGTCCGTTCTGGAACGGAGAGGAGCACTCTGTAGACACCTGGGGCGGAACGGAGTCATCCCGGAGACTCTGGAGCAGAAGGGAGAGTTCCCGGAGGTCCTGTAGCGGGACAGAGCCGTCCTGGATGGCCTGGAGTACAGCGGAGATTCCCTGGAGAACCTGAGGCGGAGCGGAGCCGTCCTGAAGGGCCTGGAGCAGCGTGGTGATCTCCTGGGAGCTCTGAGGAGGAACGGCGTTCTCAGAAGCGGGGGAGAGGAGATGGAGATCAGCCGTAGTTATCCCGAGTTCCCTGGTTAGAAGCTGAATGAACCTGGCGCATGAGCTGAACTCGCCTCCAGTCGTGCTCCACAACTCACTGGCAAGAGAGAGAGATTCTCCAGCCAGCAGAGAAATGTGGAGCGCGATCTTTGCTCTCTCCGTCGGGTAGCTGGACGAATTCAACCTCAGGTACCGATTCACGCTCTGTAAAAATTCCCCCCATTCAGCTTTGTCGCCGGAGAAGCGAGCCGGGAAATCCATGACGTCAACACAGGGCCGTGGTGCTGCCGAGCATGAGCTGCGCGAAACCGCAGCGGGTTTCCGGGTTTTCCCGGGGGCGGAGCTTAGTGGTCGCTTCATCGCGGCGGTACGAAGTCTGCCTCCGAAATTCGGATCGCGCCGGGACCACTGTGGTAATCCGATCATGTCCTTACTTTCTTTCCTCCTTGTCTTTTTTCTTTCTTTTCTTTCCTTTTTTTTTTGCGCCCCCTTTTTCAGTCCTTGTAATCCTATTCAGGGGTCCGTTATTTCTGTCATGCGGGAAACGGAGGCGGAAGCCGGAGTAACGGCAAACGAAACTTTATTGAACAAAAGGCAGGAAGTATACACACAGGTAGCACCGCTGTATATTCCTGTGAACGAAAACGGCAGTTCGTGCAGAGAAATCCACAACTGAGCGCTGGGAAAAGCGCGGCGCTGGCAGCAGCAGAGGAATGCGGTGCTGACAGCGTGACGTGCGGAAAAACAAAAAGCACCTGCGCTCGCAGGGATAGTCCAAAGACCCGAGTCCGGGGAAAAGGAAAATATAATCCCGAGTGCGCCTGGGAAGGAGCGCAGTCCACGCGAAGTAAGAGAGAGAGCGTCCGAGGCGAACGATACGTAGCGGGGTGAGCATACGCGAACTCACAGGAACCTACGTGGACGGGCATGAACATGCAATAACGGACAGCGAGTGTGGGTGAGTGAGCGGTTTATATTGAGGCAGGGAATGAGTGGATAATGCGCTTCAGCTGTGGATGATTTGCGCTGTACGCTTGGGAGCGCGCAGAGGCAAGGGCGGCCTCTGAAGGAGGCGTGGCAGGTGGATTCCTGACAGTAAGACAAAGTGAATGACAGAAAACAGTAAAAGTATATACAGTATTTTTGAGTGATTATGCATGTGTGTGATGTGTGTTGTGAGTGTGTGTATGCGATGTTTGTGTGTGTCTGTGGTGTGTATTACTTATATAAAGTCCCACTTAAAATCTATTTATTTTTTAAGTAGACTGTAGACACGTCCGCTTTGATACTCCTACAGCCTTGTGCTCTTTTCCGGATTTATCCCGATTAACCGCCTGAAAAACAAATGTGTGTGTTTAGAACTAGTGGAGGGGAAATGATTACTCACAGAGAACATATAGAAAAGTATATTCCTGAATAAAGAAGAATTTTTTATTCAGGAAAGAAAACAAGCATAAGCACACAGATCTTTTGGACAAAAAGTAAAACATAATAATATCGATAATTAGGTTGTTGTTTTTTTTCGCTGGAGGCTTCACGAATTTCACAAAAGCAGCGGAAAACACCGGTCATGTTAGTGTGAAACAAAGACAATGTAATTTCAGTGAAATGGAGTTTGAAAATGTAACTTTACAGAAGGATTATCACATATTTTGCTGAATGAAACTCACCTGGTAATTGGGAATAATTCAACCCGAGTCTGAAATCCAGCTGCTAAACTCAGTGATGCATTTGGCGTATTAATCAGAGAAAATGAACAAATAGAAAAAAGATTAACTCCAATATTCACCACACATGTTAGCTGTCATGGCAAATGTAATGAATTTTGTCGCGCACCTGTTATTGTTATGAAGACTGATAAAAGTCCCCGCGTGCTCACTGCAGTATAGTAATGTTTGTTTGTTTTTTTATATCTAAATAATAAATACAGCAAAATGCCGTTATATTGTGTCTACATCATTTTACAACAACAATAAAACAGTAATGTACTGCTTTTGATCATAACATTATTATACTGTTGAAATTCTGCCGTAAATTAACAGCAATTTCTAACAGTGTAACCATATCTTGCTGAACCACAGGGATGACTCATGTTTCATATCTATTTCCTCCTCCAACTTCTTAAATTGGCCTTTGTTATTGATAGAATGCAAATACATAAACAGTCTATAGGGACATAACCACCTCAATTTGAAGGTGATAAAAAGTTGTTTAACTACGTCAAGCCACTAGAACTATTTTAATGCTCTGTAGCAGATTCTTTGAAACTCTAATAAAGGAATGAGCACCTTTCTTCTGAAAGGAATGAAAATCCTATTATAGGTTTCGTTGATTGCTGGAAACATTGTAATCCTTTAAAAGACCACTCCCATCAGCATAGAGATGTTTCATCACAGTGTAAAAATGATCAGTCAAAATAACTTTATATTGATTTGCAGTCAATCTTGCTTTTATGGGTACAGTCTTCCCAGGGAGTATGGGTTTGAATCCCAGTTCTAGAGTTTGTCAGTGTGTGCAATAGGATAGGGGCAGGTAGGTGTAAGAGGAGAAACAGAATGTAATACATCAGCAGCAGCCTGTTAATGCAAGAGCCTCTCTACAACACCGTGGAGAAAAGAATTCTGGGCATCAAATTCTTATTCTTTATTCCTATATTTTGGACAGGCTTCACCACATGTAAGATGCCAAGGCAAGAATCAGTCATTTGTTATCTAGGGTAACATCCATTTCAGCTCACTGTGTTTCACAGGATGAAGGTGAAAATTATATGGCTGACTTTCTGTTCCATCAAAGGACAAGTTGATTGCAGGGCAGGGTCTCCTTGAGCAGTGGCGGTGCTGTGGCAGGTGATGGCATTATTTGGTGGGTTTTAATAACAAGCTGTTTTATCTCTGTTACTGACTGAGAACGAGAGAGAGAAAGAGAGAATAGAGTCACATAGGACTCTAGTTTGTTTTTCACTTTTTTCTCTTTCTAAACAATATACTAATGTATAATATAATTAAAAAAAACGCACATTTTTGCAAACCTACTGTAGGATTTGTATTCAGCTGTCCTGTTTTGCTATAGTGAGTTGTCTTTCTGTGCTTTTGCTTTTAAGCTTTATGCTGTGATGTTGAACATTTGTGTAGCTTGTTGTAAAACACCACACACCTGGAAGTTGCATACTAAAATACAAGTTTTAGAACCATCTACACTATTGTAGCGTCTGGCACGTGTCATTTAGACTTCATGTCTCAGGAATTTCCTTTTAACCCTTGACATCTGCTTTTCAATCAAAGGACGAGCACCACGGCTTACACTTTTATTGAGAGCTTGTATACCACAGGAAGACTTATAACACAAGCCAGTCTCTATACCACACACACACACACACACACACACACACACACACACACACACACACACACACACACACACACACACCACCCCGAAAACCAGATAACCCCCCCTGGCCTCTCTGGTTGAATTCACAGCGACCCTCAGACCATAAAACAATTCACTCTCGGAAGTCGGCCCCAGTACGTCTGTTTGTGACACACACACATATGCAGACACACGCACACCAAAAGGGAGCATTCTTTTATTAATTAAATAATACATTGAATGTCCCACTTCACATGATACAAACATACATTTTGTTTGTATCTTCTACTATAAATAAATCAAGTGTTTAACTCTACATCAATAATATTTAAACCTTAAAATGTAACTCTGTGTTAAATGTTGTCTCTTCTCTTCTTAAAGCTTGATTGACTTAGAATTATCTGTTCTTTACTTTCCTGACAACGGTGCATTTTATTTATCAGAATACAACATTGCATTAACATCAGTTAATTACTGATCTCTGTAAGTTAATGTACCTCTGCCTTATACTGTCATCCTTTTCATGTTTAGTATCCAAACGACCGCAAAATTATCTGTTTCTTTATTTTTCAAACAATGGTGCATTTTATTTGATCATGAAATGTACCATACCGTCTTAATTCACTTTGGATAAAACTTTAAAGTCTCCAAAAGCAAGCATAGCCCGGAAACCATGCCCTCAGATGCATGAACAAAGGAAGTTTTTCCCTCCAAAATTTCAGGCCATAGCATTGGCCATTCCCCCAAGGATGGGTGGGGTCCAGGACCTTTAAAACACCTTGAACCCAACTAATCGTCGTCCAGTCAGAGTGCAGTCGGGTCCAGTCAGAGTTCAGTCAAGGGAGCAACTCGCTCACTCGGCTCGACCGGAAAGGCTCGGACCCCCGGGGCCCGAAGGCCCGGGG
>MU589826.1:3695710-3829822 GCA_024362625.1 Silurus asotus
ACATTATTTAAGCAAAGAAATTATTGTCTTAATTGTTATCATTCTTACATTTTGTCAGGAGTAAGTATTGCCTACACACGTCAGTGTCTGATATCACAGTTGTTGCTTGCATCCTGTCAGTGATCTTGCACATCTCAACTTTGGTTTAGAGGAGGCATAATATAATACTGTCTAAATAAAGCTATATATTATTACTGTAATATTTCTATTTCTATGGGGTAGGAGATGCTAGGACCACTGCTGCAGCAATAAATTACCTTCTTTAAAAAAATACACCCGTCCAAGGCAGACTTGGTTCAGCAGGTTTATTATCAGACACTACTGAACCTAAAGGAACCTAGCACTTGATTTGTTTTCAGGCTGTATTGCAGACTTTGTCTTTCATTTCTATTACATAATTGGCCAAATATAACTGCTTTTGATAGATTAGGCTTCTATAAACTTTGTGGTGATCAACGTAAATTTCCCAAATACATTTTTGAAATATTACCAGAATAATTTTCAAAACAAATCTGTTCATTAATCTTCATTAATTGATCATTTAGCGTTTTGTTGATTGTCAAATGTGACAAAAACAAATTGACATCAACGCCACTGTGTGACACTATACTGATTTGATTAAAAAATCTTAAATCTTGAATTAGTATAGCAATTTTTAACCTTATATCATTCCACTAGGTAGTAAGGCATTTACTGAGTGTTATGCAAGATCATGGTTGGCATCCGCCTTCCCCTTCCCCTTCCCCTTCCCCTTCCCCTTCCCAGTCTAAAAATAAGTCAAAATAAATCCCAATAGTCTCTTCATTTCATAGCGTTTTCCTCGGCTGGCCTGCCACTGATAATCACTGTTGGTATAGACCCATCAAACATAACATTAAAGCCTCTGATTGGTGAAGTAAAAAGCATTGAATATTTATTCAGAGTGGGACCTGTCATGGGGTAAAATAGTTACAGCAGCAGATGAATTGTCAGTTGATATTTTGGAAGCAGCATAAGGATTTGAGAGACTTTGATATGTGTAAGGAGAAAAAACTAACCCATAGCTACAGTAAGATCAAAGTGCCCATGCCTCTGTCCACACCCAAATGCACCTACAATAGGATTGTGAGCCTCCATGGACCATTGAGCAATGGAAGAAGGTGGTCTGGTTTGGTTAATCAAATTGTATTGTATTATGTTAACAGTGTTGTGTGTTTGTGTGTGTTTGTGTGTGTATGTGTGTGTGTGTGTGTGTGTGTGTGTGTGTGTGTGTGTGTGTGTGTGTGTGTGGTGTGTGTGTGTGTTACTTGCCTGAGGAAGAGATGGCATCAGGATTCACAATAATAATGACAGTGTGAAACAGAGTTCTGGTCTTGATGTAGATGACATACCACCTACCTAAACATTGTTGCTAATCAAGTACATTACATTGTTATTCCCTAATTGTACTAGACTCTTTTATCAGGCTAGAAAACCTCAAATTTACTTAGATCTCAATCAGATCAAGCTTCTGGAGATGTGCTGGACAAACAAGTTTGACCCATGCTGGCAAACAGGGCTTAAAAGATCTTCTGCTAATATCTAAGTGCCAGATACACAGTACACCTTCAGGAAAAAAAAAAATAATTCAGCTCTGTTAGTAGGATTTCACCTGAGCCACACTGTTATGCAGTGCTCAAAAATAGCCAGCCTTGTCATTTGTAATATATGATGCATGCATCAGTGAAGGCCATTGTATATAATTTACTTCATTTTAATTCTTATCAGATCATTCGGGGAGCCTTCCCTGGAAGAGACTACTCTAATCAGGATATAAATGGTCTGAACCATGCCAGCAAAATGCCACCCCAGCATAATGCAGACATCAGTTTTTCTTTTAATTTGGCCACACATCTGTATCGCTAGACAAGCTTTCTGCATTACTGATGTGTGTGCTTGCATGCGCACATCATTCCAAGCATTGTACATTTGATTATTGTTACATTTTTAATCACGCTCAAACAAAACCTATTTCTTACAGAGGTTTTCCGTGCGAACTACGATGCCCGTGGTGCCTTTTCTGATCAGGGAAAGATCACACAGCACACATCATGGTGCATATGTTCTTCTTCAGTTTAATGCAGATAACAGACAATTATATATACGCAGCCACTTTTCGCATGTACTGTTGCCAATAGTGTGGTTTAATAACATGATCCACGTTGTGCTGTCATAGGTGTGTTGAGGTTGTGTAAAATATCTGTTACCTGATGTGAGGTGTACAGTTTTAAAGGATGGGACAGCACCATTTCCTTAGCATCCCGGACTATCAGAGTCGCAGCAGCCACTGCACGCAAGCACGAGGCAACCCTTGTGCTATGTTGTCGAAAGATTTGAAAAGATACGCAAGAAAGCAATATTTGTCATCGTGTTCCTTGGCCAGAATTCCCGCAGCTGTACCACCACGTTCATGCACATATAGGTGAAAAGACTTTGGAAGACCTAAAGCTGGAGCAGACTGTATAGCCTTCTTGAGGGCAGTCAATCATTTCATGAGTCCACAGAATAAGATGTGATGGAGGAGCTTTGTAATAATAGCACTATGCAAAACTTTATCATACTGTGCGCAGTCAGGGATCCATGCTCGGCAGTAGTTCATCAGTCCCAAGAAGCTCTGCATTTGTTTCACAGTCTGAGGTCTTGAAAAACAGGTCAAAAGCTGTACTCTGGCCTTCTGAGATCACATGGCCCAGGTATGAGACCTTTCACTTCACCCACTGTGGTTTCTCGCATGGAACTTTATATCCAGCCTAAGCCAGGACGTTGCAGACAACCATTGACGATTTGTGGCAGTCCTGCTCAGTCAGTCCTGTAACAAGGAGGTCATCTGCGTATTGAAGGATGCAGGTGGATATCAGCCAAAGTTTTACAGCGCTACAGCACTACAGCGGAGATTACGGCTGGTGAGTCAACAAAACCCTGAGGAAGACAGGTCCAGGTGAATTGACATCCCCTACAGGTACATGCGAAAAGTGGCTGCGTCTCAGAGGCCAAAAGGACACTGAAAAAAGCAGAACAAAGATCAATCACAGTAAAAAATCTGTGAGTTGCAGGTATAGAGTTAACAATGGTAGCTACATAGGGCACCATAGGAGCTAATGGAATAACTATTTTATTAATCTTTCATAAATCTTGAGTTAACCTCCAGCATTTTATATCTGCCTTCAAGACGGGATTAATCGGTGTGTTATAAGGTGAATGTGTCTCGATCAAAACACCATGTGACAATAAATTGTCAATAACTGGAGCAATGCCAACATTCTTCTCTTTTGACAATGGATATTGTTTAACAAAAATCGGATGGTGTGTTTTCATGAGTGCATGATTCGGTTTTTCCTGGATTAAACCTGCCTCATAGCCTCAAGGCCCATAATTTAGGGTTAACTACACCTAAATTTGGTTCATCAGGCAAGACTTCTGTACTATAATGAAAGAAATCGTCCGGATGTGGCTGTGGCTCAGTCGAGAGCATGAGGACAGAAGTAAAAAACAGTGAAAAATTTGTTTCAAAAAACAGAATCTCTTCATAAAAGGTTCAAAGGCGAGTTTGGAATTATTGTAAAGCTATGATAAAAACTTGTAACAGTTGGTATCTTGTACTCACTTGTAAGGGTGAGTTACAGGACATGACATTGGAACCCCATTTATTCCCTAATAGATGCACTTCCCCTTTGTCCTAGGACCTCCTCCTTGAGTTTTGTGCTGAGACTGCACACTGTAATGCACCACTTCCTGTTGAAGTAAAGAGCATAACGTAATTTAATTATCTAAATAACATTTAGTCCAAAACCCGGCACTAATCCTATACATACAATCGTAGGAATTTTTTCCGCCAATAGGCAATAGATGTTATGACCCATCTTCTTTACACAGAACAAAGAACAGACACACAAAACCTAACACTTAGACAATACAGCTGTGCTAGGCACAGGGGGATCATAGTCTTCAAACAAAAAAGTAATCCAGTCTCTCCAATTGGATTACAAATTTTGTAAGTTAGGAGAAAAAAAATAGACAATAAAGCTAAAACAAAATTGTAGTCTTTCTAATACAGTATTTAATTTATTTACATTAATTAATTAATTTATTAATTGATTTTTTTTTCTGGCATTATTGTGGATTCTTTAGGATACTTTAGACAATATTGCCTATATTAGACAAACCATAAAAAAACGTAATGTCTAAGGTGAGGAAAATTTTTGTCGCGAGGAATTCATCCCACCAAAGGAAATTGTTATCATTAATAGAACAATTAATGCATAAACAAGACACAAACACATGAACATACTTTTGGCTGCGAAATGGGACAATTCCCGCAAGCAAGAAAATATCCTAAAACTTACCTTGAATTTCCCTTCAGATATTGCTGGAACGTATCCCACTTCTGACACCAAAACTGTTCGATTTTTATCACGCCCAAACTAAACGTAATTCTTTTAGAGGTTTTTCATGCGATCTTCGATGCCTTTGGTGCCTTTTCTGATCAGGGGAGAATCACACAGCACACAGCATGGTGCATATGTTCTTCTTCAGTTTAATGCAGATAACAGACAAGTATATATACTCACTGGAAAAATCCTAACCTAAAACTGTTCCTGTTTGGGGAAGAAGAAATAATAACTGGAAATGTGTAAGCCCAGATAAAGACTTCCTGTATACCTTACATACTCGCATCCTAAAGACCCTATAGACACTGAACAAACAACAAAAGGATGTGTTTAGAGAATTAGTGTGAGAACCACCTTAACACTAAAAATATATTGAAAATATGTTGAAATGCAAGATTGCAACGCTGTAAATAACGCATCACTATGTTTTTGAACTACGTGGAAATAATTGAAAGAAAATATGCAGTGTAGGAGGAAATCACATCATTTTGGAACATATTTGCCCAACTTTCCAATTGTTCTTTACAATATTGCTTCAGTTTATTGATGTTTAAAAGCAAAAGCACCGCAAATGGATATCATGGATATTATGGATATTATTTCCTTTAGTCATTCAGATGTCAGTTTCCTGTTATGCTTAAGTCAACTGTTCTGTTGTATGACCCAATTTCAGCCCGGCGTAAGCAGCTAGATAGATGGCATCTAAAATATTTGTCTCAAAATTATTCTGGTTTAAAGTGTAGTCAGTTCTCTGACTGCAAAACAAACCCCAATCCTTCAGATCGGGGTGCTCACTTAAGTTTACTGTTCTGTTGTATGACCCAATTTCAGCCCGGCGTAAGCAGCTAGATAGATGGCATCTAAAATATTTGTCCCAAAATTATTCTGGTTTAAAGTGTAGTCAGTTCTCTGACTGCAAAACAAACCCCAATCCTTCACCCCACCACTATTAACCTGTTTATGTTTTGAATTGATGACCAAAAGTCTCTTCAAGCAAAAATATATTGTTCTTTCGAGGTTTGTTTAGATACAGTATTGCAATCCTACATTGTGATTCCATACAAAAGGCTTTTTCCTTGACACTTTTAAGAAGTTATACTTGATCAGTCCTTTTCTGATTCTGCAGTCATGAACTAAATATTAAACATCCTTGCAAAATCCTGGTGATCACATTATGTAGCACTTTCTTTATATCCCTGAACATTAAACAGTCTTAAAGGCTTTATAATTTTTAAAAACCTTCAAAAAAAGGCTTTGTTTTATTGCTCCAGAATGCGAATTTGAAATTATTTGGAGATGGCCTTATAACCCTTCACTGATTCATGGCTGATGTCTTTTTTTATTTGCATTATGTAGACCCACAGCTGCCACCAGAACGTTTTATAGAGGTAGCCACAATTCTTGTGCATTCATTAGTAACACTCGGAAAGTTTTTTAAAAATTAAAAAAATTCTGTCTTAATGCTTGTGGAAATAGGAATGTCCCAGCTTGTTTCTTAATGTTGGTTACTTTTTAAATAAGTTTACTTGTTTAATTTGTAGAAGTTTGTAAGTGTAATGTATGCTAGCTCATACATTAGTTTAAGGGGAACCAAAAGTTTATTTTATAGAACTCTTTTTTTTTTTTTGGATTGTGATGGTGGACACATATATCACATTTTTAATACAATAATAAAGGAACCTTGATATAATAAAAATAATATCAGACCCACCAGGCCACCTTGCCTGGACTCTACTTCCAAAGGGTTTGTACAGACTATGTTTTTATGTAACAAACTACTAATTTTAGCTACACATCGTCTCCATAATTATTTATGTAGGCCTTCAGGATAGTTGATCAAACAAAACAGAGATCTCTTCTTCAGTCATCCAGCTGCAGACTATGTTCTATACAGCAATCAAATTATCTCAAATTTCAGGAAAAAAAAAATCAAGAATCATGTCATTTCATCAGTCCCCTTGACCTTTTCATGCTTCAAAAATATAACTTTTCATGTGTGTCAGAGTGTGGATTAACCCCAGATGACATGAATTTTAAGATGAGAACCCCTGGCCCTACAGTACTTCAGTAAAATGTTGCAGTTTGCTCTAGGAAGCAAAGACTCATTAATTTTGGCATCTCCTTTTGCTCCCTATAAGGCACGAACTCAAATCAAATAAAAAAATCAAATCAAACTTTATTTGTCACATACATACAGAGTACGACATGCAGTGAAATGCTTTATATGACGGTCCGGCATGAGGGAATAGAATGGGGAGAAAAATGAACCAAGAAAAAAAGGAGGCAAATAAATAGAGTATAAACTCATTTGAATTAAGATTTTAAAGCAAGTTTCAATAATATGCTAATGATAACTGGTGAGATGTACCTAGGTTAGCCTGTTTTAGTTATTGCCTAATTAGTTTAGCATTGATTCTGGTTGGTTACACAATTGTCTAGGGTCAAAATCTAATTCTAACAAATAGTAAAAAATTGCAAATGTACAAACAGAATGTAGACCACCGAATAAAAATGATCTATTGATCTATGCTAGTTAAGCAATAATAGTTACCTTTCACATATGATATAGCAATAACTTAATTTTATGTTTAAAATTAATATCTTCACTTCACTCAGGTGTGTTAATGATGGAGTGAGTGGTTACTTTATGTCCCAGACTGTCCTTATGCCTGTCTTCTGGCTCTACCTGTTAGATGTACTGCCATGGCTAGTTCTGCAGGTTCTGTGCACAAGGTGAAGCAATTTTAAACCATTATATCACAATAGTAGACTTTGTTGCCACAACTATTCCCTCTCCATTTTCTGTCTCTGCCACATCCATATCCTTGTAGCCCCATTTCTGCTTGAAGCCTCACTCGACTGAAAATGAGTCACTGCTGCTAATGATGGCTTTCCATGGATTTCCTATAGATCAAATTGGTTAAATGTGGATGGTGCCACACAGACATGCTAAAGATGTTTTATCTTTGAAAGCCTTAAGCCAGTATTTATTTAGAACCAGTAGCGAGCGGTCAGGGCCAGCAAGGCCTTCTATGCTGGCCTAAACACTACAGAAGCACAGACCTACATTTACAACCTAAAGTCTAATATTTGTATTATAATTGAAATTGTATTAATTTATTCCCAACAACCCAGCCATTATGGATGCACAAGCCAGTGCACTCTTAATGCCGGTCCCAAGCCCGGGTAAATGGGGAGGGTTGCGTTAGGAAGGGCATCCAGCGTAAAACATGTGCCTAATCAAATATGCGGATCACAAATGAGATTTTGTGATCCGGGTTAACAACGACCGCCACAGGTATCGTTAGCCGACAGGGTACTGGTGGAAATCGGGCTACTGTTGGCTGAAGGAGGAGAAGGAGAGAAGGAAGACATCTACAGAGATGGCAGGGAAAGGAGCAGTGTAGGAGAGTGGAGGTTCGGGTTGGTACTTTAAATGTTGGTACTATGACAGGTAAAGGGAGAGAGATAGCTGATATGATGGAGAGGAGAAAGGTAGATATGCTGTGTGTTCAGGAGACCAAGTAGAAAGGGAGTAAGGCCAGGAACATGAAAGGGAATAAGCCCAGGAGCATTGGAGGTGGGTTTAAACTGTTTTATCATGGTGTGGATGGAAAAAGAAATGGTGTAGGGGTGATTCTGAAGGAAGAGTACAGTAAGAGTGTAGTGGAGGTGAAGAGAGTTTCTGATAGGGTGATGATCATGAAGGTGGAAGTTGAAGGGAAGATGATAAATGTCATCAATGCCTATGCTTCTGGAGTGAATTAAATGAAGTAGTAGATGGTGTACCTAGGAAAGAACGATTGGTGATTGGGGCAGACTTTAATGGGCATGTAGGTGAAGGGAACAGAGGTGATGAGGAGGTGATGGGTAGGTATGGTTTTAAGGAGAGGAATGTGGAAGGGCAGATGGTGGTAGATTTTGCCAAAAGGATGGAAATGGCAGTGGTGAAAACGTGTTTTAAGAAGGAGGATCATAGGGTGACGTATAAGAGTGGAGGAAGGTGCACACAAGTGGACTATGTGCTATGCAGGAGATGCAACCTGAAGGAGATTGGAGACTGTAAGGTGTTGGCAGGGGACAGTGTAGCTAGACAGCATCGGATGGTGGTCTGTAGGATGGTTTTGGAGGCGAAGAAGAAGAGGAGGAGAGTAAGGACTGAAAGAAAAATAAGATGGTGGAAACTGAAGGAGGAAGAGTGTAGTGTGAGGTTCAGGGAAGAGGTCAGACAGGGGCTTGGTGGTGGTGAAGAGGTGCTGGATGATTGGGCAACTACTGCAGGAGTGATGAGGGAGGCGGCTAGAAAAGTACTCGGTGTGACATCAGGAAATAAAAAGCAAGACAAGGAGACATGGTGGTGGAATGAGTAAGTGCAGGAAAACATAAAGAAAAGAGGTTGGCAAAACAAAAGTGGGATAGACAGAGTGATGAGAAGAGTAGGCAGGAGTACAAGGAGATGCGACAGCAGGTAAAAAGGGATGTGGCGAAAACCAAGGAAAAGGCATATGAGGAGCTGTATGAGAGGTTGCACACTAAGGAAGGAGAAAAGGATTTATACCGATTGGCCAGGCAGAGGGACCGAGCTGGGAAGGATGTGCTGCAAGTTAGAGCAGTAAAGGATGGAGAGGGAAATGTGTTGGCTAATGAGGAGAGTGTGTTGAGAAGGTGGAGGGAGTATTTTGAGCAGCTGATAAATGAGGAAAATCAGAGAGAGAGAAGGTTGGATCATGTGGAGTTGGTGAAGCAGGATGCAGATAGGATTAGTAAGAAGGAAGTGAGAGCAGCGATTAAGAGGATGAAGAATGGAAAGTCAGTTGGCCAGATTACATACCGGTGGAAGCGTGGAGATGTTTAGGGGAGATGGCAGTGGAGTTTTTAACCAGATTGTTTAACAGGAATTTGGAAGGTGAGAAGATGCCTGAGGAATGGAGAAGGAGTGTTCTGGTACCGATCTTTAAGCATAAGGGAGATGTGCAGACCTGCAGTAACTACAGGGGAATTAAGTTGATCGGTCACACCATGAGGTTATGGGAAAGAGTAGTGGAAGCCAGGCTGAGAGAAGAGGTGACCATCTGTGAGCAACAGTATGGTTTCTGGCCGAGGAAGAGCACCACAGATGCCTTATTTGCTTTAAGGATGTTGACGGAGAAGTATAGAGACGGACAGAAGGAATTGCATTGTGGATTTGTGGATTTAGAGAAAGCGTACGACAGGGTGCCAAAAGAGGAATTGTGGTATTGTATGAGGAAGTCAGGTTTGTCAGAGAAGTATGTGAGGGTGGTGCAGGACATGTATGAGGACAGTGTGACGGCAGTGAAGTGTGCAGTAGGAACAACAGACTGGTTCAGGGTAAAGGTTGGACTGCATGCAGTGGTGATGGACAGGTTGACGGACGAGGTCAGACAGGAGTCTCCCTGGACTATGATGTTTGCAGATGATATTGTGATTTGTGGTGAGAGTAGGGAGCAGGTTGAGAAGAGCCTGGAGAGGTGAAGGTACACGCTGAAGAGAAGGGGAATGAAAGTCAGTAGGAGTAAGACAGAGTACTTGTGTGTGAATGAGAGGGAGGGCAGTGGAGTGATGCGGTTGCAGGGAGAAAAGGTGGAGAAGGTGGAGGAGTTCAGGTACCTGGGGTCAACAGTTCAAAGTAATAGAGAGTGTGTTAGAGAAGTAAAGAAAAGAGTGCAGGCAGGGTGGAGTGGGTGAAGAAGGGTGACAGGAGTGAGTGACAAGGTGAGGGAGGCGAGATTGAGATGGTTTGGACATGTGCAGAGGAGGGACATGAATTAAATTGGTAGAAGAATGCTGAAGATGGAGCCACCAGGTAGGAGGAAAAGAGGAAGGCCAAGGAGAAGGTTTATGGATGTGGTGAGGGAAGACATGCAGGTAGTTGGTGTGAAAGAGGCAGATGCAGAGGACAGGGTGGTGTGGAGACGGATGATCCGCTGTGGCGACCCATAATGGGAGCAGCCGAAAGAAGAAGAAGTAGTATTCACCCTTCATATGTGAAATGCCTGCCTCTTTGCCTCTCTGTAATGCCACGCATTGTTATATTGTGTTTTTAATATTGTATTTATGGTTTCTATAATTGTGATGTGATAGTGGTGGTATTAAGAGGTGGATTAGGTCGGGTACGTCCCCACTGAAAGCCCAGGTACCAAATGCACGGCCCACCAATGCTTAGAACACTTTATACTCAGCGTCTCCATCACTGAACAGTTGATCATTTAAGTTTGCTGCAAGAAAATGCAAGAAACCTTTAATGATATTCGTACTCAAATTCCTTTTAATCCACATAGCCATGTTTGACTATAATATATAGTAATAGAAGTGGGATGATTTACAATCCTCTCAAGGTCTTTTCCTTGTGTCCTTTTAGACATTAATTCTTTTGCTCTGCCACTTTTGTTAGTCACTCGTTAGAAAGCAATTTGAATAAAAATGTTATATCCACATTTCTATAAAGGTGCTTTGTAGCAACATCTGTTGTCAAAAGCACTTTTCAAATCAAATTGAATTGAATATACCTTCGCTCCAATAAATTTTTGGCTGGATACGTTTAATTGGGTAAAAACTTGGCACAATAGCACACACTTTCTCTAAGATAGGAGTGACGCAGTATTGTGCCCAAATGTTAGCGATATGGAATGTGTATTATGTCATTTGTAATTTACTAAATAGCTTGAATGAATAATTATAAATTATAAAATGTGCAATTAAATAAATAAACTTGTGTTTATAAACAATGTAAATTAAAAAAGTGTTAGAAATGAAATTATTTTGATTTCTTAGACATAAGAAGAGCTAGAACTGCCAGCTCCAGTTCTCTCATCACACCACCCTCTGTCGCAGGTTTTTATGAGTTAGTTTATGATTTGATTTATGAAATCTAACTGCTCCTCTCCCAACAGGACAAGTGGATTTTGATGTACACTGTTAATTAAACAGAGTACAATAGGTACCATAAATGATCCTGGAAGAGAAGAAAAAAACAACAAAAAGTCAACCAAGTGAAAGTTTTTTTTTTTTTTTTTAACCAGTAGGGCTGAATCGTTTCGCAGCTAATCGTCAAATTGGAGGTCATGAAGGATCCTGAAGCACCCAGCTTTTAGGGGTCTAACAGCACACAATCCTCATGGTTTGGTAACTACCTCAGGTTTTAAGTCATGGTTCGGTTCAATTAGTTGGGTGGAATAAATGCAAAATATAATATTGCTTGTCCTTTATTATTTACGCAGTTTTAACACATTAACACATATGTGGACGTCAACATTTAACATTTTTACAACAATTTTAAATGAAATGCCTGATTCCAAAAAAGTACAAATTGTGATTAAAAAAAGATATGCAATAATCTATATTACAAATCTCATAAAATTATATTTTATTCAAAATAGAATATAGATAACATATCAAATGATGAAAGTGAGACATTTTGTAACCATACTGGATGCCCATGATCTTTGGGCCCTTAGACTGCACTGCATCACATACAGGAATGATACTCGAATGGAAATCACAACATGGGCTAAGGAATACTTCCAGAAAACCTTGCGGTAAACACAATCCACCGTGCCATTCGCCGTTGCCGGCTAAAACTTTATAGGTAAAAAATGAAGCCATATCTAAACATGATCCAGAAGCGCAGACGTAACCCAAGTTGTTATCAGCGCTCAGTTAAGAAGCCTGCATCTCTGATGGTATGGGTTTCATGAGTGCGTGTGGCATAGGCAGTTTACACATCTGGAAAGGCTGAATGCTGAAAGGTATATCCAAGTTCTAGAACAACATATGCTCCCATCCAGACGTCGTCTCTTTCAGGGAAGACCTCGCATTTTCCAACATGACAATGCCAACCACATACTGCATCAATTACAACATCATGGCTGCGTAGAAGAAGAACCCAGGTACTGAAATGGCCAGCCTGCAGTCCAGATCTTTCACCCATAGAAAACATTTGCAGCATCATAAAGAGGAAGATGCCACAAAGAAGACCTTAGACAGTTGAGCAACTAGAAACATGTATTAGACAAGAATGGGACAACATTCCTATTCCTAAACTTGAGCAACTTGTCTCCTCAGTCCAGACGCAGACTGTTATAAAAAGAAGAGGGGACGCCACACAGTGGTAAATATGGCCTTGTCCCAACTTTTTTGAGATGTGTTGATGCCGTGAAATTTAAAATCAACTTATTTTTCCCTTAAAATTATAAATTTTCTAAGTTAAAACATTTGATGTCATCTATGTTGTATTCTGAATAAAATATTATAATTTGAAACGTCCACATCATTGCATTCTGTTTTAATTCACAATTTGTAGTGTCCCAACTTTGTTGTAATATATAAAATAATATTTTATAATATTTTATACAAATAAAATAGAATAATTCAAATGATGCAATATGCTTTTTTTTTTTTTAGATTGAATAAATTGAGTAATCAATTAAATTGGCACAAATTTCATTGATGCTTCAAAAGGCTCGTCATGAGGCACATCAAGACCGAGCTATCACGCTCACTGGACCCCATGCTCCACGGACGATGCCATCTCCACGACCCTTCATCTGGCCCTCAACCACCTGGACAACAAGGACTCATATGTACGAATGCTGTTCATAAACTTCAGCTCAGCACTCAACACAATCATCCCTCAGCCTACTGGGCCTGAACACCTCCCTCTGTAACTGGATCCTGGACATCCTGACTGGAAGACCTCAGTCAGTCTGGATCGGAAACAGCATCTCCAGCACCACCACACTGAGCACTCAGGGCTGTGTGCTCAGCCCACTGCTGTTCACTCTGCTGAATTACGACTGCATCGCAATGCACAGCTCGAATCACAACATCAAGTTTGCCAATGACACGACTGTGGTGGGTCTCATCAGCAAGAACTTTGAGTCAGCATACAGAGAGAAGGTGCAACGGTTAACAGCCTGGTGTGGAGCCAACAACCTGTCTCTGAACATTGACAAAAAGAAAGAGATGGCTTTGTTCTCTCCTGTTGAGAACAGAGTGACCATTTTCCACTGATCATCGATGGATCCTCTCATGGAGATCATCAAGAGCACCAAATTCCTTGGTGTTCTTTGGTGGATAACCTCACCTGGTCACTCAACACCAGCTTAATCACCAAGAAGCAGCAACTCTACTTTTCCCGCAGCTGCAACACTGCCTGGTTTGGCAGTGCCAACAGCATTGTGGACGACCACACACACCCCTCACACACACTCTTCACCCTCCTGCCATCAGGGAAGCAGTTCCGAAGCATTCGGGCCTCACATTCAGACTGTGTAACAGTTTCTTCCCTCAAGCCATCAGGCTCCGCAATACACAGAACTAAACTAAAACTCATGCACACACCAATAGACAGAACTAAACTAAAACTCATGCACACACACACACACACACACACACACGCACAACTGTGTGACTGATCTGTACAACCTGGACTCAAACACACACTCGCACTCACTTCACACATCCATGTCTTCAGCACCACTCATTACATCACTTCATTACTACAAACTGTTTACATGCCGTTTTTGCACATCTTTTTTTTGATTGCTGTTATTGCTCTTTTGCACAACATTTTGTTTACATTTTTGTTAATTACAATGTTCACTTTACTCTTTTACACACCGCAGTGTGCAACATACAACAGGTTTACTAGCGGCGCTATTTTACGTTTTGTGTATTTGTCTTGCACTGTCTTGTGTTGTCTTTGCACTATTTGCACCAGGTTGCACACCATGCACTTTATGTGGTGAGGACACTTACTAATCCTCAGCCCTGTGTTTTCTGTGATGTAGCTCTATGTTGTTTTATGTAGCACCAGGGTTTAGGAGGAACATTATTTCATTTCACTGGTCCCCTAGTGGTCTAGTGGTTAAGACGCAGCTCTCCCACCACTGCGACCCGGGTTCGATTCGATTCCCGGTCAGGGAACCATCCCCAGCCACTTTCAGTGCTGGTCCCAAGCCTGGATAAATTGGGGAGGGTTGCGTTAGGAAGGGCATCCAGCGTAAAACATGTGCCAAATCAAAACGTGCGGAGGATCCGCTGTGGCGACCCCTAACGGGAGAAGCCGAAAGAAAGTTTTATTCTTTCATTTCACTGTGTACTGAGTCAGCTATATGTGGTTGAAATGACAATAAAAGCTTCATGACTTGACTTAAAATAAAATTTTATTAAATGGAAAATTTTTAGGTAATAGTTTACATTTGTTAGTCCCTATTTGGGTAATACAGATGTTTATGTAAGTTTGTGTTTTACATAAAAGATTTTTAAAGATATGATTCATTTAATTGTCATGATTTTGTCCTTTTAAGAGAAATTCTTGAAGCTGGATATAAAACACTAAAGTATCCATAGCGCTTCCTAGTTAGCGGCTAACGTTATGGATATTTTTTTAGTGTTTAAATGAGTGTGCAAACAAATCGTATTTCCTGGTACGGAGTAAGTAGGCAAAATAAGTTTTTTCATCATTCCCCTGGCATCGTTGTGTTTAATACTATATATTTTTTTTAAAGTGTGAAGTGGAGACTAAAACTTGTGGTCTGGCACTTAATACATTCCTGAGGGAACCCAGATTTTAACTATGATTTTAACTACTTTCACATGTAAAAAGGATTGAATTCAGCACACGTGTGTTCCGAACCGAAAGCACCGTAATGAAAGATTTCAGTACGATATGATGAACTGTTACACCCCTACCTGCTTTCACTGGTGCTCTTAAAATGCTGGACTGTCGCCCAAAACTCTGCGTGTATATTTTAGCATCCTGGCTGTTTTAAAGCACCTACTCAGAACATCTGGGGAGGCTTCCAAAAAGCTCAATATTAATCAGGACTTTTGGCAAGATTGATTTCGAACCACAGTTGCACTATTCATGAAATGTACATGTGCTGAGCTTAATGAAAAGAGCACAAGCAGAATGTACAGTGTGAAATTAGGTTAAACAAAACAACCCTGATTTTTTCATCAATAATCTGGATATACCCCCAAATTATCTTCATCATTTATGCCAATTTAACTTTTTTTTCATTGAATTCAAACAAATGCATAATTTAACTTGTTTCTTGATATTTTCGCTTAACTGAAAATAGCTAAAAGCTTGAAATCGACTTGATCTATTACTATAAAAAAGCAAACAAAAACTTCCAATAAAATGAAACCATGTATATTTATATAATAATGTCTGAGATGTACAAGCTCAACACCTGTTTAAATTATATTTCTGTACTGCAGAATGTGATGATTAAAAATTAAAAAACACAGTGTTGTAATTTGCAAGTCACAAGAACTAAAAAATTCAAGTGCCAATTTTACATCATCAATGTAATGAAAAATATACTACAATTAAACACAACAAAAAAAACATACTACACTCTATACAATCTTTAACCAAAAGTATTTGGACACAAACACCTCAACCAGATGTGCTTAATAACAGAAGCATGTGCATGGAACCAATTTCCCTTTTTACTGTTATAACTGATCAATCAGGTACAAGAGCATTAGTGAGGTCAGGTACTGATGTAGAGTGAGAAGGTCAAGTCAAGAGGCTTTTATTGTCATTTCTACCATACACCATACACAGTGAAAATGAGATAACATTCCTCCAGAACCCTGGTGCTAGACTAAACAACAAAGAGCTACAACACACAATATAAAGTTACATCAAGTGCATCGAGTGCAACCAGTGTAGACAAAAAACAGTGCAGACAGACAACACAAGAAAGTGTGGGTTAGATACAAAGAACACAAAATAGATGTGCAAAGAGGACTATAAGATAAGATAAGATAAGATAAACCATTATTCGTCCCACAGTGGGGAAATTTCTTTGTTACAGTAGCAAAGGAAAGAAATAAACATAAAAAATAATAATAAATGCAAATATATAAAAAGAATATACACATACTATAATATACAGTATATACACAGTACAATGTATAAATTTAATAAGGGAAGACAAAAGTACGCATTGCAGGTAGTATTTTTTACACAGGTGGTATTGCATATTGCAGGTAATATTGCACATATTGCAGGTAATATTTCACATGTTGCATGTAATATTGCACACGGGTAATGTTATTGCACAGCTAAAAAGTAATAATAGTGCTGAAAAACAATAAGTACAGTGGAACCTCGGGTTACGAACGCCACGGCATACTTATAATTCAGGTTACGAATTGCAGTTCATAAAAAATGTTGCCTCTAGTTACGAGAAATTATTTAGGATACGAGCGTTGCGCACGGAAAAATCGCAGGCAGGTTAGTTTTTTTACGCATCGCCACGTGCTCTCGCTGCGCTCTCGTGCAGCACATACACATCCGCTCTTCGCTCTAACAGTGTGGAATTACTGAAATTTAAATACTGTACGTATTCCTATCACCATGCCAACAAAGTAGCCTGATGGAAATTCTCCTTCCAAACAATAACTGTGGGTTAGATACAAAGAACACAAAATAGATGTGCAAAGAGGACTATAAGATAAGATAAGATAAGATAAACCATTATTCGTCCCACAGTGGGGAAATTTCTTTGTTACAGTAGCAAAGGAAAGAAATAAACATAAAAAATAATAATAAATGCAAATATATAAAAAGAATATACACATACTATAATATACAGTATATACACAGTACAATGTATAAATTTAATAAGGGAAGACAAAAGTACGCATTGCAGGTAGTATTTTTTACACAGGTGGTATTGCATATTGCAGGTAATATTGCACATATTGCAGGTAATATTTCACATGTTGCATGTAATATTGCACACGGGTAATGTTATTGCACAGCTAAAAAGTAATAATAGTGCTGAAAAACAATAAGTACAGTGGAACCTCGGGTTACGAACGCCACGGCATACTTATAATTCAGGTTACGAATCGCAGTTCATAAAAAATGTTGCCTCTAGTTACGAGAAATTTTTTAGGATACGAGCGTTGCGCACGGAAAAATCGCAGGCAGGTTAGTCTTTTTACGTATCGCCACGTGCTCTCGCTGCGCTCTCGTGCAGCACATACACATCCGCTCTTCGCTCTAACAGTGTGGAATTACTGAACTTTAAATACTGTACGTATTCCTATCACCATGCCAACAAAGTAGCCTGATGGAAATTCTCCTTCCAAACAATAACTCTCCCTCCTCCCGCTTCTACGGACGTCGTCTCCATCATGCACGCAGCGAGACTTCTTAAAGGTAAGGTACCATTTAAAGATTTATTTTTTATATGTTTATATGTTTTTATATGATACGATTTCAATATACCATGTTAAAAGTAAATAATATTAGTGAATATTGGCGTAATTTGTTTTTTTTAAAACACTTTTTGGGTGTCCAGAACGAATTACCGAAGTTTCTATTCATTCTTATGGGAAAATTTGTATCCGGATACGAACTTTTCAGGTTAAGAGTAAAGTGATGGAACCAATTAAACTCGTAACCTGAGGTTCCACTGTATATGGAAACAAACAATCAGTGCAAAATGCAGTGCAAAACCAGCATTAGCAGCAGTTGAGAGGTGCAAAAAAAAAAAAAAAAAAAAAAAAAAAAAAAAAAAAAAAAAACCCGCATGTAAACGGTATAATATGGTTAAGTATAAATAATAAATAAATAAATGGTGGTGGTCCAGTTTATCCCAAAGGGGCACTTAAAAAGACACCCAAGTTCTTCCTCTTCAAATTTAACATGGCAGATTTTTATTTAGATCATTTAAACTTCCTCCACTTGAACGAAAATAAAACCGAAATGATCTCATTTGGGCTTTTCACCTTCACTAGCTCTATAAGCACTTACCTCAGATCCTTGGCTCCCTCCATAAAACCCTGTGTAAGGAATTTGTAAATCTTATAGAAATTTTACCTTTGACAAACAGATAAATTTAATCATAAATCAGTTTATTTGATTACTTTCCAAGTGAAACCTTTTCTATGCATTTCAGATCTTGAAAAGGCTACACTTGCATTTATTGGCTCCAGGTTTGTGTACTGTAATGTATTGTGCATGGGTTTCCCGCAATCATCCATGAACAGGTTATAATTGTTTCAAAATGCTGCTGCTCGTAGTTTGACTAATACACATAGACGAGAACATGTAACCCCTGTTTTGGCTCAGTTTGTTTTAGAGTTCTAATGTTTGTCTATAAGGCTTTAAATAATTCAGCTCCCAAACACCTTGTCGACTTTATAATGAACAATAAAGCTGTTATAATCACTTAATCCAGCCATTATGGTCGCACAAGCCAGTGCACTCTTAATGCCGGTCCCAAGCCTGGATAAATGGGGAGGGTTGCGTTAGGAAGGGCATCCAGCATAAAACATGTGCCAAATCAAATATGCAGATCACAAAAGAGAAATTCATACCGAATTGGTCGAGGCCCGGGTTACCAACGACCGCCACAGGTATAGTTAGCCAACAGGGTACCGGTGGATATTGGGCTACTGTTGGCCAGAGGAGGAAAAGGAGAGGAAGAAGACATCTACAGAGACGGCAGGGGAAGAAGTGTAGGAGAGTGGAGGTTCGGGTTGGTACATTCAATTTTGGTACTATGACTGGTAAAGGGAGAGAGGTAGCTGATATGATGAAGAGGAGAAAGGTAGATATGCTGTGTGTTTAGAAAACCAAGTGGAAAGGGAACATTGGAGGTGGGTTTAAACTGTTCATGCATGGTGTGGATGGAAAGAGAAATGGTGAACGACAGACTGGTTCAAGGTGGAGGTTGGACTGCATCAAGGATCAGCTCTGAGCCCTTTCTTGTTTGCAGTGGTGATGGACAGGTTGACGGACGAGGTCAGACAGGAGTCTCCATGGACTATGATGTTTACAGATGATATTGTTATTTGTGGTGAGAGTAGGGAGCAGGTTGAAAAGAGCCTGGAGAGGTGGAGGTATGTGCTGGAGAGAAGGGGAATGAAAGTCAGTAGGAGTAAGACAGAGTACATGTGTGTGAATAAGAGGAAAAGCAGTGGAGTGGTGCAGTCGCAGGGAAAAGTGGTGAAGAATGTGGCGGAGTTCAGGTACCTGGGGTCAACAGTGCAAAGTAATGGAGAGTGTGTTAGTGAGAGGCAAAGTTTATAGGACTGTGGTGAGACCTGAGATGTTGAATGGTTTAGAGACAGTGGCATTGAGTAAAAGGCAGGAGGTGGAGCTGGAGGTAGCAGAGCTGAAGATGTTGAGGTTTTTTGTTGGGAGTGACAAGGATGGACAGGTTTAGGAATTTGTTTATTAGAGGGACAGCGCATGTAGGACGTTTTGAAGACAAGATGAGGGAGGTGAGATTGAGGTGGTTTGGACATGCGCAGAGGAGGGACATGGGGTATATCAGTAAGAGAATGCTAAAGATGGAGCTACCAGGAAGGAGGAAGAGAGGAAGACCAAGGAGGATGTTTATGATGTAGTGAGGGAAGACATGCAGGTGGTTGGGTTGAAAAAAGCAGATGTAAAGGACAAGGGGGTATGGAGACAGATGATCTGCTGTGGTGACCCCTAATGGGAGAAGCCAAAAGAAGATTTTTCATTATACTCACCCGTTAGCTTCTTTTACATGTACCAAGGACTAAGTACGAAAAAAAAGGTGCTTGAGCTTTTGCTGTGGCTGCTCCTAATCTGTGGAATAATTTTCCCTTTAAAATGAGGTCAGCCTCAATTCTGGCTACTTTTAAATCTTTGAGAAAAAAAATTTATTTCGAATTTCTTAGATAATATTTGGTTAGAAATGCTGTTTTTTTTTTATTTATTTTTTTATTTAGTAGATTACTGTTAAGCACTTTGTTAATGGCTTATTATAAAAGGTGCTTTATAAATTCAATTTTAATTTCTTTGTACATTGTTGCTGGAACAGGATTGGGCTTTTTAGTTCCAGGAGAAAGAAAACTTACATGGCAGAATACAAAAGACTTCTATACAATTGTTATATAAATATTGATTACAGTGTTTGCTGCAATTATGCATACCACATGGTGGCCTTTTACCCCAAGGGGAATATGTACGAGTGAAATCCCTGCTGGTGAGCCCCCTCCTTTGCATAAACAATAAACTAAAGTTACACCTGGAAATATTCAAAATGAAAGCTGAATTTCTGACATTACTAGCTTATCTGTATGATATGTCTATATACTTTTTTTTTTTCCCCCACACCAAATGTCTTATATGTGCAGTTGGGAAAAAATAAATGGCCCTGCTATTCCAATACTTTTGGAGGGGACTGCATATTTAAAATTCACTGTGTATGTATGCATATGGGTATTGCTGCAACGATGCTATAGAGGAGCAAAGACCTCTTACAACAGGTCATATCTCGACTGCAGCTTCGTCAATTTTCAGGTAAGAAAAAAAGAAATAAAAAAAAAAGACGTATGTCTGAAAGAACAGATACCTTAGCAATAAATCAGCGTTACAAAAAACATTTTCAATAGACAATTTTATTTAAAATTATGTTCATCTTTTGATCTACATGGCATTTTTCCAAACCAAGCTTTAATAATTTTTTTATTGGTTAGTGAAATCATACAGTTTAGATATAAAACTATCATTTATCAACGATGAGTGTTATTTGTTTATGAAGCTATATGAAATAAAGCATCACTGTTTCTCCATTTCCACTTAGAATCTAACTGCTTCCCCAACTGCCTACCACAAATAGGCCGAATTAACATTGAGCTGGAAATTAATAAATTATTCATATCAGTTGAAGGCTACAGTGAATGCTCCGTTAAAAAGACACGTATGCAATACACTTACAATAAAATTACACAAAGACAAATGCATGTCAGGTCCAGCTCATCGTCTGACAAAACCGTCTAATGTCATGCAACTGAGAGGGAGGAATAAAACAAAACAAAAAATATACTGTATATTATATAAATATCATCTAAAAATTATTTTTTTGGGGGGGTGGGAGTGGCATAGAACCATTTGCCTTGCAAATACATTCTGGTACGTTTCTAATAATTTTTAGATGTGCAGGATGAACACAGTCTACTTTGTGTAACGCTGGTTAACATTATGACAAATGCAGCACAAAATCACCAGCGATTTCTGGGGCTCCTGAAAAAACACCAGACAATACGATCACAATGCAAAATATATGCTTAGTTCCATTTTTATATGAAAAATGTACTTGAGGAATCTAAACTGACATTCTGCGGCCAGGCAGTGGGACATTTACAGATGAAGACGTGTACAATAGAATTTGCGCTGGGCTGCTAAAACGCCTTTCAGAATATATATATTTTAAACTGAAACGGTGAAGGGCTTCTTTGCTATTTTGTCTTTTTATAGAGAAAAACTCCATGGAGCAGACATGTACACTGACCCACTTATGCAGCGAACACACATCCTCCCAGATTCACAGACATCAAGTGCGGAGGAGGAAAGGAACGAAAGGAATACTTATCGGAAAAAAAAGCATCTTGTTTTAATTCTACATACCCAATAAACCTGCTGCATACTACGTGGTGTTTCCAGGAGATTCAGGTGGCCCTTAGTTTTCTATGAAGATCGGCATAGCAACAGTACTTTGATGAAACAGTCCTTGTGCATCTATAATAATCTCAGCCTCTCGCTGCACTCCTGAAATACTTAATGCACTGCATGCAATTCTCTGCTCATGGTGAATTACTGAACCCCCTGGGAACCATTGCTCTGAAGAGTCTGGATCATCCTTCTTTAACCTCTCAATAGGTATAACGCAACCCAGACTCCTGTACAGACGCACACAGAAAATAAGTCAGTGTGAAGAACTGAAAATGAGTTAAATACAACACAAAATTGTTCATATTTCCTTTTCTATTCTTACACAGTTAATATGAAACAGTCCTTGTGCATCTATAATAATCTCAGCCTCTCGCTGCACTCCTGAAATACTTAATGCACTGCATGCAATTCTCTGCTCATGGTGAATTACTGAACCCCCTGGGAACCATTGCTCTGAAGAGTCTGGATCATCCTTCTTTAACCTCTCAATAGGTATAAAGCAACCCAGACTCCTGTACAGACGCACACAGAAAATAAGTCGGTGTGAAGAACTGAAAATGAGTTAAATACAACACAAAATTGTTCATATTTCCTTTTCTATTCTTACACAGTTAATATTATAGCCAAGATCGATTTTCATCTGTATGTAGCACTGCTGCCCCCTGTAGGAATACAAGCACACTGCACCTCAACATCCAGTTGCTCGGCACTGTCCAGATTTGTTTTTATTGTCGGCTTTCAAAAGTTTTCGAGGTAATAATAGAAACCTGTACGCCATTTACTTGCCATGCCTTGCCTCCAAACAGTACCACCTCTTCTCAGCGATCAGAAAACCACATGCTTCACGAGGAGACTAACAGACAAGCCACTTTCCAAGCTTTACTCAGGATTAAGCCTGGGGGGGGGGGGGGGGGGGGATANGGGGGGGGGGTAGTGCAATTTAATAAGGTCATCTCAACACCTTTAAACTACAGATATATCCAAACCTTAAACCTAATTTAGTTACCTCAGGTTCAATATTAGCAAACTCTAAATGAGAATTGAATCGCTTTCGATCAGTGCAGTAAAATCGTTTTCTATTGCAGTCGTTCAAATTCAAATCTGCTGGCTCGAGATGTAGTGGCCCTGGGACTCGGGACTCAATCACGGTAACTATTCTGCAATGATGATGAAGAGGGAAAACATACCATGTTTCCAGGACTGCTAGCAGATTTTTCTTTTTTTTTTGCATTTATATTAGACATAATGTATAAGGAGATATACAGTATCTACTGATGCCATGGCCACAATATATTTAAGTGTTGTTCCCCTCAACAACAATCCCTTATTTAGCTGTAAATGTGTGTTACCCTGGAAATAAATCTTAGTTTCCTAGGAGATGGTGGCAAAACTATAGAGCCCTCTGCAGCTCATAAGAGCTTGGGTTGTTGCCCTGGTAACATGGGGGTTGTTTTGTTTTTTTGTTGTTGTTCTAGTATGGTGGTCCAGGTCAGTTTATGCTGGTGTCTAGAGAAAGGTCTTCCTAAGAGGTGGCAATTTCCTTCCCCAGGTGGTGCCATCCCTTCTGCTGTTCGAAAGGAGGGAGGTATTCTGAAGTGGAGAATATGTGAAATCTATAGTTTAGACAGGTGATGAAAAATTTTAACAGGTTCAAATGATGTGCAACAAATAAGTTAGGAATTTATTGATACATAATGTATTATATACACATCTGTACATATACAGTACGGATGACAACAAACAGATTTTACTCAACAAACACAACTGATCAGTGGTGGATGAAGTACACAAACCATGTACTCGAGTTAAAGTAGACATACACAGAATAATTACTTCAGTAAAAATGCTCCCTTTAAACTTTCTCTGTAGTTAATGTAGTCTCTGAAGTTCTCTTGATTTTTTTATGGCTATAATGTTCCAGTTTATGTGAAAAATCTATAAATGTTACTCTTAGCACACAAATCTATTAATAGAATGTTATTAATGAGTCAAACACTGATTTCTATAAAAAATAATCATGATGTCAAAACCTCAAGAAAATTGCACAAATGAGGCCACAGGTGTTGTGGTGAGTTTGAGTCAGTAGTTTCTTTCACCATTTTTTCCTCTCTAAATGTTCTGCTTGCTGTTGCACTGATGCTGAACTGTATGTTGGTGCTCAGTGAATAAAACCAAGTGCCAATCAAAACAAGTTTAAAACAGAGCGTGCGCTTTACACTAAACCAGGGGAGGCCAACCCGCGGCTCTTTGGCCGGTTTCATGCGGCTCTTAAATTCATATCGATTTTTGTGTGTTTGATTGTTAATGTGCGTGTTCGCTTTGCTTTTAAGTTCAATACGGTATTTTTAAGACTTAAATGAACTTGTGCCCCTACTGGGAGACTGTGCGGTATATCAGACCTTGGCATGAGGCCAATCATAAATTACAGCGATACACCGAGAATTTTGGGAAAAACCTAAATCACCGAAACAACACGTCAGAAACACAATAGTAATGACGCAATAAAAAAGCGCAGCAGCACACGGTTATCTGGATAAAAGCAACATGTCTGCGGTGTGTGGAGAGCGATGTGCAAAACATGCAATGCTGAAATTTCAAGAGGGGGAAGGGGTGTGCAAAACATGCAATGCTGAAATTTCAAGAGGGGGGGTATTTGCACAGAGTTTCTCCAAGTCGGGTTTAATTTATCACCTGAAATCCAAACATCCCGATTGCCTTTTAAATATGAGACGAACGCAGCGCAGAAAAGTAGTCAATCCGAGCATGCGCACTCCGTCTGTAGTGGACGCTTTTGAAAAGACAGGAAAGTTTTCCAGTGATGGTGCCAATACAAAAGGCATAACACAAAAAAGGATGGATTTCATTGCCATTTGAATTGAATTTTCATTTCGGTGCATTCCTAAAATATCATCGTTGGTGTGGCCCTGTGACACAATTCAGGTTTCTCATGTGGCCCCTTGTAAAATTTTATTGCCACCCCTGCGGAATACGAGGCAGATTTGAAGGGATTGTTCAAGCAAGGAATGGCAAAATGTCCCACTAACATGCATAGTAAAAGAAAAACGCTATTGTAAATTATTATATTTTTGTTTGTGGACTTGGTTAAACAGAGTTTGTGTTTGAGACAGTACACACAATGTTCATTGTTGAAAATGACTGTCCTGTGGTCTTAGTACTGTAGGAGTCAATTTCTGTCATTATGTTGGTGTGTGACATTTACAATAAATCTGCCTGAGCAGAGGGGTGGGTGTGTGTGTGTGTGTAAGAGGAAGGGATGGGTGATGTTCATGTGTGCCCATGTGTATGATGTGGCTCTTTGCGGTAACACGGTCAAAAATGTGGCTCTCGGTCTCTGACTGGTTGGCCTCCCCTGCGCTAAACGGTGGCTTGCTGTGTGTTTGACCAGCAAGTTTTTATCCACTCATTATTAAAAAGAATAGTAGTTTAGTAAAAAATTTAACTTATTAAAATATTTAACTTCAAAATGTAGTTTTAAAAAGTTAAAGTCTCCAAATGGAAATACTTCAGTAAAGAACAGATACAAGAAAAGAAGCTACTTAAGTAATTGATTACTAGATTTAGACGGAAATGGGTTTTTCTCTGCCCAAAGCTGATTTTTTTTAGGACGATATGTTTGATTAATTTTTTTTTTCTCCACTTCATCTCATAAAATCTAATAGTTAATAAATAAGACATGATACGGAAAATTGCTAAAATATTTATTGACACACCAAGCTGGCGGTCGACCATCGGGGAACGTCAAAGAGGATTTTTTTTGTGTCAGTTGGCTTTAGTTTATTTTCCGTACCAATGGCTTTAGTCGGACAGCATCAGCTGATTTTTGTCAATTCTGCATGTTGAGCAGCAGCAGAGGTGGATAGTAAACTACAAATACTTCTTTACTGTACTTAAGTAGATTTTCCTGGTATCAGTAGTTCACTTAACCATTGTTTTTTATTAACTTTTCACTTTTTACTCAGTACATTTTTACACAAATATCTGTACTTTCTACTTTTTACATTTTTAATCCAGACCCATTACTTTAGTTTAAATTTATTTGGGTCACAATCGATGTTTTTTCTTCTCACTGTGAGCCTTCTTCAGTCCATATTCAATGCGTGGCTTTTTTAACATTCCACAATAAGCAAGACAGAAAGCAACGAGAAGTATGGAGTTAATGTGAATGAGAGAGGGAGTCAGCGATGTAATCATGACTGAGAACAGAGACATTCCTGATGTCTGTACTTTTGCCATCTCTGAGCAGCGGTGGAGCTGGTCGGCAAGAAAGAACTCAGATTTGCTATTTAACTAACGAATTACCGCACAGGAAAAAAGTGGAACACGCTTGTTGTCTTTTTGACTTTGCAACTTAGCAGACATGATTGCGAAAAAACTACATGAATCCGTTAGCACTGATCGAGGCAGGTGGAAACGCTGCTTGCTTTATATATTAATTAAGTCTTCCGGATTCTCTGTTTGGATGCAAAATACAGATTACTGCCACCTGCTGGTATGGGAAAGCTATATTATCTCACGCAAGTGCAGAACGTACACGTGCGGTTTGGTGTGTCAGACACGCCTGCCTCATAATCAGCCTAGTTTGCAGCACAATCGGTCGATGCCGATAAATACATTTTAAAAAGCCAAAAATCGTCCTGATCGTTTGGTCGACCTGTAATAATTACATTTAATTCATTACTGTCCACCACTGAACTGATACCGAAAGAGAGACAGAAAGACATACCATTGCAATTCTTGTTGTCCTTGTCTGAGGCCTCCTCTTCCTCCTTGGCCATTTTAAAATGGAGAAGTAATATTAAAAAATTGTCCCAAAACGTGTACAGAAACAGTGTAATGCAAATGAAAAGCAGGACATGAATTACCTCTTTCCTCCAGCTGAGCTCATAGAAAATCCTCTCAAAGCACTCATGCATGTAGTTAAACTACAGGCAAGAAAGCACAATCATTAGTTTCTTATAAGTGACATTGTGAAAAATGCTGTTAAAGATTTTGGTTCATTATCACAGTGCATGTTCCATTATATGACCAAACTCGGTTATTTAACAAAATCAAGTTTTAGCAAATATATAAATAGAAATGTACCCATTCAACTTCATTTTCATTGAAAAATCCTCCGTTAGCATAAATAAGAGCTTCACACACTTATGGAAAAGAGTGTTTCTCCAAAACATTCAGCTGAAATACTTTGCCATGCCTCTTGAAAAAACATGTCAAATAAATTCTTCACTAGTTGGAGATTTTTTCCTTCAGACTTTAGGATCCAGTTAATCCCAGAACAGTTCAAAATGATCTAGGTGCAATTACTGGGCAGGTTATTTTATAATAGATAACACTTTAGCCGACTCTAAATAACGCTTCCAGAGCTTGGACATGCGCTTTAGGTAATTGGTGAATTGCAATGGTGTTGAAATATGGAATGGGAGCCGTGTTGGTTCCTTTCACATGAAATAAGTCTCCAACATTCCCTGCTCCAAAACAACCCCAAACCATTAAGCTTCCATCTCTATGTTTGACTGTAGGGATGAGACAGTCTGCTAACATCATCTTTCCTGTTTCTTATCTTACAGAACTTCTGTTAGAGACACAAATGTCACATTTGTACTAATTTGTCCACAAAACTTTCTTCCAGTCATTCACTCTCTACATCTTGTTTGTGCCTTTAACCTAATTTGTTAAATAGAAACCAAAGAAAAATGCATAGAACAATGACCCAAAGCACAATACCAAAGCTTCAATAGAATATTTTACTAGGAACAAACATAACCTTTTATTGTAATTCAACTCTTTTTTATTTTTATTATACCAGTCAAAAGTTTGTACAATCACCACAGCATTCACTATCTCACTTTTCTAATCAATTACATATTCAGCCATTAGTCACCATCAATGAAAGATTGTGTTATTTATATATATTCATTATATGTTTTGCATATTTATATGCACCTGTAAGTTTGCACAACACTATTCGCACTTCTGCTAGATGCTAAACTGCATTTTGTTTCTGTGTACCTGTACCTGCCCATCCATTCATCCAATTGTCCGTCTGCCCATCCATGCTTACATCAATATTATCCATCCATCCATCCATTTGTCTGTCTGCCCATCCATCCATCCATCCATTTTTCTGTCTGCCCATCCATCCATCCATTTGTCTGTCTGCCCATCCATCCATCCATGCATCCATCCATTTGTCCATCTGCCCATCCATCCATCCATCTATCCATCCAATTGTCTGTCTGCCCATCCATCCATCCATCCATCCATCCATCCAATTGTCAGTCTGCCCATCCACCCATCCATCTATCCATCCATCCATCCATCCATCCAATTGTCAGTCTGCCCATCCATCCATCCATCCATCCATAAAATTATCCGTCTGTCCATCCATCCATCAATCCAATAGTTCGTCTGTCCTTCCGTCTGTCTGCCCATCCATCTATCCATCCATCCATTTGTCTGTCTGCCCATCCATCCATCCATTTGTCTGTCTGCCCATCCATCCATCCATGCATCCATCCATTTGTCCATCTGCCCATCCATCCATCTATCCATCCAATTGTCTGTCTGCCCATCCATCCATCCATTCAATTGTCAGTCTGCCCATCCACCCATCCATCTATCCATCCATCCATCCATCCAATTGTCAGTCTGCCCATCCATCTATCCATCCATCCATCCATAAAATTATCCGTCTGTCCATCCATCCATCCATCCATCCATCCATCCAATAGTTCGTCTGTCCTTCCGTCTGTCTGCCCATCCATCTATCCATCCATCCATTTGTCTGTCTGCCCATCCATCCATCCATTTGTCTGTCTGCCCATCCATCCATCCATGCATCCATCCATTTGTCCATCTGCCCATCCATCCATCTATCCATCCAATTGTCTGTCTGCCCATCCATCCATCCATCCAATTGTCAGTCTGCCCATCCACCCATCCATCTATCCATCCATCCATCCATCCATCCATCCAATTGTCAGTCTGCCCATCCATCTATCCATCCATCCATCCATAAAATTATCCGTCTGTCCATCCATCCATCCATCCATCAGTCCGTCTGTCCATCCATCCATCCAATTGTCTGTCTGCCCATCCATCCATCCAATTGTCCATCTGCCCATCCATCCATCCAATTGTCCGTCTGCTAATCCATCCATCCATTCATAAAATTATCCGTCTGTCCATCCATCCATCTATCCAATAGTCTGTCTGTCCATCCATCCATCCATCCATCCATCCAATTGTCCATCTGCCCATCCATCCATCCAATTGTCCATCTGCCCATCCATCCATCCAATTGTCCGTCTGCCCATCCATCCATCCATCCATAAAATTATCCGTCTGTCCATCCATCCATCCATGCATCCATGCATCCAATTGTCCGTCTGCCCATCCATCCATTCATCCATCCATCCAATTGTCCGTCTGCCCATCCATCCAATTGTCCGTCTGCACATCTATCCAGCCATCCATCCAATTGTCCGTCTGCCCATCCATCCATCCATCCATCCATCCATCCAATTGTCCATCTGCCCATCCATCCATCCATAAAATTATCCGTCTGTCCATCCATCCATCCAATAGTCTGTCTGTCCGTCCATCCATCCATCCATCCATTTGTCTGTCTGCCCATCCATCCATCCATCCAATTGTCCGTCTGCCCATCCATCCAATTGTCCGTCTGCACATCTATCCAGCCATCCATCCAATTGTCCGTCTGCCCATCCATCCAATTGTCCGTCTGCACATCTATCCAGCCATCCATCCAATTGTCCGTCTGCCCATCCATCCATCCAATTATTTGTCTGTCTGCCCATCCATCCATCCATCCAATTGTCCGTCTGCCCATCCATCCATCCATCCATAAAATTATCCGTCTGTCCATCCATCCATCCATCCAATAGTCTGTCTGTCCATCCATCCATCCATCCATTTGTCTGTCTGCCCATCCATCCATCCATCCATCCAATTGTCCGTCTGCCCATCCATCCATAAAATTATCCGTCCGTCCATCCATCCAATAGTCTGTCTGTCCATCCATCCATCCATCAATCCATCCATCCATCCATCCATCCATCCATCCATCCACCCAATTGTCCGTCTGCCCATCCATCCATCCAATTGTCCGTCTGCCCATCCATCCATCCATCCAATTGTCCATCTGCCCATCCATCCATTCATCCATCCATCCAATTGTCCGTCTGCCCATCTATCCAGCCATCTATCCAATTGTCCGTCTGCCCATCCATCCATCCATCCAATTGTCCGTCTGCCCATCCATCCATCCATCCATCCATCCAATTGTTCGTCTGCCCATCCATTCATCCATTTGTCCGTCTGCCCATCCATCCATCCATCCATCCATCCAATTGTCCGTCTGCCCAACCCATTAATGTGCTCATGTTCGAAATGCATCTGAGAAAAACTTACATAAGGAGTGAAGATTTTGACCCAGCGAGGTTTTTTCTCCCCTCGTACATACTCGAAACAGAAAGCCATTCCCTCCTCATCAGTGTCCCACCTCTGCATCTCGGACCATTCGAAAGCTATAACCTGGTTCTGAGGGAAAAAAATTATAATCCAACACCACAAACACAAAATACATTTGTAAAAATAAACACAGACAAAAACCTTAACATCAACATATAATAGTGCTGTGAACATAGTAATACACACACACACACACACACACACACACACACACACCTCCAGCGTTCCATCCTCGGTGCAAGCATGCAGTTTGAAGTGGTGAATGCTGACAGCAGCGATCACATGACCTCTCCTCCGTGAATCACACGAGCAGTGAGGGAATGCAACTTCGTTATAGCCCTCACACGTGCGTAGCAAATTCAGATACTAAGCAGGAGAGAAATGAATGTATAACACACCTAGGAATCTTTTTATTTCTTATTTTTTATTCCAAGTGGCAATTAAACACTTCACTCGGGACCTACAGGCTGCATGATCATGACATTGCATGACACTAAATTCTAAGGGAACAAAAAATAATAATAATTCACAACATGGATGATAGGAACGGTATCTTCACACAACAGGTGTTTCCAGCTTAAAATCCACGTCAGAATTGTCTTTTATATTGTCAAAACATATGCTCTCAGGCAAAGCTGAAAAAAGTCTAATAACAATGAAGATATTTTCGACAGACAGGGAGGATAGATAGTGTGCCTGCAGAGATGAATGATGAATCATGTTACCGTGGCCATCTTTCTCTGCTCGGCTAGCTTCTGGAGCTGATAGGCCTTATCCTCTGCTTTGATGAAGCCCTTCTTTACATCATCCTGAGCCTGAGAGAATGAGAAATGAATACCAAAAAAAAAAAAAAAAAGAAAAAAAGCAAGGAAAGATAAAAAAAAAAAGAAAGAAAGCAAGGAAAGATAAAAAAAAAATAAAAAATCAGCTGTACTCTTAGTTATAACAGTGTTCTCTTGAATTTTCATAAAAATACTAATAAAAGAATTCACTATCAATTATATTATGTGACGATGAAAAATATATCTGAAGAGGAAAGAACCAGAATTATTAAAGACATGAACATGTGGTGAAAGTTCCACGTGTCACTGAACTGGTGCAGCTTCCATTTATTTGTGTTAGAGCTCTTGAAGCTGCTGTTTCATACTTCACCCAGGATTACACACTAGAGATGGCAAAACTCACAGATTTGCATCGGTGCATCAGCTTAAAGGTTAACGATGTAAAACATCGTTTTAGAAAAGTGTGCGATTAATTTAGATATAATTAGTAGTAGATGCACCATACTTTTCATGTTTATAAAGTGAACAAGTACTTGAAATTTGTAACCAATATTTTATATGCAGATTGATTTTCTTCTCACTAAACTGTTGCTATGTGTACATGACGCATCACAACACTACGGAGACCCAGGAGCGTTCTGAGAGTCACACAAAATACAGATTAACATGGCAGAGGTAGAGTTGTGTCTTTCTGGAGACAGAACAGAAAAATTAGGTCACGTCTTTTTTCTTTTTTGCACTTCAAAAGCCTGTTTCTACAAGGGTCATGTGTTAGAAGTCAGAAAACACTTGAGTAATTTGCGGTCTGTCTGAACTGAAGAGACAAAAGCGAACTATCTGCAACATACTGAATTGCTTATGATAATTTTTCCCGTTGCATCGTATCGAATTGAACCACATCGTAATGGGGTGAATTGTACACTAGCAGCTGCTTTATATGTATATATAATATATCCTGTTGTTAGCTATGCATCGAGATGCGAATCGCATCAGCATCAGTTATGGAGACGCACATTTCTATTACACACTGAGCGAAAAACCATAGCTGAAACTGAAACTGTATCTGATCACTCACAGCTCACTGATCCAGTTTCTACTCAGACAAGAATAAAAACTTTACTGTGCACATAAATGTGACTGTTACTGAGTATAAAGAAAACAAGTGAGTTTTCTCTCCTGTAAAAACAGCTTGTATTTTATTTAATATGCTAATAATTAGCAATAACTAGGTTGGGTGAAACTCGATTGTCAAAGTCAGAGTACGAGTACAGAGACAATTAAATGCTGTTAGTAGGTACAAAGTAATTAATTTCTTGATTATTAAGTAATAAACCGATGCTTGTTTATTAGGCATCATCATCAGGCATTTTGCACTTTATTGGAATTCCAGTGATTTATTTTTATCATCAGCTTAATGCTTGCACAGGCCGGATAAGTTACTTAAAGACTGTAAAAAAGGCTGTGTGCATGTCTAAGGTCAGTGGTAGCAAACTAACCAAATAACAAGGTCTTATTGAACAGAAGAGGTGCTTTGCTTTGCACTAATCATGCAGCTGACTGTGTGCAGAAGCCAGTGGTTGAAGTGGTAAATACATGTAACTACAGGTGGTCTGTGAAGCTATGTGGCAAACTTAGTGCCAACTTGCTCAAAAAAGGCAGCAGTTTCAAACAGTCTATGCAAATTCAAACAGTCTATTCTTGTCAGGTTTTATATTTTGATTAGCTGCAATCTCCCGGTTCTCTTTCAGCTGAAGTTAACCAGCTGGATTGCAGGAGGGAGTGTTTAATACAATTCATATCAGTTCAAATCAATACAATTCAATCAACTGTATAGTGCTTTTAACAATGTACCCTGACACTGTACATATTTACAGACTGTACATTGTTTAGTTGTAATGATTTAGGACTTATCAAAGTCTGAGTATAATGTGACTTCAGAAACTTGCAACAATTAAAAGTAAGACAGGAGACCAAACAAAAAACACAGGCCACCAGGACAGCCTCAGTCTCTCACTGGCTTCCATCAAGTGGTTTAATTTCCATGCGCTTTTCAGGATGTTCAAACATTGCTTACGTTTACAGACCTGCTAATTCCGAACAAAAAGTAATCCTGGCTTGGGACTACAGTGAAAATAGAACATTACATTTTAATAAACTATAATTCCCATTACCAAAATAAACGAAAAATATGTCTACACCTGGAAACATGTTGAACAAGTGCAACTTCACCATTATTGGCCAAAGCTTTTCAGGGGATGAAATGTTAGTGCCTTTCAAAGAAGCACAGCTACTGAGGGTTCCTGTATAGTTGTGATTAAAGAAAAAAAAAATTTACTTTGTGTAAATGTAAGGCAGGTGAAGGAGCTGGGGCTACCTGGGTGTGTGCATTAGGATCATTGTAAGAACACAGAAGAGGTTTAGCTTTGGAGGAGCAGGAAGACAATAATCACTTCGGTGATGGTTCAGTGGTTAAGGATCTGAGTTTCTGATTGGAAGGTCAGGGTTTAAGCCCAAGCACAACCAAGCTGCCACTGAAGGGCCCTTAACTTTACACTATCTGCTCCTATCTGTTCCTACGCTCTGACCACAGCTTTCAGACATTGTGGGATATGCAAAAAAAGAGTCGCTCAGTGATTAAGGCTCTGGGTTACTGATTGGAAGTTCAGGGGTTCAAGCCCCAATATTGCCAAACTGCCCTTGATCTGACCCCAACTTCCTAACATTGCTGGAATATGTGAAGAATCTCATTGTGCTGTAATGTACATGTGACAAGTAAAAAGCCCCTTTACCACTTCATAACTTTACAAACAAATTACTCTTCCTGGGGGGCACAGTGAGCTCTAAAAAAATAAATTGCTTGATTGAATCAGAGACAATAATCACATCTGGACAAAGTTGTGTAGATGTTATTCTGGTAGGGATCTTCAGCTTTTATCTAGATCCACCTGCAATTGCCTGTCTGTAGCAGAAGTAAGAAGACCAGATTTTACTCTGGATTGTGAGTGGGCCTTCTCTCCGGCTTAAAAAAAAACTGGATGGTCTTTGGCATTAATGGCATTAATGGCTATGTTGGCATTAATGGCTATGGCTAAGCTCTCAGCTTAGTTGGCATTAATGCCTATGGCTAAGCTCTCAGCTTAGTTGGCATTAATGGCTATGGCTAAGCTCTCAGCAACTGCCTTAAGCACTTGGTCATGGTGCCAACGATAGTGCCCGTCTCCATGAGCTTTTGAGCGGCGTCTGAGAATATGTTCTAGCAATCCCTTTCCCAAACAAAGTGGACAGGAAGGTGTCTCGCTAGATGCTACCCATGTTCTTGACACCATGAACTCTTCATTAAGACTACTCATCAGGAGGTGCAGAATACTACTGGTGCCATAAAAAGCAGTACTGCTTAGGCTTCGTGTTAAACCAAGCCACCTTCACAGGTAGATGCTCATCCTTTTTCCCCAAGGCCCAAATTGTTGTTATCGGCAATTACATAATATAATATAAAATAATATATTGAACAATATATAATATATACTCTAACCCTTGACTTATTTTACATGCTACTCATTAACACAGACTGACATGTTTCATCTAAATGTTCAGCTGGGTGGACATTATTTACACCTTCATACATAAAAAAAAAAAAAAAAAAAAGAAGTTTTGTATGTTAAAGACGCACTGCCTGCACTTACTCTTTCTTTATTTTGTAAAATTGCATTAGATTTAAGTCTGTTTACCCCCAAAAATAAACAAACAAACCCCTATTAGATCCCCAATTAGAACCCCATTTGTTGCATTTCCCTTTTTGACCACTAGCTGTACTACTTCCTCTACTAAAGTGAAGTGGTTGAGTGTGCACACTGCAGTGTGACTGCAAAGCCTCTAGAAAGCAGAGCAAATCAACAGACATTCAGCTTATTTCTATCAAAGAGCAACACTGTTTAAACCTCTGGTCACGCTACAGGTCCACCTTCTCTCAGGGTAAGTGGTAAGTATATCTCAAGGTTCTTTTCTGTTCTGGCGCCAAGGTAGTGGAATCAACTTCCCCTAGATGAGTGCCTGTCTATCTCCAAGTGACAGGTGAAGGGCTACCTCTTTCTGAACCACTTGATAAAATAAGATAAGATAAGCCTTTATTCGTCCCACAGTGGGGAAATTTCTCTGTATAAAATTATATTTAGCACTTTAACAGGTCATATAAAGGTCATTCGGTGTCACCCAGATAAGGATGGTTTCCCTTCTGACTCAAGCACCTCTTAAAGTTTCTTCCTTATAGCATCCCAGGGAGTTTTTCCTTGCCACTGTCGCCACTGGTTTATTTATTTCATTTAAATGTTTTTTCATACATTATTTTCTCCTGTAAGACTGCTTGGGGACAATGTCCATTGTTAAATGTACTCTACAAATGAAATTTAATTCAACTGAGCTTAAAAAGCTTGATAAATTTAACTTCTCAACCTTCCCACCTGAAGGAACAGACACCACAGTCCAATCAATTTTATCAAAGCAGCTTTACAGAGAAAAAGCAATTACAACGTTGTATAAAATATTTCATAAGCTTAGGGCCTACAGTGCATTCCTAGAGCAGGCCACCCGGCCTCTAATCAAACCTGCATGGTCGAGTGGCCAGACAGAAGCCACTCTGCAGTAAAAGGCACATGACAGCCCACCTGATGTTTGCCAAAAGGCTCCTGAAGGACTTTCAGACCATGAGAACAAAGACTGAACCATTTGGCCTGAATGCCAAGCATCACGTCTGGAGAATACCAGGGACCGTTCATCACCTCGACAATACCATCCTTACAGTTAGGCGTGGTGGTGGCAGCAGCATGCTGTGGGGATGTTTTGCAGCGGCAGGAACTGGTACACTGGTCAGGATCGAGGAAAAGATAAATGCAGCAATGTATAGAGACATTAATAATGAAAACCTGCTCTAGAGCACTTTGGACCTCAGACTGGGGCAAAGGTTCATCTTCCAACAAGACAATGACCCTTAGCACACAGAAAAGATAACAAAGGAGTGGTTATGGGACTTGAGTTGCCCAGCCAGAACCCAGACTTGAACTCGACTGAACATCTCTGAAGAGATCTGAAAATGGCAGCTTGAGAGGTTCTGCAAAGAAGATTGAGAGAAACTGCCCAAAAATCATGCCAAGCTTGTAGCATCAAACACAAAAAGAATAAAGCTTTTGGAATAAAGCTGTAACATAACATAGGATAAGTGAAGCACTGTAAATACTTTCCAAATGCACTGTATACGTTATAATTTTATACGTTTATATAGAATTTTTTCACTTATGATATTCCATTTATCCCTAACGAGCGAGCCAGTGGCGACTGTGGCAAGTGTGTTACAATCATTCCAGATTCATGCAGCTTTCTCCAAAAATATTGGAATATCAAGGGCAACAATTTCAGTGTTTTTGCTCTAAACCGAAAACATTTGGGTTTGACATCAAAATATAACCAAAATTTCCTGATATTTAAACCTAGATGTGTTAAAAAAAAATATATATATATATTTGAACATATATAAAGCAAATTAAAAGGACATGACTCTTAGAATTTGCTTGTAACTGCATCAAACAAATGACCCACTAATATCACCAAACTGTTGCATCCTTTATTGCTCAACCTTTTACCAAACTGTTGAATTATATTTTTCTTTTATACAAACGCAGCCTTCATTGGTAAAATCTACAGCTCAGAACACCAACAGTACACATACAAAGCTATTAACGTAATTTCCCGACTATAAAGCGCACCCATGTAGAAGCTGCACTGAATTTTTACAAAGATTATTGTTTTTAACATTAATAAGCAGCACCTGTCTATAAGCCGCAGGTGTCGACACTGAAACTAATGAACTTTACACAGGCTTTAATAAAAGACACTAAAAGCAATATGTTGCACATCTATTAGGAGTTTTGGGAATAGTGTTCCACTGCATTCTTCCGGTATTACTGCGTGTGTTCAAGACTGAGGAATATGTCCTTATTATTTTCTGATACTTTTTTCTAAGTTTCTTTGACTAACCCATTTTTTTGCCAAGAAAGATAAAAAAGCATGAGTTTTGGAAACCTGTCTGTGCTTATATGATTTCTGTTGTCCACTGCATTCTTCCGGTATTACTGCGTGTGTTCAAGACTGAGGAATATGTCCTTATTATTTTCTGATACTTTTTTCTAAGTTTCTTTGACTAACCCATTTTTTTGCCAAGAAAAATAAAAAAGCATGAGTTTTGGAAACCTGTCTGTGCTTATATGATTTCTGTTGCAGTTAGAGAGCTCTCCCTTCACCCAGACTCAACACGTTACAACGGCTTGTATCTAAACAGGAGCCGACCAAGAAAGTCATTGTTCACTGTCTTCCTCCTTCCTTTCACAACTACAGTGGTACGTTAACCTACAAGTGCATTAATTAGCGGTCACTCGGTTGATCCTTTTGCTTTGTTACGCGAGCAAAAAATTTAGGTACGAGCTCGAGACGCCGCTGCTACATGGCGAAGCCAGAAAGCGAAGATTGTGACAAAAATTAAAATAAGCAAAGAAGAAAAAGTAAACATTTTATAGTTTAGGGATATTTAGTGTACAGGAGTCATCGTAAAAAACGAGTTTTCCCTCCACCTCCGCTTAAAAAAAATGAAGTTATTACAAGTTAATGAAGTGAGATGTAAATATATGGAAATTAAAGCTACAATTCTAATCTGTTGTGTAATATTCATCTTTTCATCTCAAACCCAACCTCAAATGTGATATGAAGTGATATGATCAGAAACTGACCTGGTGGAAGCAGTAATGCAGAGCTAGAGGATTCTCCTGAAGAAGCTCTTGCTCCTCTAAACTGAAGAGCCACTTGCGCAGAGACAAACAGGTCCCTGGAACTGCAGATGTGTAATTCTGTACATACAGCTTGTGGGGGAACTCATTAGGGGCCAACTTACGAACTGAAAGACCACCAAACAGAGGGAGTGATAAGAGGATATCAACTGTGTGATTAATCTAGAGCAACAGAAGAACTTTTTTGTATTACTTTAAAAGAAAGAAAGAAATGCTTTAACTTTGTTTTGTGTCTCTAACAGTTTAACAGCAATTATTGCCCATTGAATTTCATATTCTCTTATGCTACTTTCACATTAACTGCATGTTTAATAATCTGATGTCCAATGGCACCACATCCCTCAGCCGGGCAGAAGAAGAGTAGAGGCCTTGGGTGGATCAAGTGATTTCTAAGTGGGAGTCATGTCCCAGAATTGCATGAGATCAGGCAGAAAGCTGGTTAAATCTAAGTTCATCTTGATTAAAAACTTGCCCCTTGATTATGAATCATCACATTCATCCAACACAAAAGTTGATGCACACACACACACACACACACACACACACACACACACACACACACACACACACACACACACACACACACACAGACACAGACACAGACACAGACACGCACACAGACACACACACAGACACACACACGGCTGAAGTGAAGGTGAACTGAAAGTCATTGTGGATATTTAGTGGCACGGCCCTCCGACAATGCTACAACTCTGGCAGGCAAATCTGGTAATATTGATTTCCCTTGCAATTGAGTAACAAAAGGTGTTAATTAAATCCCTATATTCTATTTTTCTAGTATTCTATATGTTTTTTTCTTTTATTAAATTTTTTAAAGGGTGGGGGTTGATATAAAAAACTATTATCCTGCTCACCAAAGGAATGGTTGATCACTTCAAAAAGCGCAAAGTAATTGGCCATGATGCTGTCCATGCCAACCTTCATCACTAGGGCCTGAAGAAAGAACGAAAAAAAAGCATATATATAAACAAGGCATCAGTGACATTGATCAGAGAGGGACAGGTTATCTGAAATTTTTAAATGAAACACAGAGTTAAACCCATTTCCTCTGGTTCGAATCCCTGCACCTTGAGAATCTGTTATGTGAACCAGACAAAACTGTGGCCTGCAGAAAACTCTGGGAATGCTGGAAAGTAAAGGACAGTGCTAAAAATAAGACAGGCATTGCTGTGCTCTTGACTGAACAGTCTAGAAAGAATTTATTTTTAATGAGCTGATTTGAACATACAGACAAGTCCTTAAGTATTTGGACCATGTTAGCAGCTTGGCGATACCAGGGCTTGAACGCCTGGCCTTGTGTTGAGTGACCTAGAGCCATAACCACTGAGATACCACCGAGATACCACCTCCCCAGGGATTTTAACAAAATATTGCAATAATCAACTCTAAATTGAGTCAACTTTCATAGCTCAAATGTAATTGAACAAACTAACAATTATAAATATGTAGATGATTTTTATTCTTAAGTACAAATCTTTTGCATTCTGAGGCCTAGTGTTGCTGTCCAAATACTTATGGGCCTGCATTTTCAGTTACCTGGTAGACCTGCTCAGTGGTGCCATTTTTGCGCACTCGAACCGAAATCGTGGTTTTATCTGGCAGTGCTATTCGCAGCTCCACATCAGTTACACCATTATAGTTCTGAAAAACACACACACGGCTTTCAGTTAATAACCTTAGAAAAGGATCCAGGATTTCAACACATTCACATACACACACACACACACACACACACACACACACACACACACACACCTCGTCTGACTCAGAGAGGAACTCTTGCATAATGTCGCTTTCTCCAATCACCTTTACTGAACACACTAAAGACAGAAATCAAGGCAGATGCAAAAGTCAGAGATCAAATGTTATAACGTGGCATTAGTTTTATCAGAAACATCTATAAGGTTTTCCTGTTAGCGTATCTCTCACCTTTCTCCAAGTATTCCTCCAGGCCTCTCCGACGAGCATCCAGCTGCTGGTCAGAGAGAGAGAAAGGCCATTTTCCTGGAAGTTTGGGAAACGAGTAAGAGGCAAACTCTCTCTTCAGGTTCTGGTGCAGGATGGAAAATTCCCGGTAGCGCTTTGAGCACAACTGTCTGCCAGATATATACACATTATATACCTGAGTGTGGATAAGAGAGGGAGAGAGAGAAGAGTGAGTGAGTGAGTGAGTGAGTGAGTGAGTGAGTGTGTGTGTGTGTGTGTGTGTGTGTAATAGAGACTTTTTTGGCTCAGGATTTGGCCACATAGGGTCAATATTACATATCAGAAAAAAGTCAGCTGATAGTGAGGAGGGAGACAATCTACTGACTTCATTCAACTAGCTAAAAGACACAATAACACAAATCATACAATAAAAATACACTTACTGTGACCGCTTTATTCGCCACATTGTTTAGTTAGTTAGCATGCTAGCAGGCTAACCTCAGAGAAGCCTCCAGCACTGGGGGGAGTGAGCTAACACACACCATGACCCTCTGCAACTCTATAAGTTGTAAGTGTTGTAAGTTGTAAGTCTAATTCCAGCGAAAAATAAATGAGTGAACAAAGACATCAAATGGTTTCAGTCCAGGAAACCCCCCTTAGATTTAAATTTCCCCATAGAAATCATAGTAATAGAAAAAACACTGCCAAAACACGCTTCCAGCTGAATGTGTGTTACTTCTCAATTTGAAGGCAAATTTTAAGAGAAATGTATTAAAAGACTAAAAAACTTCATTTTCCATAAATATCTTTGGTTTGGGTATTCAAATAAGCACAACATTAAACACCGACCAGGCGTAATTTTAGCGCAGACCGAGAACACCCCACGAGAGCTGCAGTTTTGGAGATGCTCTGACCCAGTCGTCTAGACATCACAACTTGACGTTTGTCAAATTTGCTCAAATCCATACGCTTGCCCATTTTTTGAGTACAAAATCTTAACTTGCTGCCTATTTCATCCTACTCAATAACTTTTCCCATAATGAAGAGATAATCAGTATGATTCACTTCACCGCTCATAACGTTTCAATGCTATGCCTGATCGGTATATATCACAATGTTATACAATAAAATATATACTTTATGCTATTATATTCTATATATAAAAAAAAAAAAATATATATATATATATAAGATATACAAGTATTACTATATACAAAGCCTGTGAATAGATTGATTGGTAAAACATGCAGCTTTGTTTCTATGCAATAAACTCAAAAGCAAAAACCCACAAGAATTAGACAAAGAAATTTTCCAATTTTTGTCTCTGAGAGCAGGCGAGATGAAGTTAGCAGACTACCTCATCCCCACACTGCAACATGGAGGTGGAAGTGTTAATGGTTTAGGGTTGTTTTGAAGTAGGGAATGCTGAAGAAAGGAAAACTGAACCAACATGGCTACCATTCCATACTACAAAACCATGCAATTCCGTCTGGACTGCAGCTCATTTGAACCGACTTCACCATACAGCAAGACAATGAGACAAAGCTCATTGTAAGCACTATTTAGAGAGCAAACAGTAGGCAACAGTCAACACACATGAATCCTAGAGGTCAGAAAGAAATCTACAAATAGTGAAGAACATCTTTTGGCGAGTTTTACAAGAAGCATGAAATGGCAAAGCATTTCTGCTGAATGTTTGCAGGAACAAATGTCCACATGCCAAGTTTGTTGAATTCATGCGAAAGAAGGATTTTTTAATTAGTGACTGGGTTTGTTACATATAAACATAAATCATAAAAGACTAGTGGTTTCCAAACTTTAACAGGATCTATATCAATTAATATTTGTAATATTAATACATTCATTTAACACAACTTCTTTTGTGTATGTGCTCCTGAATTGCACACAGTGAATTTAGTTATTCTGAAGTTCGGAGAGAAATTTCTGTGATTTTATATGTTCTGTTCACGCAGCAAATTTCAGAGGTGATACATTTTTTCCATGTGTGGCGAGGAGGCTGCTGTGCCTTGATCCAAATATGTTTACTGACTGTTGCATTCAATCCTGATCTACATTATATTGCAAAATAGAAGCAAAAGATTACAGGTTATAGGTTTAAAAACCGAACAGTACAGTTGTACAGTATCTCCATATGGCCGTGACTAACCCCTAAACTATATACAATCATGGCAACAAGCAAGTACACCCTCCATCAGTGCTATGATTTTATTTATCAGGGCCTAAATTACATGTTGTGGTCCTCACTAACTAAAACAAACCTTGAGTGACAACAAACAAAAACAATGCACAATAGATTTCGTGATGTAATTATTGCATTGTGGATCTTACAACAAATCTTTCTCCATGCTGCTCCACGTGCTTGTAGGTGGGGATGGAGATGGGCACAGCCTGCTTGTCACCGTAGTCATAATTCAGATTAGCTGAGCTGTCCTCTCCAGAGTCGAGACCATCTACTTCCTGTGGTGGCACAGACAGAACAGCGAGCACCAGCTCTTTCTCTCCGGTTCGAATCAGATCCACCACCTGCTTGTGTGTCGCTCCTTCCACACTTACGCCATTTCTACAAACAGACCAAGGAGAAAGAGCAGCTCAGACAGGGGAGGGGGGTGGTGGTGTTGTGTATTAAGATTCAATCTTAAATAAGGCCGTGTTTTTGGTTGGTGCACTTCTTCAACGTAAAATCTGATTGAGCAGGCGTTCACAAATTCATATATTGTTTATTTTTTGCAGATTCATCACTCTGAAATGTATATTTAAACATAACACGTGAATGGCTTTTGTGGGCAAAAGGACAAAAAATATCATATTACCTCAGGACATTCCTATGATCCACAATAATCATCTGGATTTCAAAAGTTGCAACGGCAGAAAAATTCCAGCGCAGAAATAAAACAATACACATTCATACTCACTAGTTGCAATTAATGCAAACATACAGGGTGGATTTATAAGACTGCAATTTGAAATCTGAGCTTTTAAATGTAATTTAAAACAAAAGATTTACAGAAATTATACACTGCCTGGCCAATGGGCTCCCGTTGTTACTGCAAGACTTTGGCAAGAAATTACTGCAAGTCAGAAAAGAAATGAATGTGGTGACAATTCATAAGCTCATCAAAATGATGCCATGGTGAAAGGGTGCCATAATCGAAGCAGTTGGTGGTCTAAAGATAAATTTTATTTTTGGCCAGACAGACGCAGTGTAAGATGCAGGTATTGAAGCCAATCCATGTGTGAAAGTGACGTCTCATGTTCCCTGACCCACTCTTTAATTTACGCATCATCAATTAGCAAAGAAAATCCATGAAACTAACCTCAATTTGTGGATACAATGTTGATGATGTCACCAAGTAAACCAACCCCAGATCATAACACTGCCTCCACAAACCTGTACTTTCGCATTTCTTCTTACCCTGTTGGACAGTTTTTAAACCACATTTGGGAGTTTCAGCTTGAGTTTTTCTAATTTGTTTGGAAAAAAATTGGCATCAGATCAGGTCAAATAACTTGCTGCAGTTAAATCATATTAGTCACTGAACTAATTTTCCAATGGAAATTCTCACCTATTTGTTTATTTAAATCAGGCAGTGTACATAATGAGATCACATAATATCACAAAAAAGTATTTCATGACAATGTATCATTATATTGATTTATAGATTATTGAAACATACCTCTTCATTTTTTTACATTTTGTTTTCGAGCAGCACAATGCTAAAATGTTTACATTCTTTTTCATATCTACTCTGCCATAATGACCAAACAGATTTGTGATCATCTTTTTTTTGCTACCAAATAAAACAGAAACAAAAATTAAATATCACACTGACATAAATATCCAGTGCATTTTCTCTTATATGTGTTAATGTAGTTTGGGTGGATCCTATTTTTTCTGAATCTTGGAGATGTTTCTTCTGATTGGAGTCCACCTGGGGCAAATTCAATCGACTGGACATGATTTGAAAAGACACACATTTGTCTAGTTAAGGTCTAACGAGTGAAAATGATCAGAGCAACAACCACAAAATGAGGTCAAATGAACTGCCTGGAGAGATCAGAGACAGGATTGTGCCAAGACCGAGATCTGAAGAAGGCTACAAAAATATTTCTGCTGCATTTAAGGTTCCCAAAAGCAAAGTGTCCTCCATAACACTTAAATGGATGTTTTGAACCACCAAGTCTTTTACTAGTTTTACCAAACTAAGCAGGGGAGAAGATCATTCGGAAGAAATGTAAACAAGAACCACCTGGTTGAACTTCAGAGATCATTTGCTGATTGTTGACCATCTGCAAGGTTTTCTGATCATTGCAGGCCTTTATTCTGGCAAAATGGACTGAATGAAGCTTCTTCTTTGTGCAGGAAACATGAAAGAAGTGTTTGGCAATTTCAGATGTGTTTCTTTTCTTGAAAAATTACAATTACGTGGTAACTTTCATGTTCTCAAGTTATCTCAATACATGATCTCTGGATGTCAGTTCTAGGAAGAGTCCTGGTTGTATCACAATTCTTCTATTTAAGGATTACGGACACCACTGTGTTCTTCTGAACATTTTCCCAGAATGTGTTGCCGCCTTCCTCGAATCTGAGCATAACCCTGTTCATGTTGAACTCATGGCTTGGTTTTTGCCGTGATCTACATTTTGAGATTGATGTCAAATCTACTGAATAGGACAATAAATTCCAATCAAAGTGTAAGTGACTCAAGATCAAGTGTAGAAACCTCTCAATGATGATGCAGAGAAATTGGATTAACCTGAGCTGCATTTCAAGTGTCAGAGTAGTCTTTTACACCTGAAAGTTAGTAAAGTTGGTCATCAGTCGGTCATTCTGTGAGCAGATCACAGAAATACAGCCAAAAGATTATTTTTTATTAATGATATTAATATTAATAATATTAATAAAGGTGAAATGACAAAAATTTGGCAATATTTCTTTGATAAAGTCAATGAGGAAAACCATGAAAAGACTGACTTTAAACCTGAGCAATAAATTGATGCAAAATATTAATAAAAAAAATATTTAAAATACTGATACTTTAAACGTATTTCAAATAAAGTTTTATCATCTCATAGAGTTTCTTTTTATACCAGTCACCACTGGTTTGCTCATTAAGGATAAAGGTTTAGGGACTTATACATTTCTAATTTATAGTATAAAGAGTATTAATGTAATTAAAATATTTATCTATGTGAAGCTGCTTTAGAAAAATATCCATTTATAAATTTCTGACACAAAGCTTAGGTGGATCCCATTTCTCTGGATCTTGGAGACGTAGCTACACTTTGGCTCCCACCCGGTGCAAATTTGATCACTTCGTTCCACTTTCCACCATCACTAATTCATAGCATCAATACAGAAAACAGAGCAACAGTGAAAGTGAGACGAGAGTGGATACCGAAACTGAGCAGCAAGTGTGTGCTCGAAGGAGATGAAACTTTGTTCAGCGAAAGGAAGTCGATGTTTCTGCTTCTTCAAGCCAACAGCATCTGAGAGAAAAGTTCACGGTCTGTCCATCTTTATCAAACTCTGGTGTGTTTAGCTGCTTAGTCCTGGTTATTTGCCCTGGTGCATATATAAACACAAACAACCCGTTTGCCTGCAGATCAAGACACCCACACTGTTACTACAGGAAGTCTTTCTTCTCGAAACAAAGTAGGGTGCAGTGCGATCACAATGAGAACACGAATCAACTGAACAGCAGGAGGTTGAACAAGCAGGCTGTGTATTCAGGGCTGACATTTCTCACCCTTTAGCTGCTAAACTGAAATACGAGGTGGCAAAAAAGCAACTGGTCTTATTAGTTCAACTTTATTTCCTTGCATTATTGCAGTGTGAAATCGAATTTGATCAGTAAGTAAAACTAAACCCGATAATTATATAAGAAAACTCAAAATAAAGCAGGATACAGTAAATCAATCATATACAGAGTCTACGACTATTATTATTATACAAGACAACAATGCACCCCCACACACACATATACACACACATGGGCCATAAAAGGAAGCATTACTAGACTATTCTAATAAAACTATAGGCAGTAATGAAAGAAGCTCAGGTTACATTTTACACAATAAAAAAATAAATAAAAATTCTTCCCCTAAAGCTAAGCTTTACTCTCCCCCAGACTCCTCTTTTGTTCCCTTTTTCAAGAAGGGGATAAAACACAAGAAACATGAGAAACTCCTTCAAAAGAATTGCTATATTACTGATCAGTAAGTTGGAGATCCAAGCCTCAGCACCACCGAGCTGCTTTACCCCGTGTGCTCCAGTGGGACATCATGGCTGACCCTGTGCTCTGACCCCAACTTCCTGACGAGCACCACTATGTGGAGAAACAGATACTGAAATGTATATATGATATTCTACACACATTATTTTACTTCTGCAGCATTAACATCTCCGCTTCTTCAAGTTCTGCAGCACAGATACTACAAGAGTGGAGTTTACGAACAATAAATGTCAGGCGTTCTAATAATAGTATTCAGTGTATCAGGGACGTTTCTGTAACTAACAAACTGAGTAAAGGAGTCCTACAGTCACAGGAAAGGAGGAGACGGGATGGTCCCTCCTCAACATTAACATCAACAACTGCCTCTTCCTGCAATCAGGACCAGTTCAGAAGGTTTCCAGATAATAATGCTGCATTTTGCTAAAGTTAATTAAAAACTTCAAATTTACATTCTCCGACTTTGAAAAGCAAAGCAAATGATTTCCTCAACTGTAAGAGACGTAACTTTTTGGGGGTTTGTAGCTTCATCCTGATTTTCACTTCCAATGTAAATGTGACTTAATCTAATGCAACCAATCGCAACATCACAGTACACATTTACAACCGAAATGGCATGAAGATTCAGTATACTACAGAAATAAATAGTACAACCTCGCAATGTCAACACATAGGCTAATGCTGAATCTGTTCAGGTCTCTCAGAGAGCTCAGCAAAGACTTAAAGTTATAGGTATGTCAGGTTCACTTCACAGTCTCGTGCTGAGCGAGTTATGTAATTTGGTCTGGCATGTTTTTTGCGTTCAGAGGTGACAGAGAAAGAAATAACATCGTATTCTAAGCCTTAAAAGATACAGCCTACCAATCTAACAGATCTAATAAAAAACTAATTTAGAACAGCAAGTGCTGTTTCAGTTGTTTCTTGTCATGTCCTGTTTCCTGAATGTTGTCCTCACTTCCTGTTAGCTTGCAGACTGAATGTGACTATGCTGGGCAAATGACAGCAAAAAATAAACTAGAATCAAATAAAGTGCACATACTGCATAAAAAACAGTAAACTACGGTGACTATGCATGGGAAGAAACGCGCATTACGCAAGCATCATTTAGCGTCACATGGCTGGGTCAAGTCAGCAAATTGCACAGAGTAAACTGCAACTTCATTAAACAGAACCACCAAGAGAACTGATTTATTCGGATTGGGAAAGTGATTGCGTACGCATTATCATGGGCAAGTCAATAGCGCAAGATTTTACCAATAGAATATGTAAAAATGTGCCATGCAAACTGCAAACAAGCTAAATCAGTTAGCTAAAACACTTGTGCACTTAGTCCAATATGTAGTCCAATAATACAACAGCCAACAAGGATAATATATAGTAACACAACGTCATCACATAATTCTCTGCAGTAGTATTAAATAACACCAAAGCCACTGAAATCAGGTGTTTTAGCTGACCTAGGAGCTCTATTTCAGCTACAGGTCCATCTGTATGTGCACATTTGCACATTTTTTCAAGAAGTGTTTATACATTTCAGTCATAACTTTTCTTCATTCAAGTTCTATTCACAATGTTCTGAGATAAAAATAAAAAATCCAATTAAATAAAAATTGTAAATCCAATGTCATGAATTGAATCGAATCTTGACTAGAGCCCTTATAACAGGTGGTGTGAAGCCTCAGAGGTGTGCATTAAGACAATTTGTGTTCTCTGCAGAGGTGAGAAGTACCAAAGTACAAATACTTTCTTCTCACTGTGCTCTGTGTTCCTTCCCCTGGTGTATCATTTCCCTGCTCTCACACACCACAGACGTAGGCTAGTTTACAAAGCTAACAACAAGGCAACAAGAAGTCTTAAGGGTTAACGTGGATGAGACAGAGGGAGTCAGTGATGCAAACATGACTGGGAAAAGACACATTTCTGATCACCATCATCTTTTCTCTGCTTGTGTTCTCCATGGTGGATTTTCAGCCTGGATACCTTCATTAGAGAACAAAATTAGAAATTCTTATATAGTAATATGATGTGAGGTCCAGTTTCCAGTGTGATGCTAAAACAGGTAGTAATAATGACTACTTTTTACTTAAGTACATGTCAGAGCCCAAACTTTACTTTAACTTGAGTAAAAAAGTGGTCAGTACTTCAACTTTAAACAAATTCTTTTAAAACACAAGTATCTGTATTTCTACCCGAGTAAAGAATGAGTGCACTTTTGCCGTCTTCGGTTCCCTGTTTATAAAAAGGTCCAAAAATATAGCAAAGGTGTGTATTATTAGCCACAACAATTTCACATGAGGAATCTACTTTTATTAGCACTTTTGTATATCTGTACTGATGCATCACTTCTGGGAGATGAACAATTAAAAAATATTTGATGCCAACTATTCAAACCTATAGCTGTGATCGTCCAATTAAATGCTCTCTAGAACTGTGTGCATGTCCCACACCTGGAGGCAGGTTGTGCTCTACGGTAGTAATTTGAAAGCTTGTCCGCAATAAACATAACTCCTTGTGTATTTTAGCTGCGAGTCCCCTCTCACACACTTAACGTTGCTTGTTTGAGAAAATAAATATTTAAAGTATAGTTACTGAAAGAGTTTGTAGAGGATTATGCCTCTGACAGGCTCTTTAGTGGGTTTTTCAACAACGGAACTAAAATGGTGAAAATGTGATTCTATATATCAGCGCTTCTCCACCACTGAGGTTCAGTAAAGAGCTCTCATTGGTCTCTGCACTGTTTTCACATTTAGCTAAATCTGGGAGGGAGTTACTGAGATTCATTGATGCGCCGTATCTCAAATCGAACGCTGTCACCTGTTGTGTAAATCAACAATCCAACACGACGTCACCCTGACTTCCTGTTTCACAAGGAAATAAGTCAACATACAGAATGAAATCACAGCTTTGAATCTTTATCGGGGGGAAAACAGAGAGCTGTTCAGAGTCATCAATAAAGTTGTTACGAAACATCTATTATAAAACTTCTATTGCTTTCAAGCCCAATGACAAAATGTATCCTAATAACCCACAGCAGTGAGGGAGCGGCGTCTCGATATTACAGGATTCACCTCTTATCTAGTAAACTGCCTCATCAAGCTAAAGGGAAAGAACAACAGTTTCACATACGTTGCTGACTTTTAGTTTAATTCAGCTTTTGCTTTTGTTGCTTGTACATTCGAGATCGACTGAAGCAGAAGTCTGTTTTACATATATGTATGTGAAAGAGGATATGAATATCAAAAAGGGGAAATATTCCCAAACCTCAGATTAAAAGTTTATAGGTTTCAAAGACTGAATATCAAAACGGCCAACTGACGGCGAAAAAATACAGAAAAATAATGAAGAAATGAAATGAAATACTGATGTAACACACAAAAAAAAAAAAAAAAAAAAAACAGTTTTTTAACCCTAGATCAGCACTTTCAGAATTTTGTAAAATGTAATAATACAAGACTTCATGTCCAAAAGTATCTGGACAGTAATATAAACTGTGGTGAACCTGCAATGTTGAATTAAAGCTGCTGGATAAAACAGGAAATGTCAAAGCATTCGATCGCTCCTGAAGTCTAGAGACTGGACAGAGAGATCACTGGAGTTTTCGTTTATTTATTTTAGATTGTGATCAAAGTTTTCCTTTATTTTCCTTTAGAAGATCAGAGCTTTGCAATGAATATAATGACAAATATTTAAGAGCAGAAGAACCTCCACCACCCAGGACTGAACCCTATTTTGAGAGCTGGTGGTTTCTCCTCTTGCCTGAGCAGGTGAAGCTGAAGCTCTGTGTTTGTGGTTGAACTCAGACATGGTGAGTGTTAATGAAAGCAGCTGAATGTTATTTACACAGAAATGAGTGTCAGCTCTAGTGTTTGCAGAGACCAGACTCAAAGCGCTAGAATGAAGTGAAATACGATAATAAACTGAATGAAAAGGCACGTACACCTCCAGGATTCGGTCTCCTTTACATATCCCGGCTCGGTCCGCCGCCCCCCCGGGTAACACGGCGCTGACGTGCTGCAGAGGAGCGTACAGCTCGCCGTTAATGCTGCGCAGCTGGCCGCCTTCGCTAACCTGCCCGCGGACGTTAAACCCGTAGCCCGACTCCGACTTGATAATCCGAACGATGCGGGGTCCCGTCGTTACCGTGTGAACAACGGAGCCGTGTTTAGACGTCGCGGGGACCGTCACCTGGCACGGAGCGGCGCCGTAAGCCGCGTCTTCTTCCACGTCCGCCATGTTCAACCGGCGCGCCGCCGTGACTGGAGCGTGAGCGTGAACGCGCCCGCCGCACGGCCGGAGCTATAGCTCTGCATACGACTTCCGACTCGGACTGAAAAAATAAAGTAACTGGGAAATTCTACTCGGAAACTCAGCGCTCATCAAACCACGGGATCAGCAGGTGACACCGAAATGATCATTTTCCTGCAAAGGGAACTTCAGAATTACATTACAGAAAAAATTACTACAGAATTCTTACTGTTTCATGAGTTCACTGGATTTTCTATTAAATTCTATTTCGTTAAATACAATTTGAATTTGAATCATGCAATTCAAAAAGTTTAATTTAATTAAAATCAATACAATTCAATTTAATTCAAATTACATTAATTCAATTACATTTAAATGCAATTTAGATCAGTTCAATACAATACAATTCTCCTTCTTCTTTTTCTTCCAGCTTCTTCCTGTAGGGGTCGCCACAGCGGGTCATGCGTCTCCGTACCCCCCTGTCCTCTACATCTGCCTTTTTCAAACCAACCACCTGCATGTCTTCCCTCACCACATCCATAAACCTCCTCCTTGGTCTTTCTCTTATCCTCCTTCCTGGTGGCTCCATCCTCAGCATTCTCCTACTGATATACCCCATGTCCCTCCTCTGCACATGTCCAAACCATCTCAATTGTGCCTCTCTTACGTTGTCCCTAAAATGTCCTACATGCGCTGTCCCTCTAATAAACTAATTTCTAATCCTGTCCAATTTCATACGATTCAATTTTATTCAATACAAGTCAATTCAGTTTGAATTAATACAATTCAATCAATTGTATAGCACTTTTAATAATGTACATAGTCACAAAGCAGCTTGACAAAAAATTATTATGAATTAACATTTTATTGAAATAAACGAATTCCTATACATTTATCCATATTAAGTGAGCCAGTGGTGACCCGGGTTCGATTCCCGGTCAGGGAACCATCCCCAGGCACTCTCAGTGCCGGTCCCAAGCCCGGATAAATTGGGGAGGGTTGCGTTAGGAAGGTCATCCAGCGTAAAACACGTGCCAAATCAAAACATGCGGAGGATCCGCTGTGGCCACCCCTAACGGGAGAAGCCGAAAGAAAGAAAGTTTAAGTGAGCCAGTGGTGACAATGTCAAGGAAAAGACTCCCTCAGATGGTATGAGGAATAAACATTGAGAGAAATCAGACTCAAAAGGAAACACATCCTCATCCTATTGGTTTATTACATTTGTTTACTATGCAGTCACAGAGTGTTTACATCAACTTACTTACACATCAGTTTTGCTTCTCTAAGGTGTATTGAGATATACTGTATGGCCAACATGAGCTTGGAAAGAATAATCCCCTATTGCAGCACCCATAGTGCAATGCTGCTCAAACCTTTCACAGTTTTCACAATTTCGGGGCCCTAATCCATTTGCTTCTACACAACAAATACGTTTCAGTTTACAGCACATGCTCTGTGAAATTACTGTTGTGTGAATTTATTCTGTGTTGTGATGTACCTGCACCATGGTCCTGGAGAAACAACATTAAATTAGAATATAAATTCACCTGATGGTATCCTATGTCTGCAACCTAGTAAACCAGTGGTGATTTATTCATTTATGCACATAAAAAACCCAGGAATGTACCTAAAAGGGTACAAATGCTTTGTTGCTTCAGCTGTACCCCAGCAGCAGGTTTGGGCAAAGAAACATCAAAATGTATTAAAATAGCAAAGACCTTAACTTTAAGTTTATCAAAAGAAACTACAAAATACAGCAGCCACATCGTGGCACACGAAATAAACGACTGTATTTTTGTATTTAAAATTACAAAAAAATCCTTTTACAAGGGAGCATGACATTTCTTCGCAAATCTTCCATCAATTTCCTTTTTGTTCTGTTCCTTCCCTATTATATTGACTTAGTTGATTAAGTGAACAATGTTTGATAGATGGTTGAGTCATGCAATAAATCAGCAACCAGTTAACAGATCGAATACTTGCATACATTTTCCTGTGATCTCCCAGATGAAGGTTGAACAGTTAAATGTTTACAGTTTGCAAATGAATCATAATTGTATCCAAATTTTGTTCATTTGTGGTTGGTAACGAACGGCTCCTTTAAAAGACAACTGGTGGCACCTGTATTCATAGCAACTAGTTTCTAACTAGTAAATCATTTGATTTTAAATCATAAATATAACATTATATTATCTGTCAGGCAGTTATTCATGCAATAGTATGCAGAATCATAATCCTACTAAACAGCAACTTCAATTAGGGTACAATATACAGCAATACAATATTTATTTAGCAATTACTGCATTAAAAAGCTGGCAGCCTGCACATTTCTTACCTTCATCACCTTCTTCCATTTGGATACATTTTCTGTTCCAATCTTAACAAGTCTAGGAAAACTGCTGAGTAGACACCAATCAGAGGATGCATTTTTTTATGTCTATCATGTAGACTTCTTACAAAGTTTTTTTTTTTACAGTATTTTAAAACTACAAATCAAAATAAAACTTTGATCATTTTCTTCTTATTTCGGCTTCTCCCATTAGAGGTCGCCACAGCAGATCATCAGTCTCCATACCCCCTGTCCTCTACATCTGCCTCTTTCAACCCAACTACCTGCATGTCTTCCCTCACTACATCCATAAACCTCCTCCTTGGTCTTCCTCTTATCCTCCTTCCTGGTGGCTCCATCATCAGCATTCTCCTACTGATATACCCCATGTCCCTCCTCTGCACATGTCCAAACCATCTCAATCTCGCCTCCCTTGCTTTGTCTCCAAAACGTCCTACATGCGCTGCCCCTTTAATAACCTCATTTCTAATCCTGTCCATCGTCGTCACTCCCAACGAAAACCTTAACATCTTCAGCTCTGCTACCTCCAGCTCCACCTCCTGTCTTTTACTCAATGCCACTGTCTCTAAACCATACAACATTTTAGGTCTCACCACAGACCTATAAACTTTCCCTTTCACTCTCACAGATACTCTTCTATCACAAATCACTCCTGCTATCACTCTTCTCCACCCACTCCACCCTGCCTGCACTCTTTTCTTCACTCCTCTAACACACTCTCCATTACTTTGCACTGCAGACCCCAGATACCTGAACTCCTCCACCTTCTCCACCTATTGTCCCTGTAACTGCACCACTCCACTGCCCTCCCTCTCATTCACACACATGTACTCTGTCTTACTCCTACTGACTTTCATTCATCTTCTCTCCAGCGATCAACCCTCTTGATCAACCCTATCAAATAAAAAAGACAAATTGCTATTTTATATTTGAAATACATGTATTATGAATACTGCCCATCCCTATCTAGCAGTGTACAGCAATCTACTGCTGAACATTGGTACATTTTTGTACCTTCTTGTTTGTACTTTTAAAAGAACATGTATGCACCCCTAGTGATAAAAATGTACCTTTAAGTCCTGGTATGGGTTAAAATTACATTCTGATTATACATCCTGCACACAGAACATCAGTGAAATGTTATGAAAAACATCAGAATGTAATTTGAAACCGTACCAGGACACAAAGGCAAAGTGTGAAACATTTTGATGTGAAAATAAACGGACACAGTAAACAGTAAAATGCTGCTTTTTCATTTAAACAGTAAAATCCTCTATAAAGCAATGCATCCAAAATAATGTAGTTGTTTTCGAGAAAGTATAAACAGTATAAGAAAAAGTCAGGAGAGATTGAAAGGTTTTGGATTAGATTTATTTTAATAGTAATATAACTCCCTAAAAACTTTTAGATTTTTTAAAGCATTTAATGCACCAAACCTTCACGCAGGCTCACGCAGGCACACGCACACGTTACTTTTAACAGTTACGCATTACTTTTTGGTGTAAGTGATGAATGAAGTAACGAGTAACTGTAACTAGTTACTATTTTTTAGTACAGGCACAACACTGGTGAACACATTAATACTGAGAATGTATTTTACATAAGTGCACATACAGAGACACAGAATTACTGCAAAATCTGCATTTTCTGTATGAAATTAAATATATGCAACATGCAGCATAATACCAATATTTCTCTATCCGTTCTTAACTTAACACAGGTTCTTCTCTTCTGCACAATAGTAATCCACAGAACCCACACACTGTAAAAAATTGTCCTGTAAATTAACAGTAAAAAAAAAATCAAAATCAGGTTTATTGGCCAAGTGTGTTGACACACAAAAAAATTGGTTCCAGCTGTTGGTGACTCTCAAAAGTATATACATAAATAACACTATATATTCAGCTTGGGCTATACAAGACAACACCGAATATACGAGACAATACGTGTATTAAATAGGACACAATATACAGAGTATATGACAGATCAGTAATGTACATAAAGTTTGAGAGTGCATGGTAGTGCAAATAACAGTATTGTGCATCACATAAGATAAAGAATTTACTTTAGAACTTTAAATTTACCAACTACCATTTATTTATAAATTAATATTTATAATGTTTAAATAATGTGAGTAAACAAGTATTGTATCTATTTTATTGGAGCACACAAAGCAAAACTCAATGAACTACTCAGAATCTTAAAAGCATCAATTCAAGCAAAATGACTTACTGATAACAGCAGCACCCAATAATGTGCTATTAAAACTAGCAAAGAGATTCTCACTGCATCAATACCTACACAGTTACTGCCTTTATATAAAACTACATTCAGCATAATCTCAATAGCGCACTGTCAATCCTCAACTTAAACACAGGCTCTACTCTCCTGCACAATGGTACCCATGATACACACAACAAGTACTTCTTGTTGTTTTTTTTTGCAATATCTACAGTTTTTCAGTTTGCTTCCATAAATTACATTTTTAATGTTAAAATACATTTCAGTGTGTGTGTTTCTTTTCTATTTCACACATTTAACCCCTTTAATCCCACAGCAAATTCTCACACTACACAGTGGTGAAGTAACACTGAAGCAGTGATAAAGTTAATGAGATCATGAAGTGACTAATTAAATGAAGATTGATCGTTGGTGATGAACACCTGTGAACAAACAAAATCACTGAAGGAAAGAGAAACAAGAGCAGAGAAACACAACTTACGACCAAAGCCATAGAGAAAATCAACTGAAAAGAAAACAACCCCACATACCAGTTCCACTTATTACTAACCAGTGTGACTTTATTCCTGTCATTATGTGTACAAAAGCTCTAATTAAAATTTCAGGTGTTGTACTTTCATCTGAAGTCACCATGGTGGTAATCAGTGTTTAATGTAGTGTGGCTCAAATGTGGTTAAAATGAGTTTTTTGTTGTTTGCTGTGATTAGATTGAGGGTTAGACTTATAAATATATTTTATTTTCCTGTAGGGAAAATTATAGCAGCAGCAGGTATAAATAAACAGAATAGCTGTGTTTATTAAACACAACTTTTATGACAAAAGAATCCAAAAGAAACCAGGGTCAGATGAGGTTGATTTTGTGTGTGATGTCAAACTTATTATTAGCTGGTCTAATTCTCTGATCTCATTTAATGTTTAATTTAATCAAAAGTGTGATATATTATTAATACACTTAAATTATACCACTGATACTGCAGCAATTAACTGTGTAATAGTCCGACATACACCATGCACAAATAAAAGCTTTAAACTGTGGCAGAACTTCTTAAAAGTCACAGCAAACCAAACAATACCAAAATAAAAGCAAATAAAGAAAATAGACAACCTGTGACGTAGATTCCTGTTGAATCGTTTACCGTGAATTTTGTTTGTGTTGGCGTTTAAATTCTACAAATCTTTCTTCCCTTAAGTAATCTTGAAGTATCGTTTTGGTTTCCTGTTTCCCCTCCTCTCCTTTTCATTTTTCGCTTTTTTTCGAAAAGCATAGGTTCTCTTAAATAGTTTTTCACACAAAAGCTAATGATTTAGGCCAATGTCAAGATGCCCCCTTTACCCCAAGTTTCTAAAAAAGGTCATAACACAGCAGTTATGCTCATACCTACTTAGGAATACAATCTTTGAAATGTATCAGTCAGGATTTAGGCCTCATCAAAGCACAGAGACAGTGCTAGTTAAAGTGGTAAATTACCTGTTATTGGCATCTGATAAGGGTTTTGTCTCCTTAGTTGTTTTGCTTGACCTTAGTGTAGCTTTTGACACCATTGGTCATAATATCCTTCTTGCTAAATTAGAAAATAATAAAGGGAACAGCTCTCTCCTGGCTTAGGTCCCATTTGACTGATCTCTATCAGTTAGTTGATGTAAATGGGGAGTTCGCCACAATCTCTGAGGTAAAGTTTGGTGTTCCGCAAGGATCTTTCTTAGGCCCACTGCTTTTCTTTTTGTATATGAAATTATGCATAAACATGGTTTTAGTTTCCACTGATGATACACAGTTGTAAGTGTCAGCACTATCTCCCAATTAAATCTCTCATTAATTATGAAATGCTACTACTGACATATGAAGCATTTAACGGTCTCACGCCACAGTATCTGGGTGAACTTCTGTACCATTCTATCCCCCAGGCCTACTTAGATCAAAAGGTGCACGCAATTTGTGGGTATCTCAAATAATCAAGACTACAGCAGGGGGAGATCTTTCTCTTATTAAGCACTGCAGGGAGCAGCCATCCAATCAGTGTTCGGGATTTAGAAACAGTCTTAGTGTTCAAGTTGAGGCTGAAAACATATTTATTTAGTCAAGCTTTTTTTTTTTTTTTAGGTAAAGGAGCAGATCTGGAAGAAACATGGATAAAGAGTGTTAAGTGAACTGGGATATTTGTATGCTGTCATCCTCTCACGTTCTCTTAGGTTTGTTGACTGTGGTGTAGTGGGTCGTTTCTTATCCCAGAGATCCCTCATGTCTGTGTTACCTTCTGGTTCTCCCTTTTAGTTATGCTGCCACAGCGAGTCTTGCCGGAATCTCCAACTGCACATTGTCCTTCACTTTTATACATCAATACTTACAGTAATAATCCATATCCTTTTCTCTCTCTCTCTCTCTCTCTCTCTCTCTCTCTCTCTCTCTCTCTCCCTCTCTTTCTCTCTCTTTCTTTCTCTCTTTCTCTCTGTTCCTGCTCCTCTCCGCTCCTCGGATCTACCCGCTTCGTCTCGGCTTGCCTCTGGATGGTGTTCTCTTTGATTGGAGGCCACTCTGTGCAGCTGGGGAGGGTTTCACATCAAAAGCCCTGGGATCCATAAAATTACAGTGTAACACAGGTGCTTTGATGATAAATTTGGACTGTACTTAATGTCAACAGTGGGTTCCCTGGTGGTCTAGTAGTTAGGATGCGGCGCTCTCACCGAGAGTATGTCCATTGTTAAAAGCACTATACAAGGAAAAATTAATTTAATTGAATTGAAAATAGCTCTAGCTCTAAGGGTTTTACACATAAAATGTTTTTAAAACGCTTTCTCATAATTGTCAATAGTCCTATAAAATCAAACATCATGATGATGATGATGATGATGATGAAGATGATGATGAGGATGAGGATGATATCACAAGCCATAGTTAACCAAAAGCTTTTGATTATAAATTTTCTTGACTTTTCCAGGGTCACAAGCCCAAACACTAATCTCCAAAATGGTGGACTCAAACAAAACATTTTCAATAAGAAATTTTTAATCATCCTTAGTTTTAAATCAGATGAATACATTTAAGGCTGTAACTGTATGGGAGTTGTAGTTTTTTTTTGTTTGTTTTTTCCTTCAGTGATTAACCTTGTAAACACCAGGTGTTCATCAGTGTCTGAATTCACTCATTTGCTTTTAATCCCTCTGTCACATGGACTATACTAGTAAACTAATGTAGTGAATGAGGGTGTGGGGTGTGATTTCAGACACAGTCTCTGAGTGTCCACTCTGAACACTGTTAGTTCACAGTATACTGTATACTGTTTATACTTTCTTTTTTAAACAACAGATCAGTATGCATTGTTTTATAGGGTATTTTACTGTTTTAATAAAAAAACCAGCATGTTACTGTCAGCAATCCTTTCACAGTGTACTGTACATTTAATTTACAGAATTGAAACTGAAACTGTAAAAGAAAAAACAGTAGATTACTGGCAACCCTGCTGCCCGTAGTTTACCATAAAATCAAGAAATAAACAGCAAAATACTGTAAAACCAAACAGCCAATTTGGCCTGTTGTGGGTTTTGTGGGTTTTCATTGTGCAGGTGAGTAGAGCCTGTGTTTAAGTCAAGGACAGATAGAGATCTAGTGATATTTTGTTGCATTTTGCTTTATTTAAAGGCAGTAACTGAGTAGTTACTGATGCAGTAAGACTCTCTTTGCTAATTTCAGTATGTGGGAGGATGTGTGCTGCTGTTATCTGCAAGAGATTGAACTTGAATTGATGCTTTAAAAGATTTTGCATAATTCAATAAGTTCTTTTTCATTATCTTATGTTTGAGCTCCACCTATGGGAAGGGTATCCCTACCAAACCTTTGCAGAAGCATCCAATTGCACCAAGTCTGGCTTGACAAACAGGATAGACAGTGCTACCTTTCCTCAGTTGACATTCACTTCTCACATATTCTGTACACACCCCTCACAGCTTGTTGGTTATTTAACTTCAGGAGGACACATCTTCGGATCGTTGGACAAGTCGCCTACGCTCGCACCCGTTTAATAGGATGCCTGCCTATATATAACCTTTTCTCATGCCGCTTTCAAAGTCGTTCGTTATGCATTGACCTCTTGTCCCAAGCGAACAGGGAGATCTACCATCCTAACCCAGACAGGGTGGCTCTTTGGGCCAGGTCCATGAGAGGGCAAATTTACACACATTGGGGCTTCCCATACGTGTTATTGCTATTGTTCAGAATTCTAGGGCCTCTTCTACATGCTCCCTGATTGAGGAGTGATGTGACAGCCACCAGCTGTTTTTATATCTGTGCTCAGTCGCTGATATTTTGGGCTTTTTTGCCTGAATGGTTTGATGGTTTCGTTTAATGTATTTTTCTTTCTCTCTCTCTGCTTACAACATGGAAGCGCTAATTTAAAGCCTTAACACACTTTATACTCTTTTCTTTTTTAAACTTAACTCTTTGTTTTCAGTCCTCGCACCTTTTTTCCCTGCTAAACCCCCCCCATTTAGATTGCTAGCACAACATGCCTTCTTTAGAATTAATCACAGCAGATTAAGCAGTTGAATGCATTTACACCAATATTGCTCCAAATCAGACTTTATGCATTGAACCCATCATAAATCCAAAACACAACCAGTAAAATGAACTACATAAAAAACAAAAAAAGTATCTTTGGGGTATTACAGAAACATCACATTGAATAAGCCCCACATGTGCAGAGCACTACAGACATATTTTGCTAATCAAACTTGGCTGTAACAGTTTCCCTCTGACCACCCAATCAGGGTTGAGGAAAAATGGATGGAAAACTTCTGACGCTATTCTGGGACAGCTAACTGCCCTGTGAGGCAGATTTGATCTTCTGATTGGTTAAAGAAACAGACCAATTGCTAATATAGTTAAAACCGCAAGCACTACTGAATCTAAAGGCCCTGGGCATATTAGATTGACTTGGCAGCACATAGAGGCTGAAATCTGATTGGACATAAATATCACATTCACATACACGTACTGGAAGCAGTGCAGCCAAGAGAAACGCTACGAAATTAAGAGAATAAACTATTGGGAATAAACTAATCCAATTTCATAGAACAAATATTAGAATTTAGGTTGTAAATGTAGGTCACTGAGATCATCACCACAGAGATGGTGGTACCCAGAAACTTTAATGACTCCACTGTTGTTACGGTGCTGTTCATGATGGTGAGTGGGGGGTAGTGCTGGGGGATTTCTCCTGAAGTCCACGATAATCTCCACTGTTTTGAGTGTTGAGCTCCACGTTGTAATGGTTGCACCAGACAGCCAGCTCTGTAACCTCTTGTCTGTGAGCAGACTTGTCTCCATCCTGGATCCATCTGTTAGCAATAGTATGGTTTCATGCCAATGAAGAGCACTACAGATGCATTATATGCTTTAAGAATATTGATGCAGAAGTATAAAGAAAGCATACAACAGCGTGTCGAGAGACGAGTTGTGGTATTGTATAAGGTGTGTCAGAAAAGTATGTAAGGGTAGTGCAGGACATGTATGAAGACAGTGTGACAGCAGTGAAGTGTGCAGTAGGATTGACAGACTAGTTCACGGTGGAGGTTGGACTGCATCAAGGATCAGCTTTGAGCCCATTCCTGTTTGCAGTGGTGATGGACAGGTTGACAGGTTGGACAGGAGTCTTCACGGACTATGATGTTTGCGGATAATATTGTTAATTGTGGTGAGAGTAGGGAGCAGGTTGAGATGAGCCTGAAGAGGTGGAGGTATGTGCAAGAGAGAAGGGGAATGAAAGTCAGTAGGAGTAAGACAGAGTTCATGTGTGTGAATGAGAGGGAGGGCAGTGAAATGGTGCGGTTGCAGGGAGAAGAGGTGGAGAAGATGGAGGAGTTTAGGTACACTGGCTCACAGTTTAGGTACACTGGCTCCCAATCAAATCTCGCATTGATTATAAAATATTACTACTGATGTATAAAGCACTTAACTTAACGCAGTATCTGAGTGAACTTCTGTACCAGTATGATCCTCCACGCCTACTTAGATCAAAAGGTGCTGGCTATTTGTTGGTTCCTCAAATAATGAAGACTACAGCAGGGGGCAGATCTTTCTCTTATAAAGCCCCACAGTTATGAAACAGCCTTCCAACCAGTGTTCAGGACTCAGGCACAGTCTCAGTGTTCAAGTCGAGGTTGAAAACTTATTTATTTAGTCAAGCCTTTTATCATTAGGTTTTTCTTAGGTAAAGGCTCAGATCTGGAGGGAGCATGGGTATAGAGTGTTTGGTGAACTGGTATATTTGTATGCTGTCGTCCCCTCACATTTACACGTTCACTCGGGTTTGTTGACGGTGGTGTGGTGGGTCGTCTCTTATCCCAGAGATCCCTCATGTCTGTGTTACCTTCTGGTTCTCCCTTTTAGTTATGCTGCCATAGCGAGTCTTGCCGGAGTCCAAACTGCACAGTGACATAAACTTTCATACACCAATAGATACACTTAATAATCCATATCCTCCCCTCTCTCTCTCTCTCTCTCTCTCTCTCTCTCTCTTGGTCGAGTTAAACATGCTCCTGAGGTTCCAGTGACCACTGTTCCTGCCCCTCTCCCCTCCGTGGATCTTCACACTTCTGTGCAGCTTGGGACAGTATCTCACCAACACCTTGGGTGGTTCCATGTAATTCCAGAGTAGAACGGGTGCTTTGAAGACGGATTGGACTGTAGTTGGTGTCGGCGGTCTGCTGCACTGACTCGGGAGTGCAGTTTGCTTCCGATCGTCATCACTGCACCCCACAACATTGAATATCTGCTTCAAATGGACATTTGGTGCAACCCAGATGAGGATGGGTTCCCTCTTGAGTCAGGTTTCTCTCAAGGTTTCTTCCTTATGCCGTCTCGGGGAGTTTTTCCTTGCCACAGTTGCTCATCAGGGACAAACATACTTACAAAGAACATATTTACGTTTAATCACCACATTATCTGTGTAAAGCTGCTTTGAGACAATGTTCATTGTTAAAAGCACTATACAAATAAAAAAATAAAAATAAAAAAAAAGGTATCTGGTATCAACAGTGCAAAGTAATGGAGAGTGTGTTAGAGAAGTAAAGAAAAGAGTGCAGGCAGGGTGGAGTGGGTGGAGAAGAGTGATAGCAAGAGTGATTTGTGATACAAGAGTATCTGCAAGAGTGAAAAGGAAAGTTTATAGGTCTGTGGTGAGACCTGCGATGTTGTATGTTTTAGAGACAGTGGCATTGAGTAAAAGACAGGAGGTGGAGCTGAAGGTAGCAGAGCTGAAAATGTTGAGGTTTTCGTAGGAAGTGTTGAGGATGGACGGGATTGGAAATGAGTTTATTAGCGCATGTAGGACGTTTTGGAGACAAGCTAAGGGGGAGGCGAGATTGAGATGGTTTGGACATTTTTCGCCATTGAGGAAACCATTAATCCTGACCAAATCTTCAGCTTTATTTTCAGAAATCCAGCTCTAAACTTGAAGGAAACCTTCACAATGCTTTACTGTTGCCTGCAGACATTCATTACTCTACCATCAGCATCTGCATCAGCAAGGTCTCTCCCAAGCAAAGAGAGTAGACTGGGGTTTCAAGATGGGGTAAAGAAGCACAGGCAATGAATGTGCAATGTTAAGAATGTTGAGGACTGTAGATGCAGTGGTCGGAAAAAGAAACATTATGGAGTGGATGAAAGACACATCATGCTTATTCCCCTACTCCATCAGATGTTCAGCAATGCCATCAGCAAAGAACTGATGGAAACCAATAATGGAATTCTGGCCATAAGTTGTCTTTGTAGAAGAATTGTGGACTAAAAGCCATACCTCTGACTTGAAGACAAGACTTATTGACTAAATTATGCACACAAACATAGGAACTGGGGAGTTAAAATGTTTAATATTTGGCTGTATCAGGTACAACTACCTTTTATCTTGATTGTGTGCTAAGTCTTGTCATGGTGTATGTCCTGTGACATTAAATTGTCTTCCACAACCTCACCTTAGTACTTAGTATTTTATTCATTTTTTTCCTTTTTTTCAGTTTGATCACTACATATATACATATTTAAAGCATTTTTACTTTACAGAATTTCTTCACACCAGCGTAAAACTTTTGAACTGTACCGTGACACTCACACCCACTGTTCTGAAGCATATAATGTGTTCTGAGTCTTATAACTACTAGGCACAAGTGTAACTAATTACATAAGGCACAATCCAATCTTTCAGATTAATAACTTTGCCATTAAATATATTCCTGATATTGATAAAGATTCATGTTAATAAAGTTAATACTTCTTTCCAATGATAAATTCTAAATGTCTTTTTAATCAAACAGTGTTCTCTATAGTGAAGGTTTTCATTTCTTTTTTTCCCAAACAGGGGCCCCTTAATTGTTATAAAATTTCCATTGACTCCCTCTGTAAATATTTATTGCTTACAAATATTTTTAAATGTGTACAATAATAACTTGGCCCGTTATTTGTTTTTTAATCGTTTTAGCAGCTTTTTAATCGTTTTAGCAGAAGGGATTTGTATTCAAATTGTCATCAGATTTAGATTTATTCTATTCAATTCAATGATCAATTATTCAATTATAATACATTTTCATTCATTTTTTGGGGGGAAAATAGAAACCTTGAGAGGAACCAGACTTAATAGGAAACCCATCCTCATCTGGGTTGCACTGAATGTCCATTTATTGCAGCTAAATGATGTTGCGGGGTACAGTGATGGTGATCAGATGCAAACTGTAGTCCTGAGTCCATGTAGCAGACTGTTGACATTAACTACAGTCCAAATCTATCCTCAAAGCTCCCGTGTTACTGTGTTATTTATAGGCCCACTATCGTTTTTAATAATTGATGTTTGGATTAAATCTAGTCAGACTAACAGACACTAATAAGTATCACAACCCAGTAGAAAATTAAATAACTTTAATAAAGCTGTGTGAGAATTTTCACCACTTTTAAAAGATCATGAATTCCTCGTCTCTGTTTCACAAACCCCTGAAGCTCATCATTTCAAGAACCGTGATTCTACACTCTTTCTGTTTTCACTCATTTGACATGTTTGGATACACACTGACATTACTTCGGCACAGCGAATTCTGCTTCTCCTGCTCATTATCGTAATATTTGGAATTTTTATTTAGTCTGTTTCATTTGTAATAGAAAAATGATCATAGTGTTGGGTGTGTTATTGACTGTCTTCTCTCCCCCGAGCATACAGTAAACAAAAGATAGCAACACGCATTCTCTTCTGTTCTACATGTCGACTCATATAAATGCCATGCAAATAAAATGGAATAAATTTGAGAAAATTATAAAATATAAGTTGGGTTCATTTGAGGTAAATTAGATTTTCTGACAGGAAGCATAGTCCAGATCAAATTCAGTTCAATTTAATTTAGTTTTATTTGTATAGTATGTTTAAAAATTGACATTGTCCCAAAGCAGCAAAAAACGAGGCTATAAAATTAGAATGTATAAGTTTAGTGCCTATAAGTTTGTTTCTTATAAGTTTTTCCTAATGACTAATGAACAAGCCAGTGACAACTGTGGCAAGGAAAAATCCCTGAGATGGTATAAGGAAGAAATCTTGAGAGGAACCAGACTCAAAAAAGAGTCTGGTGACACTGAATGTCCACCGGATCAAACTATTTTGGTCGTCTTAAATCAATATTTAAAAAAAAGTTTTTCACCAGCCATTATGAGTTCAAATATTTTGACTGCATTAGGAGCAATCAACCCAAACCCCCAGGCCCTGATTCTATCAATAGCATGCTAATACTGAAACCACCAGCTATAATGTGATACTGGTAGAAGCTAAACTGCTAGATGCTATGCTTTGCACTTCTGGTGGATGGTAAACTGCATTTCATGCTGTGTATTTGTTCAATGCAATGGCAATAAAGTAAATACTATCTATCTATCTATCTATCTATCTATCTATCTATCTATCTATCTATCTATCTATCTATCTATCTATCTAATAAGTATATTCTTTCTTCGTTAATTAATGGTATTTGTCTTCTAATTTGCTTGGAACACATTAAGCAATGCAATCCGCTTTTCATTATGAGTAATGTGTTTTGGGTTTTTTATCTATGAAAGTACTTTTTAAACTAAGACATTCACCTTTTTATGGAAGTCCTAAGAGGCCATTATAATTCTTTTTTTCATTCTGGTTTTCCCGTGATCTCGTGATTTCAACATAACAACAGGTGTTTCAATGTAAAAAATATATATATTTTCTTATAATTTTATGCCTTGTTAATGTTTCTGGTGTATATCATGTGCATCAAACATATAAACTAATGTGATCATCCATGATGCTACGATGATGCTGTTCCTTGGCAAAACAACTTTTGTTATCTAGAGCTCACAAGAAAACAAGGACATATGACTTTTAAAGTGTAGGAACTCTACCAGCAGTGTGAAGGTTTGGTCCATCAGACACGGAAAAGCCTGGGAAAGAAGTTACTGTGTTGATCCCTTATGCCACCTTGTGGATAAATCTTAAAATGTAAGTAACTTCACGGAGACCTTCAATTTCTGCAGTCCTCTGTCTCTCAGCTTTAATTATAGGAAGCCATGGTATGTAACTCTGTGACTCATTTCAGCTACAAGAATAGATTAATCATTCACTATGCTCAATAATGTAATGAAGTCAATAAAAGCATTGTGCAGACGACTACACACTAAAACGGATGCTTTTATACTTCATGTGTCTACAATAGTTTGTCAATCCTCAGAAACCGTGCACAACAAAACTATTGTTAATGATCCACTAAACTGTAAGGCGAAATAACTATTATTAGCGAAATAACTTACATAATCCTCATCACTTCAGTTACGTGAGCTTTTATCTTCTGTATTCATTTATTTCTGGATTTCTTTTAAAGAATCAAATATTTGCATGGTTATTAATACAATGGTATGAAGTATGGTTCAAAAGACTAAATCTATGTGATAATATATAATGGAATGTACAGTATGGGGTTACTCAGTGGTTAAAACCGTCCTGATTGACAGGTCATGAGTTCAAATCTCAGCACCACCAATCTACCACTGCTGGTCCCTTGGACAAGGTTCTTACCCCTCAACTGCTCAGTTGTATTAATGAGATAAATGTAAGTTGCTCTGGAAAAGGGCGTCTGCCAAATGCCACAAATGTAAATGTATACATAATGTACGTCTGAATAAAATGAAGGATGTTTAAACACACACACACACACACACACACACACACACACACACACACACAAAGTTAGCACATTACCCTAAGATAAATATGAATGTCGAAACACAGCTGGGCTTAAAAGTGTGCCTTATACCCAAACAAAAACATCTGCATTCCATGAAATATTCATTATAAAAAAAAAATGCTTTTACATTCAGGAAGGGGTGAAAGGGGAAACTATGTAGTTCTGTCTCTCTGGCCTCCGCCCTACAACAACGACTGGTCACTGAGCAACCTCATGTTTGCATGGAAACCAATAACAGTCCCTGGCCACAATGTGCTGAGCAGTGAGGAAAGCAAAATTATATCTCAAAACAAAATTCTGGAAAAAAACAGGGCATGGACTGGAAAGAAAAAAAAAACCCAATCATGTGTTCAAATTTGTTAACACTTATTCTCAAAATACACGGTGACTAATCAGTGGGTTTCCAGTCTCTTGCACTATTTTAGACACCACAGTGTCTACAGCAGTGTGTCTGTAGTGTTATGTTAACTCAAGAGTCTAGAACATTCTAAAGAGTCTGCACAGGGGTGTGAGGACAAAGTTTAATTCCAGTACAACTGCCAAGTAAGCACAGACAACTTCAATTTACAGAAAACTTAAAGTAGTTTTATGTTTTTCAGGTTTCTAGGTAATACATTTCCTTGTCCATTTTTCTTTCCTTAATATAAGACACCGATAGTATAATTAAATTGTAAATAATTCAGAAGTTAATCACCTAGCTCTTGAGGGCAGGTGCCAAAAAACTGTGTGTAGATGAATTTATTTTAAATACGTACAAACTAGAAATAAGCCTCTGTTAGGAATTGCATTCCACAAACCTCAAAAACCCTGAAATCTTGGAAGCTATAAAGTAAAGTATGCAGGGCAAAGAGTAGAATGTCATAAATTACATGCCATGCCCACTTTCCCACTGGACTTTTACCTCAAAGCCTGTGCACTGAGAGATTACGGCAGACAGATTTGTCAATGTATCATCCGATCTCCTCCTTTTTTCATTTTTTTCTCTTTCTCTTTTATTAACACACACATATACAATGTTTTTTCCAGTTTTAAAAGAATGGGTACAATTAAAGGACAACATCATTATTAATGCACAAAAGTGTAAATACTCGTCTATTCATTTTCGGACACCCGTCTTCTTCAAGTGTAACTGATAACACTGTTCGCAGGCGATGGACAGACCAACCACTAAAGACACAAACTCCTCAAAGCTCACTTCTCCATCTCGATTTGTGTCCAGGTCCCTCATTATCTTGTCCACTGTACCAGGGTCCTTTTGAGACTGTAGGAAAGAAAGCAAAATGCGAGGTGAACATATGAGTGAAACCATCCAACCAAACCCAACCTGACCACCATAACTGAAGACTTTGTTTAAGGAAGTGCAAAACTCTAATAACCTCTTATAAAGCAAAAGACATAGAGAATGTAGCTGTAGGAGCGTTACATGGGATCTCACACGGTCATAATTCTCTACAGTCTTCATACCGTATGGTTTGTCATATAAGACTCCTCAAACCTTCCTTCCTTGTTATGGAAAGAGTGAGGATGACAGATGCTTATTACCTTGAGGAAGTTGGAGAGCTCATTCTCCATCAGGTCCCTGAGCTCACGCCGGCTCAGAGTGTTGGTGTTTCCCTCTTTGGATGCATAGCGGTGGAACACCAAAATCAGGGACTCCATCGCTTTTTCAAGGTCGGATGGCATGGCTGTGGTGTCTCTGTAAATGTGTGTGGGATAGAAAAAGAGAGAGAGAGAAAAAAAGAGAGAGAGAGAAAGAGAGAGAGAGAGAGAGAGAGAGAGAAAGAAAGAAAGAAAGAAAGAAAGAAAGGGAACACTCCAAAACGTAAGACAACTTTTATAAATACACTGTAGTTATTAAGCTACTGCTTAGACTGAATTACTGAAAAACCTTAAGTACTTGGTATTGCCAGGCAAGCAATCCTACACACACATGCACAACATGAACAAGTACACATATATCAACTTCAAAGAAAGAAAGAAAGAAAGAAAGAAAGAAAGAAAGAAAGAAAGAAAGAAAGAAAGAAAGCCTTTCTTCGAATGAAAAATTACTGTGTGGAAAAACACTGCAGAAGGACAACCACTGGAAAATAAGCAGGAGGGAATTTTGTAGGAGAAAAAAAGTATAGAGATGCTAGTGATTATACAAAATATATTCTTATTTTTGAAAAACTTCTTAGATATTCTTTGGCGTCTCAAGTACAAGTTTTAACGCTTACAACTGAAGAAAGTGAGGGATAAAGAGAAAAGGAAAACAGAGGACAAAAAGCAGGGAAGAAATGAGAAGAAATATAACAAATACATGATGAGAATAATTTATATAGAGTAGGAAAAGTAAGGGAATCCATGGAAAAGAGGAGATGAGACAAAGACAGAAGGAGAGAGAAAGAGAGACAGAGACTATGTTCACAGCTGTGCGCTCACTAAAACAACACACAAAATCGACTTTAAACAAATACAAGAATAAGAACACAAACAGGTCTATTATGAGATCTTTTTACACAAAGGATCACAAATGGAAGAAAATTCATAAATGTGTTTCAAAATAAATTAGACAAATTGTGGCTTGTGGCTAAATATAGGTAACAACAGAAAAAACACTCTGTAATGTAATATCCAGTTTACGCCCTGTGAACACTCTTTCAAATATTAAACCCATTTATAACACAGATAGGCAGCACAATCTTACCAAGCAGTTGTGTGAAGAAAACCAGAGAACAGCAGAGGCGTGCTGGAAAAGTGTAGTGTGTAGGACTGTGGGCTTGTGACTTTATAGCCTGGACCCGCCCTTTTGTAGGAAACTGAGGGAGTCATCAGAGTGAAGCAATGCCATGATGATAACTACAGTGCCTGTCTACTCAGAAGTGTACAAGTGTGTACAGATCAAGTAAAAAGAAAATAGTTATGGAGGTTGTGATTGTGCAAAAAGTGTCTGATTAATGTGTCAGAAGACGCAGCCATGTGAAAGTGTATCCTTACAGAGTTGCGTAACACTGTACTTAGTCACTCAGTTGTATAACAGAACTCAGTTGGGTTGAAGTGGACCTGAAAGGGAACTACCTGCATATGCTTTTGTTTTTTATAAATACAGGTGCAAGCACAAAAAATACAAATTCAAAGGGACTGTGTTCAAACAAGTGTTAAAATCAATGGTGTCACGTGGTGCATCCGTACCTTACTGCTACTTGAGTTTTTTAAATTGGCATAAAAAAAATACTGCCTTTTGCAAGCATCCTATTGGCAACATGATTCTTATCTTAACAACAGCATATTATTATTATTATTATTATTAATATTGAAAGTTCATTTAGTTTCTCAGCTACCTACTGCTACCTATTGAACTGCTCTAAAATGAACTGGATCTCAAGCTCAGAAAGAAATCTCCAACTTGCAAAGTTCTTGGCCAAGTTTTACAAGGAAAAGTGATTCAGTTGTATGTTTGATGAAACAAACTGTCCAGATGCCAATAGTGTGTAAAGCAGTTATTAATACTAAAGGAGGATTTTTAATCAAAATAAAGTGTAACATCTGTATGTTTATATATTTTTTGGTTAAAGTAAATCTTTATACTGTTAAACATGAAGAACATCCATGTGTCACTCAAAAACCATAAAAGACTAGATGTTTCCACACTTTTAACAGGCCAGTGTTTTAGCACTTTTAACAATTATTTTTCAGAATTACCAGGGATGGGTACTTTATATTGCAATATTAATATGCAGTGATTATTTTACTCCTCCATTGAAATTCCCTGTTCCTGTACTAAAGTCAAACCAACATGGCTGCTCATGCTGTGAAGAATTAGTAAAGTTCCCCTTATCTACTATCAAACAGATCTATAGCAGTACTGGCTTTAGGTTAATTCATATGACTTGACATTAACATTAAAAAGACTTAACACTGACCTACTATTTTGAGAAAAGTATCATTACTGTTAAAGCTATCATTAATGCTAACAGGCCAGTTTTTTGCTAGATTTATTTGCTATTGTACAGTACACTAGCTACCTTGTTTCTAATGCTACATGCTAACGCTTGTTGTTGCTTTCAGTCACAAATATAGAATGAATATTTTAGGTTCACACTGAGCTTAGTCTATAGTTTTTTACCGAACGCCACAAGTCCTGCAGAATTTTACAGCCCACGCAATTTCCACTAGCCTCTGCTTAGTCTTCTGTGACCACAACCACACCCTCCCCACACACACTATTTACATTTTCTACGGGTCCTTAGTCAGTATAAAGTACATCTCCAGCACAACAATCATGCAGTTTTTTCTCAGGAAATCCAATATCCATCTTCAGTCATTCCTAATGCATTGAATTTTGAGCCAATATTCTGAATGCCGAACTGAAAAACATTTTATCCACTGACACTATGAATATCATATCTTAATTTAACAAGAAACTTCTTCAGATTAACTTTTATTCTCAGATACAATGCATTATAATGAGCACTAAAACAAGATTTTCCAAAACCAAGCTCTTTGTGAGAGTTTTTTTTTTTTTTAATATTTGCTGGTCTTCAGTTACACTGATGGAATTTGTGAAATTGCCATCTGAAGCTTTAGAGATCTTTAGATATTTAATTTTTCCTTCTGCGCCTTTCTTGTCATTTCTTGTTCTTCTGAAACTTAAATATATTTGGGGGGGAGTGGTAGCTCCAGTTGTTAAGGGGCTGGATTAGTAATCGGAAAGTCTGGAGTTCAAGCCCCGGTCTCGCCAAGCTGCCACCCTTGGGCGCTTGAGGAAGGCCCTAAACCCTCTGTGCGCCGTATCATGGCTGTAAATTAAATGCTTAACCTAATAACTACTGCTTCTGTATCATAAAATAAATTCAATGTCATTAAACAATTTTTTTACAATAATGTAATCAGATATTTTTTGTACAAACCACAGCTGATTATGTTGTCAAACGCCTTTAATGTCATACTATCTGCAGTTTTTGAAGCTTTATTTACACAGGTTTAAAAATGGTGTGTTGTCTTGTATGTTTAAAGAGAGAGTATTGAAAGGTCTTGTTGGTTATTTTTGTTATACAGTAGTTAGTGCTCCAGGGAAGCACAACCGGTAAACCAGCAACATTTCAAATTAAATCATTTCGAATTTGCATTTTGCATTTATGCCACATTCAGAAACACATGATCAAAACACAGTGCAAATATCAATTCAATTTTATTTGTATAGCACTTTTAACAGTGGGGCATCGTCTTACAGCAGCTTTACAGACATAAAGTGGAAATAAAAGAATGCATAAGTTTGTTACTTATAATTGTAAGTTTGTCCCTAATAAGCGAGCCAGTTGTGACTGTGACAAGGAAAAACTCCCTGAGATGGTCTGAGGTAGAAACTTTGAGAGGAACCAGACTTCCATCATTATCTGTGTGGCACAAAATGTTTATTCATTACAGTTCTATCATTGTTAGGGTGCATTTTGAGCTCAGAATGCCTAGATTATATTACTTTTTTAAATGAATGAGAAATGCACTAGTTAAAAAATAGAAACATTATGTGGCCAAAGGTTTGTGCACCCCTGATTATCACACCAATTTTTTTAAACATCCCATTCCAAATGTATTCCTCTTTGCTGGAATAACACACTCTACTCTTTCTCTACTATGGGTTTTCCACTAGACTTTTGTATGTGTCTGTCAGGATTTTAGATCATTCAACTACATGTTGTGGAGTGAGGAGGACTGTTTCTGATTCTAACTGGTTTGAACTGTTTTAGCTGACCTAATTTATTTTCCTCTGTCAGCCAATGTGGGATAAAAAACTGTTATTAAATCCCAAACAAATATATTTAAGCTTGTGCTGGTTGCTACAGATGCGGTTTGCAAACACTGACTAGTGCGCTCTCTGACTATCCAATCAGAGCAAATGAAAATGCTGACATTATAGTATGCATGATAGATGGCCCTTGGTAGACCCCGGCAACACGTGATGTAATGGCAGAAATATGATTGGATAAACGTATACGCGCAAGCACGCACGCACACACCTTTCAAAAGCTTATGGCAAGATTCCTCGCTTTAAATATGCTCAGAAACGCGGACAATTTCACGTGTTTTAAAAATAAGCGTTGGCAACACTAATTTAGATTCCGTGTTAAAGAGGACTGCGCATGCGCTCTGCGGGGAGGTGAGAGGATGCTCGTTGCTATGGAAACGGGATGCCGGCACGCTGCGGGGATGTCGCACAGAGGCGGGGAAGGAGGGGGGTGGAGGGTGGAGGGGTGAAGGGGAAAAAACCAACAGGCTTCACAGAGGCGCACTGACGACACCGGCATCCCACTAACCCACATTCTCCTGCAGTGTGAAGGAGCCGAGGGTGTGGAAGGACGTGCTGATTTCTGTGAACTCCTTTGAGGACTACTGCTGCACCCTGGAACGCACAGAAATGGTAACGACTTGGCGTGTATTCGTGCTCGTTTCCTGCTTTATAGCGTGGTACAGGTGATTGGAATATAGGTGCAGTGTGATGTGGCTTCCTCATGGGGAAACATATAATATCTTTACATGGCAACATTAAAGCGTAAAAAAGTACCGTATAGTTTTGCTCTTCTAGCACTGATATAACGTGTCGGCCATGCTGAACATGCCCATATAGCGAGCTCCGGTAACGGTAGGGAGGGGAGAGAGGAGAGGGGGTGGATACGGATCCATCATGGCGCCCAGATCCCAGGTGAAGGTAAGCGCAGTGCTCACTGATGCAGGCACTCTGTATTAACGCTTTAGAGAATGAACTCAAAGACGCAATACTTTAAGCATCATCATCCTGATCGTTCTGATGAAGCATGGTGTGGAAAAAGCCGGAGATTTATTCGCGTGTGGAGTGAGAGGGGTGGTGGTGACGCAGAGCCATGCTGGGATGACATTGGTGAATGACAGAGAAAACTCTGGGACTGGATTCCATGTGGGATCTAAAATGTGCATGCAGTATGTTATAGTAGTAACATGTTTATGTGTCACATGTACATTAGAGCATAGTGAAATTCTCTCTCTGCTTATGCCAGATTGTTAGGAAGCCCGAGTCAGAGCGTAGAGTCAGCCATGATACAGCACCCCTGGAGCAGAGAGGGTTGAGGGCCCTGCTTAAAGGAGGTGATATCTCAATGGTTAAGGAGTAGAAGGTTGAGGGTTCAAACCCTTGTATTGCCAAGCTGCCCCTCTTGAAGCTCTTGAGCAAGGCCCTTAACCCTTTGTGCTCCAGGGGCGCTGTATCATAGCTGACCCTGTGCTCTGACCCCAGCCTTTTACATATACGAATTTCACTGTGGAATCAATAAAGTACATTACAGTCAGCCATGATACAGTGTCTCGGGAGCTGAGAGGGTTAAGGGCCTTGCTCGAGAGCCCAAGAGTTGCAGCCCAACCTTCCAGAGCTATGACTTTCCTCCCTTATTATACAGTACTAGTAGTATAAAGACATCCAATTCTGACAAATGCTTTAAGAGGAATTGAGCCTGAAAGTCTAAATGCATTGCTTTATCCAATAGAATACACATGGCCATCTAGGACGCGCTCATCCTAATAGAGCTCCTATCAGTATAGAAATGTTTCAGCATGGCTAATGATCCATTGTCAGGTATTGATTTGCAGCAATAATTTAAGTTCTATACCTTGTCCTGTTACATCTATTCCTTGACTGTAAGGGAAAACCAGCAATAAAACCTAATCACAACAAACACCGGAGACTCTGAACTGTTTAAATTTGAGACAGAACGGATAAACACATATGCACACCCATAATCAGGTAAGTTTGTGAAAACCCTCACTATTCGGACCCAATCTCAATCTTAAAACCTGTAGCTAGCGGTTCCATAATCTACTTTTAGTATAATAACTGATATAAATGAAATAGTTTTTTCTACAAAAGGCATGTTGGTTGAAAATTGTTGTTAAAAATTTGAATAAACTACTGTATTTTTTCCCCAAACCCAGAATTTGTTTGACACCAGTGAAATGCTTTGCTGGGTAATTATTTGAACTGCCGGTTAAATATGCCTGTCCTAGTAATTATATTATAGACCCAGCATTAAGTAAATTCTACAATAATAAGGTTTATTTACACAGGTTTAAAAATTCTGTATTGTCTTGTATATCTGGAGACAAAATAATTTAGAGAAGTGTGAGTACCTGAGTCACTCTGGAAGGGCTTGTTAAATGGACCTGTTATACATGTTATATGTTCCGGAAAAAACAGCAACAGGGTCATGGGTAGAGGTTGACCGATTAATCGGTTTTGCCATTTAATCGAAACCAATAGTTGATTGCTGGAACTATTAGCAAAATCCATATCAATAGTTTTTCCGGCTCCCTGTCGGCTGTTATTACGAGAGCGACCTCTAGAGCCGAATCACTGACGCCATGTGCTGTTTGTTTTTACTCGTGAGACTGTGAATTGCACAGAGAGTGCGCTATTATATTTATTATGTTATACGGTTATATTTATTAATTAATATAATCATATTTATTTCATTTAGCTAATTTTCTTGATCCAAAGTTTTTTATTTGTATTTTAATTTTTTTAAATAAAGTTCAGTACTATTTTACATGAAGTGTTATGTTTTTATTTATTTATTTAGTATTCATTTTTGAAACGATCGATTGATTAATTGGTTACCGACAGTATGATCCAACCCAGCTTTCGAGTATATTTCACGACCAGTCAACCTCCAGTCGAATGCACCCACATCTCATTGATGTGTATGTCTGGAAATTATGACTTAATAGGTCAGACGGCTGTTTTGGTGGCAAAAGTGGGACCTACACAAATTAGGCAGGGGTTTTAATTTTGTGACTGATTGGTGTATCGTATGATTAGAGCTGTTTGCTTGTCTGTTTTTTTAACTATGTGAATTGATGTGAACATTTGATCCACCATTTCATATAATACACAATGAAATTATATATAGTACAACACCGGTCTATAGACTTTTTACCCCCAAATAATCTATCCATTAATACCCTCAGAATCAAAATCAGGTTTATTGGCCAAGTGTGTTGACACACACAAGGAATTTATTTTCAACTGTTAGTGACTCTCAAAGTTCAGCTTAGTCTATACGAGACAAAACAGACAAGACAAACAGACTACACAAGACAATAAAGACAATGTGAGACAATATAGACAGTATGAGTATTACATAGGGATACAGATTACATGACAGATCAGTGATGTACATAAAGTGTAAGTGTTAATGGTAGTGCAAATGAACCATATTTAGAACTTGATGCAATATACAACAGCCATAGTGTGTGTACCATATACAGATAATGTAATGACTGACAGTTCTGATAGTGCAGTACTTATAGATATGATAGGAAGCAGGGAATATACTTATGGTCAGTTGTTAATTAGGCTGATTGACTGAGTTCAAAGTTCTCTAGCGCCTGCCAGAATGGAGGAGCTGAAATGATGTGTCCAGGGTGCGATGGGCCAGTAGTGAATTTTTTCTGCTGTTTTAACTGTGTGTTGCAGTGTGTTGTGTGTTCTCTGTTCCTGTCCTGTTTTGTTGCTGCTCCACACCAGATGGTGATGGATGTGCACAGGACTGATTCAATGACTGCAGTGTAGAACTGCATCAACAGCTCCTGTGGCAGGCCACACTTCCTAAATTGGCGTATAAAATACATCCTCTGCTGGGCCTTTTTGAGAATGGAGTTTGTTTGACTCCTATTTTAAGTCTTGGGAAATGGTAGTGCCCAGAAACTTGAAGTTCTCCACAGATGACATGGGGCTGTTGGATATTGTGAGGGGGAGTAGTGTTGAAAGGTCTTTCCTAAAGTCCACTATAATCTCCAAAGTTTTTAGTGTGTTTTGCTCTAGGCTGTTCTGACTGCACTATAGCACCAGCTGCTTCACCTCCTGCTCATATGCAGACTCGCCATCTTGGATGAGTCCGATCAGCATGGTGTCATCTGCAAATTTCAGGTGTTTAACAGCTGGCTCACTTGCAGTGCATTCGTTCATATAGAGTGAGAATAGTAATGGGGCGAGGACACGTCCCTGAGGAGCACCACTGCTGACTGTCTGAATACCGGAGGTAATACCTCCCAATCTCACCTGTTGTTTCCTGCCTGTCGAGAAGCTGGTGATCCGCTGATAGATGGCAGGGGATACAGTGAGGTTTAGGAGTTTGGAGTGGAGAATTTCTGTAATTATTGTATTGAAAGCTGAAATGAAGTCGACGAACAGAATCCAGGCATATATTCCTGGGTCATGGTGTTGCAGAATGTAGTGCAGACCCATGTTGACTGCGTCATCCACCGATCTGTTTGCTCGGTAGGCAAACTGTAGGGGATCCAGCAGCTGAGCTGTCACCTTCTATAGGGGGGCCAATACCAACTTCTCAAAAGTCTTCATGATGACAGATGTCAGAGTGATGGCCTGAACTCATTCAGTCCAGTAATGGAGGGTTTCTTAGGGGCCGGGATGATTGTGGAGAGTTTAAAGCAGGAGGTGTGATGGGTCAGACAGTTGGCTGAGTTGGTTAAGAGGTGTGAAGATATTGTTCTCGAACCTGCAGTGGAAGGTGTTGAGGTCATCAGCCAGGTGTTTGTTTGCTTTAAAGGGGAGGGGTGGTCTCCTGTAGTTTGCGATATATTGCAGGCCTTTCCACACTGATGCAGGATCGTTAGCTGAAAACCTGCTTTTTAGAGTAGCAGAAAAGTGTTTTTAGTGCTAAAATCCGTTCCGTCTCCTCCAGAGTTGATTGTTCTACAGGGTTCTCTCCAGGGATTGAAGGCTTAGTTTGATATCATACGATTCTATTGATTGTAGCCGATAACATTTTTTTAATGTGTAATGCTTCCTGGCACTACAGAGGGGGTGCGAGAAAAAAGACAAAATTGCAAGGAAAAAAACCTCAGCAGTGTCTCTGGTGCTTCAGTAATAATGGTCAGTGGGAAACGCAGTGCTCCGTGTGTACTTAAATAAACTAAACGAAGCAACGTGGCAAAATAATTTGCCCCGAATAATTTTTGGCATAATAAGGGTCTTAAGAGGTGGATTGATTCAGGTAGGGCATGACTGAAGGCCTAGGTGTGAAATGTACGGCCCATCATTGTTCAGAAGTGGAAAACGGCAAGAAGCATTAAATGTGAAGTGCAAAAGAGTTTTATGTTAATATATGTAATTATTCTGTAAGCTAAGCTTGTGCCAGTAAAGTGAAAAAGAAAATGCCCTTTTGTGAAATTCCTTGTTTAATGCGAGTCTGAAATCAGGGCCTGTGAACATTTTTGACAAATTTCTGCTTATTGTTGTCTGTATTTTCATCTTTTTAGGATGCATTGTTTTGATTATCTGTAATATATTCTAATATGGAGAAAAAAAACAATAAATTGAAAAGGTCAAAGTTTCTTCTGTGTGACTACAAGAAGTAATTGCCCAGGCACGGTGGAGATCTACTTGTCCCAGGCTCCTGGGCTCATGACTTTCTATTCCTGACGCATATAATATTTAGCAAACATAATTTAGAAATTAATGTATTTCTTAATTTATCTTATTTTTGTGGTTATAGAAATGACAGTGTCACTGAATTAACATAAATCTTGTCATAAATTGCTGCTGCACATATAAACCATATTTATTCCTATAACCTTTGGACATAGGATTCTTCAAAAACAGGTGAAGCTGCTGAGTTTGTAGTTTTGCCAAAACAGTCCTGACACATCAAGCATGAACTTCTTCAGCAGTTTGAGCTACAGGAGCTCCATTGTTGGATCGGACCACACGGACCTGCCTTCATTGTCCACGTGCATCAATGGGCCTCGGCCGCCGACTGTTCCTTCCTTGGCCCACTGACTACTGCAGAATGGGAAACACCCCACAAGAGCTGCAGTTTTGGAGATGCGCAGTCGTCTAGACATCACATTTCATCATCATTTAAATCCTTACGTTTCCCTATTTTTAAGAATGTTCACTTGCTGCCTGATATATCTCACTAACAGGTTCCATGATGAAGAGATAATCAATGTTATTATCAAAACGGTTGATGCTTTGTGGTGGTTGAACCAGAAGTCCTGAAATATTCAGTGATATTTAGTAACCTTATGTAACATCAGGAACATCTGAAGTAAAGCAAAACTTTTTTTTTGTTAAAGAACATGATAAGCTTCCAACAGCATGGTAATGAATTCCAATCTTCTGGATGATCAGTGTATGCTGCTGTTCCCATATACACAGAACTGAAAATATGACTTTGTTAGACACTGCTTTGACAGGAGAGTTTTTAATACCATGAGTCCTGCTTCTACATGATGATCATTATTTTTAACATTTGATTCTATTTATTTTTGTCCTTATTATTTTGATTGTCCTTAAATTTATTTCTAGAATTTTGCTGGAAATTTTGTAGTCTTAGTTCTGACTAAATCCTTCTCTTTCTCTCTCTCTTTCTCTCTCTCTTTCTCTCTCTCTCTTTCTCTCTCTCTTTTTCTCTCTCTCTCTCTTTCTCTCTCTCTCTCTCTCTCTCTCTCTCTCTCTCTCTTTTTCTCTCTCTCTCTGGTTTCCAGGCGAACATGAAGAGCATGGAGCGGGAACTCCAGTGCCCAGTGTGTAAGGACATCGTGAAGCAGCCGGTGGTGTTGCCATGCCATCACAGTGTATGTTTGATGTGTGCATCTGAGGTGTTGGTGCAGAGCGGCTATCCCCAGCCCGAGCTGCCACCGGAGCCCCGCTCTCCTGCTTCCACACCAAACACACGCTCGCCACGCCAGGCCCACCGCGCTGTAGATCGTCCATTACGTCCTGGTAAGTGTGTGAGTTTATGTTGTAGGGCTAAAATATTTATACTACAAAAGGGTTTCTGCAGGGTCTAAAAAAAAGTCTAACTTTAGTCCTTAAAAAGTTTAAAATTCACTTAAATTTTTTTCACATTTAATTTTTCTATGTTTTAATTTTAAACATGTCTTTTCAATTTTCCGAAACACTGGTGGTTAAGTCCATGGGCTACTGAGCTGGAAAGTAATAAGTTAAAATCCCAGTATGACCCAGCTGCCACTCCTGCTCTGTTGTATCCTGTATCGATTGAAACTCGCGTTACAGCACCAGGTGACATATTGATGCTGTGTGCAAAAGCAAAAAATGAGGACACAATATTTTATTGTTTTATATTTTATGTCGTTAAAAAAGTTTCCATTTCCTTGTTGCCATGTTTAGAATTTCTGTACTATAATTACTGTTTGTAAGGATTTGTGTAATTAGGGAAATGATCCCAATTATTATTAAACACACAAAGTTTCATTGTCAAGGGAGAAATAAATTATCATCTGTGTGCCTTTGTAGGCTTTGGGACATATCCAGGGCGCAGACGCAAGGAGGGCCCAACCCAGATGATGCTGTTCCCTTGTGTGCCCTGTGGTCGAGATGTGGAACTAGGTGAGAGAGGACTGGTGGACTGTATGAGGAACCTCACACTGGAGCGCATAGTGGAGAGGTAAGGAGGTATGAATTTTTTTTATTACAGTGGAACCCGGTTATGTCGATGTCCTAGGGGGTCGCCAAAAAGCATCGAGGTAACCGATGATCGAGAAAAACGGAAATCAAAATGGCGGCAATATATTAACGTGCTTGAAATGTCTTTATGTACATGATGTGCATTAATAAATAAGAATGTGCATGCACGTGTTTTTGAGGTTTTTTTTTACACAACAGCGTTGCCGCGATTTGTTTGATGAAGGCATGCTATAAAAATACATACAGTACATGTTTACCTGTCAGGAATCCACCTGCCACGCCCCCTTCGTCCCCCTTCAGCGTGGCAGGTGCTTTCTCGGACGCTTTCTCTGAAGCTCGGCTTCAATCGCGCACATATGGTGCTCGTTTATCATCATCACCAGCTCCTATTTACACTTCCACACTCTCACTGTCCGTTATTGTTGGTATATGTTGGTTCACGCCAGTCGTTGTTATCATGCATGCGTATCCCGGTACGTGTCCTCCCACCAGCACTCTCTCAACGGCTGCTCTTTTCTTCCCGAAGCCGCGCCGCGCCCCTACTAACACTACGAACACTAGCACTGACTAACAGCAGAGATTCACCAGTATACAATACAACACCTGGAGCAGCTGTAAGACTTGATTTTTCCGCCACTTCCGTGAGTTCTTCTGCGGCTGCACCGAGATAAAGGACGTTAAATGGCAAATTTTTCCTCCCTTGTGCTCGAGATATTAGGGTTCAGCAACAAAAAAATTTACATAACCGATAAAAAATGCTTAGAAAAAGTGAGAATTTGCCGGTTCCACTTCAAAAACGCAGACTTAATAGGGCTGTCGAGGTAACCGAGGGCGAGATAAGCGGGTTCCACTGTTTTATTATTATTATTAACGGTAATTTTCTGGTCTGGTGTTTTTATGGTGGCCATAAGTGCAAAACAGAATAACAAACCGGAAAAGTCAGATATATTTTGCGAAAGATTACTTATTGCTTATTGGACATGACATCTGTAATTCATGATACACAGGAAGTAGGAAATTGTGTATCGTATCTGATACTTAAGTTTCTTGTACATGTGTGGAGTTCTGCTTTACTTTAAACCAATTTTTTCCAATAGTGCACTTTAAATATTTTTACACTTTTAAACACACATGCAGACTTTCTCTTGTTTACTTCCTGTATATCTTGAATGACAGATGACAAATCCATTGAGGCTTTTGATGTTTGTCAGAATTCTCATTGTGTTTTCTGATTTGTACATTTATATGCCTTTTTTATTTATTTATTTATTTATTTTTAGCAAGAGAACCCTTATTGAAAATTATTTATAGAAATTAACGGGAGAATATACCATATACATTGTGTTCATACAGCTTGAATAAGAAATCTCAGAGTTGCTTTGAAATACTGTTTATATTTAAATTAGCATTGTGTCTCATTTTTATTCATCCTTTGTTTGCTGTTTGGAGCGACACTCTTATGTGATGACCCAGTAGGTCACACACTGTTTGGCTGAATCTGATTGGTTGATTGTCTCTCAGGTATAGGCACACAGTAAGTCTGGGCAGTGTGGCAGTGATGTGTCAGTTCTGTAAGTCCCCTCAGAACATGGAGGCCACAAAAGGCTGTGCAGACTGCAGGGCAAGTTTCTGTAACGAGTGCTTTAAGCTCTACCACCCATGGGGTACTCCACGTGCCCAGCACGAACACGTACAGCCCACACTCAACTTCAGACCCAAGGTGAGTATTCATCTCAATGCAACCCAAACAGATAAAGAAAACCCTTTTACTTGGTATAGAACTGTTTTATTGTTTGGTTAATTCATAAATTGTTCATGTGAATTTTGAAACCCAAAATGCTTTTAATCTGCCAATTTCCATCACTCCATCTTACCAAATCTTAAAGCCCCTACCAACTAATCAAGCCAAAGTCAACACTGGAGCTTTAAAGCATCAAACCAGCTTTATTCATAGTCAGTTCAATTTAATTCAATTCAATTCTCTTTAGTTTTTTTTTATAGCACTTTTAACAGTGGACATTGTCCCAAAGTGGATTCATATAAAATCTGACTTCTCTCTCCTCTCTCTCTCTCTCTCTCTCTCTCTCTCTCTCTCTCTCTCCTTCTGTCTTCCTCGTTCTAGGTGTTGACATGTACAGAGCACGACCAGGAAAAGTTGCAGTTCTACTGTCGGACATGTCAAAGGCTCCTCTGCTCCCTCTGTAAACTGCGTCGCGCTCACACAGGTCACAAAATTGTGCCGGTCAGCCAGGCGTACCAGGCACTCAAGGTACTGTCATTTGTTTAAATGGTAGCATATTGACCAGACTTGATAAATGATGAGTGTGCGAGCAAGCAAGATTGAGATTGTCAGTGTACTTGAGTACTAAACCCAGGGAAGATTTAGGATTAGTGTAATTTATGGTGCAACAGAACCACAGTCATGCAGTAAACTGGTTGTAATTAACAAAATGACCACATCTGTACAGCGATGTGGTTCTGTCGACACAAAGAGACAAATTGTTTACAATTGCTTTATATTCTGTAATATAATAATTTCTATTTCACTGAAAATGGCAATACTACTGTGCACGTGTTTTGCCAAGGTACGGTTTGACCTTGAGAGTCCTCCACATCTCAATCCCACTTATCACCTTTAAATTGATGAACTGGAATGCTGACTGTGAAACATCTCCTATATCTAAAGTAATCAATGTTCAGAAATGTTTATTGTGCTCCAAACAGCAAGCTGTTAACTGTCACCCTGAACTGTGATTCCAGTACTTTTATTTCCTTTGTGCGTCTGTACAGTATCAGTGTGAGTACCATCTTGAGGAAAAACAATATGTTTAAAGTACAGCTATCAGATTTAATCACTGATGACTATTTATACACACTTTTTTACACAGACTTTATTTCAGGGAACCATTAGCAACTAACTCGTGCAATTCTGTTTTTATTGGTTTCCTTTGTCACACACAACTTATCTGCATTATGAATAGTGTTTATTATTTTAATAAATTTGTTAGAATCTGCTTTGTTTGGGTTTTGTGTAGGAGAAAATCAGCAAGGAGCTCCACTACATCCTGTCCAATCAGGCTACAGTACTGACTCAAATCACCCAACTGGAGAATGCCGTCACCCAGACTGAGGTACTGCTCCCTGTAGTATTACCAAACAGCAGGGCACATGTTTCGAGTTTTCTTCTGCTCCTTAATGGCATGTCTTCTAACTGCACAAAAACGGGAGTCCAGTTTTCTAAAAGTATTGTCCTATCTCTAAAAACGCAGTCAGTTAGGGAAGTAATAAATAGTAAGGAAATTAGTGAAGATGACTTTTCTGGTGAAGTTCAAGCATTTCACTCTAAATATGTGCCTGTGTGTGTGCCTGTGTGTGTGTGTGTGTGTGTGTGTGTGTGTGTGTGTGTGTGTGTGTGTGTGTGTGTGTGTGTGTGTAGGTCAACAGCGTAGCAGCCCGTGAACAGCTCTCTCAGTGTGTCAGAGAGTTGACGGCTCTGCTTTCAGAGAGGCAGGTCATCCTGGATCAGGCCCTGGAAAATTCCCGCCAGAGGCGGAGTGAGGCTTTGGCCAGTCAGGTAGCAGAGAGGCGCAGCTTGTTGGAACACGCAGGCCTGATGGCATTTACCCAGGAGCTGCTGAAAGAAACCGATCCAGCTTGCTTTGTACATGCAGCCAGGCAAACATATAACAGGTACAGTACACACTTAGAATTATTTAAAAAAGAAATGAGTAGTGGATTTGGGGTGTCTGGCATTCTGAGTGAATCATAAGACTGAGCTGTGTAACCTGCTATGATGTTTTTAAAAATGATATGCAATGTGATGTGCAGGATTTAAAAGTGCTGTGATTTGAGAGAGGAAGGAATGTGTTCTGGGTGGCTGCACATAGGTGGAGGCACCCAGGAGTCAACAGTTCAAATGTTTTTTTATGCAGTCAGAGTCTGTCTGGATTCAACTTAAAAAACACTCATGGTTTTAGGGCAAGGACTTAAATTGGGGTGCCTGCCATTTAATGACATACCTCGAGAAGAATTTGTGATTTGGGACAGTGAGAACATTGGGAACATCACATGTCCTCGAATGTGTACCAATTCTGTGCAGGCTACCAGAAGTAATAAAGGGAGGGTTTGGAACTGGCCCAGAACAAGCAGGTCTAATGCACACTATGTGGTGTTTAATAGTTATTTGCGATTGTTGCTTGTCAGACTGTCATGTGTAACATGATCCCCATGTCACACGGTAGGATCTTAGTTGTCATAATGTCAGACAGTACGACAATCAAAAACTGACGCACACAAGAAAAAGACTCTTTTGTGTCATCAATCCGTGACTTGTTCAGACCCGTGTTCTCTCGTTCCATACAAAATATCTAGCATTAATTTTGTTTATTAATTCAGTTCAATTTATTTTTATTTGTATAGCGCTTTTAACAATGAACATTGTCTCAAAGCAGCTTTACACAAACAATGTGGTGACAAAAATGAATAAGATGTTCTTTATAAGTGTAAGTTTGTCCCTGATGAGCACGCCGGTGGCGACTGTGGCAAGGAGAAACTCTACACTATCACATGCCTTAATAACAAAAACAGAAAAACCCAAAAGGTACCCAAAATTTTCTTTCTCCTCAAACCACTTCCTTTTTAGCCGTGCCATGAAAAAACAGTGATACAAACATTATACTCCTTTTCCCTCCAGTACTCAATAAGTTTCTCGTCTTGTTGAACTGTTCACTGACTTGAGACATTTTCCCTGAGTTGTCACGCTAAATGTGTCATCAGGCTCAGCGCTCCTATTGGTTCTTGGTTTGACGGTCATCATACAAAAAACCACAGTGTTGCAGTCAGTGTTTTCATTCATCCCAAAACTGTTCAGTAGGGTTGAGGTCAGAACTCTATACTGGCTTGCTCATTAGGGGAAAACAAATAGGGGTTAATGTAAAGATATACATTTATATTTCTTAACCAATTTATCTGTGTAAAGCCGCTTCAGGAAACTATCCATTGTGAAAAGCGATATACAAATAAAACTGATTTAAATTAAATGTACTGTCTGAAGCGCAAAAAAAGCTATACAGGTATGTTTTTTTCCTGATTTTCTATTTTTCTGTATTTCTATTCTGTAAGAATATTCAAACATATTATTTATGTTTACACTCACATACTCCCACTCTCTTTATCATTCTCTCTCTCTCGCTCGCTCGCTCTCTCTCTCTCTCTCTCACTCTCTCTCTCTCTCCTGAAGCGCAAAAAAAGCTATACAGGTATGTTTTTTTCCTGATTTTCTATTTTTCTGTATTTCTATTCTGTAAGAATATTCAAACATATTATTTATGTTTATACTCACATACTCCCACTCTCTCTTTATCATTCTCTCTCGCTCGCTCTCTCTCTCTCTCACTCTCTCTCTCTCTCTCTCTCTCTCTCTCTCTCTCTCTCTCTGTTTCTGTCTCTCGTTTTCCCTCTCTGTCCTACAGGCTGGCCCAGTCAATCGATTCCTTGCAGAGTTTCTCTCTCTCTGCTGATCCCTCTTTCCGACACTTTCAACTGGATGTCTCCAGAGAGCTTAAACTTCTCACTGATCTAAACTTTATTCAAGGTGGGAATCAAACCAGATGCCTGTAATTTGACCAAAGATTCAGAACAGTAAAAACAAGACTGATAAAATTCACTTTTGTTAGCGATCTTTCCCTTATCCTCAGGTGAAATATAGGGTCACAAAAAAAAGACTTTGACAAACATTAAGTATATTTGCCATTTTTAATTTTAGTTATGAGAGTAAGCCCTAATCCAAACCCAACCTTCTTGATTTCATCAGCGCCTTTAGCCCCTGTGATTGACACCCAGCGCACACTAGCCTATGATCAACTCTTCCTGTGCTGGCGACTGCCGCAGGAGTCCTCCCCTGCCTGGCACTTCTCTGTGGAATACCGTCGCCGGGGTGTGGTGCCAGGGGGCGGGGCGAGAGCTGGCCTCCGCGGCGGATTGGCTGGAGCCCGCTGGGGGTGGCAACGATTGGACGAGGTGAGCGGGACCAGTGCCGTCATCAATAGGCTGGAGATGGACAGCGTCTACGTTCTTCGAGTGAGGGGCTGCAATAAAGCCGGCTTTGGAGAGTACAGCGAAGAAGTGTACCTGCACACTCCACCAGCTCCAGGTAAACAAACCACATGTTTCCAGTAGGATAAACTACACCTTAAAACATATAATGGATATAAAGTGGAGGTGGAACGGTACACATAATCGTACTGGAATTTTTCGGTACAGGGCTTCCGGTTTGGTGCACACGTGTACCGAATACAATCATTTTTACTTGCGGAAGATAAAAAGTTACAATCTGAATTCCCTCAGGAATGCATTAAGTGGCAGACTGCAAATTGTTTTAGTGTCTGCTTTTATTGTCATTTCTACCGTAAATAGCTGACGCAGTACACAGTGAAATGAGACAACGTTCCTCCAGAACCCCGGTACTACATAAAACAACATAAAGCTAGAACACGCAACATAAAGCTACACAGAGCAGGGACTAAAACACAGAGCAGGGACTAAAACACAGAGCAGGGACTAAAACACAGAGCAGGGACTAAAACACAAAACAGGGACTAAAACACAGAGCAGGGACTAAGTGTCCTCGCCACATAAAGTGCATCGAGTGAAACCGAGTGCAAACAGTGCAGGCAACAACAGACAACAACAAGCCAGTGTGGGTCAGATACACTAAACACAAAATAGCACCGACCAGTAACCCTACTGTATACTCTAATTATACTGTAATGTGCGAAAGCGCATTTTTTATTATTATTAACTTCAAAACATACACAAAAATGCCAGGGGTGTAAAAAAAGAAACTAGAGTTTGCGCAGTGTCACTGTGGCTACTCACGTTGTACCGGAAATATGGTTTGTTTTGTGCACGCATAAAAAAACCGCTAAAGAACACACCTGTATTACCCAAATGGGGTCTAACAAATGTAAACTTATGTAAAATGTTTACATTAATTTATTTATTTTATTTTATTAATTGCATTAATTTGATTCTATTTTATTTCTATAAATCTAAAATGTATATACTATTGTATAATATTAAATATTATATTATATATAATATAGTCATTTATATATTATTTAATCAAGCAAATACAAGTTGTTTAAGAAATGCAAACTGTTCAAAATTGTTAATAATAATAGTGTTTTTAAAAGTGTTAAAAACATGCAGTTTTCTGTTTTTGATTTCTTCCCCCTAACTGTACTGAAATTGAACCGTGACTTGAAAAGCGAGGTACATACCGAACCGTGAATTCTGTGTACCGTTACACCCCTAATATAAAGTGACGGTTTTTAAAGCCACATGACTCTAGTGATGCTAGTGTCAAAATAAATACTGCAAATCCAGGCAGATTTTCTTTTTTAGGGGCATGGTGGCACAACGATGCTGCTTCACAGCTCCACCGTCACCAGATATTGTACCCAATGAGCTCAGATCACTGATTGTGTAGAGGTTTTGTGGTTTTCAGCTTTATTATTCCAGAAACTTATTTTATAGCCAGTAATTTGACAAAAGATCACACACTCATTTCATTCATATTTCATTTGGATCCAAAGTTTTTATCATTAAAATGCACTTCTGCATGTTGTAAGTACCATTTTCACTGTTTATTTTATTATTATGATTATTATTATTATTAACATTATTAAATGTATTTTTTAACACGATTTCAGGTTGGAGAGCCACACACTGACTTAACGTACACACATACATCCTGTGTGGCAAGTGCTCTGTTTCACCGTTCACCCATGAAGTGATTCTCACTCATTTTATTTAATCTTTTCTCTCTTTTTTTCCCATCCCCATTCCTCTGTCCACTTTATGCTTTCTGCTGAACCTCTGTATACTACCCCATCCATCCCTTATCCATCTTTTAAGTTGGTCTTTCTGTTTTGTTTCTTCCATTTTTCCTCTCAGTGGTTTACGCTTGCTTTTTTCTTCTCTCTTTGTGTCTTAACCACATCTGCCAAGTTGTCTCATTTCCTCAGAACCTTGTTGTGATGAAATTTTGTTATGGAAAACAACAGATAACAAAAGTAAGCATGACCTGTGCTGTCAAATATTCAGATAAATCAAGGTTTCATAAATGCATGTATGTAGTGCATTTCTTTTGCCCCTGAATTGAAATCTCCCGAGAGCTGCCTTGCTTTTAATCACCTGCTAAAAAAATCCTGTTGCTGAATATTTTCAGAATATTTGTAGTCTGTTTGTGTGTATCCCATTTGTTCCATGCTAATTTTGTCTGGCTGTTTTTCTGATAGCCCTTCTGCCTTGTCCTTTTGCCCCTTCTTATAATGAGGCAAGTAATCTTGTCTTTCTTATCTAAATTCCAATCCTTTCCTTAATTCCACTGCTTTTTCTGTCCTTCTTTTCCCTCCTTTACCTCCCTTTGCTGACCACTTTTTCTCTTGCAACTTATTCCCAATTGCATCCCTTTTCCTCTCCTCTCCTCTCCTCTCCTCTCCTCTCCTCCCCTCTCCTCTCCTCTCCTCTCCTCTCCTCTCCTCTTTTATTCCCCCATCAGTACTGAATTTCTATTTGGATTCGCGATGGGGTCTACATGCGGATAGACTAGTAGTGAGTAAAGAGCAGCGCTGTGCCCGCAGTGTGCCAGGCCTCTCTCTTCTGCAGGCAGCCGACCGAGCCCTAACTTCCTGTCACCTGACCGCCGACCTGCTGGTGGGTGACGTGGCCATCACACAAGGCCGTCACTACTGGGCATGCTCAGTGGAGCCTGGCTCATACTTAGTCAAGGCAAGTACAGCATCAAAAGTTAATATGAAGCATGAGTGAAACATTGATTTCTTAACATGTTTGTAGAACGTTTTGTTTTAACATTACAATGATTCGAATCATATGTCAAAGCTCTGGGTGTTTTCACTTTTGACCACCACTGCAATAAAAGATAATTGCAATAAAATCAATTGTAAAAAAATTTAAAAGAGATAAACCAAAGCAGTACATCCATTTCTGGAAAGCAGAAACAGAGTGAATTATTATGACTATAACAAATAAATTTAACCTCTCTCTTTCTCTCTCTCTTTTTCTCTCTCTATCTATCTTTCTATCTATCTAATAATAATATATTTATATTTTGGATTTCATGAGAGCTACACATTCCAAAAAAGTTGGGACAGGTAGCAATAAGATGCCGGAAAAGTTAAGTGTACATATAAGGAACAGCTGGTGAGCCAATTTGCAACTTATTAGGTCAATTGGCAACATGATTGGGTATAAAAAGAGGCTCTCAGAGTGGCAGTGTCTCTCCGAAGTCAAGATGGGCAGAGGATCACCAAACTGTTCTGTGGTCAGACAAATCAAAATTTGAAGTTCTTTTTGGAAAACTGGGACGCCATGTTATCCGGACTAAAGAGGATAAGGACAACCCAATTTGTTATCAGCGCTCAGTTAAGAAGCCTGCATCTCTGATAGTATGGGGTTGCATGAATACGTGTGGCATGGGCAGCTTACACATCTGGAAAGGCTGAATGCTGAAAGGTATATCCAAGTTCTAGAACAACATATGCTCCCATCCAGACGTCGTCTCTTTTAGGGAAGACCTCGCATTTTCCAACATGACAATGCCAGACCACATACTGCATCAATTACAACATCATGGCTGCATAGAAGAAGAACCCAGGTACTGAAATGGCCAGCCTGCAGTCCAGATCTTTCACCCATAGAAAACATTTGCAGCATCATAAAGACCTGAGACAGTTGAGCAACTAGAAGCCTGTATTAGACAAGAATGGGACAACATTCCTATTCCTAAACTTGCGCAACTTGTCTCCTCAGTCCCCAGACGTTTGCAGACTGTTATAAAAAGAAGAGGGGACTCCACACAGTGGTAAACATGGCCTTGTCCCAACGTTTTTGAGATGTGTTGATGCCATGAAATTTAAAATCAACTTATTTTTCTCTTAAAATGATACATTTTCTCAGTTTAAACATGTATTTATATATGTGTGTGTGTGTGTGTGTGTGTGTGTGTGTGTGTGTGTGTGTGTGTGTGTGTGTGTGTGTGTGTGCAAAATAAAGCAGGTGTAGGTATTGTGGTTTGTTTATACGATTCAAAGCTCTAGTGCTTAGTGTTCTTCTGTTTGAAGGCCTGAATTGCTTGTGGAAAAGCTCCTCCTCATCCTCTCTGTGTTGGCCATCAGTGAGCGGAAGCCCTTCCCTGACTGCAGCAGGGAGAAGAGTTAGATGAATGATGTCCTTCACTGCCTTCCTGGCCTTGGTCCATCAATGCTGGCTGTAGACAGACTGCATTGATGGTGCACTCAGCTGATCGTGTGTCCTGCTTGGTGCAGTTCCCAAACCAGGCTGTGTTGTTTCTCAGCAAGATGCTCCCTGTGGTGCAGGTTTAAAAGTTCCTAAACATCTGAAAAAGCAGTCTAAAGTCTCCCAACTAAGGTGGAACAGACTCTGACGGGCCTTCACCAGAGTTTTGATGTTAAGCTATTTTAAGAGTTGCTTAGTAGCTCCAGGTTTCATAACATCAACTGAATGTAGAAGACTGTAGAACAGACATTACTCATAATTGTATACTCCAGTGTTCATGTTAATTCTCACTCCCCAGTGTATTCTAATGTTTAGGGTTTATATTCTCACTCTTGATATCAACCAAATGAGAATGGGTTCCCTTTTGAGTCTGGTTCCTCTCAAGGTTTCTTCCTAATAACATCTAAGGAGGTTTCTCATGCCTCAGTCACCACCAGGCTGCTCATCAGTAATCAACACATCATTCACTTACATTTTTTAATTCTGTAAAGCTGCTTTGAGACAATGTGCATTGTGAAAAACGCTATGGAAATAAACTTGACTTGACTCGACCATGACAGATCCGGTGTGATGACCAGGGCACCAAAAAGAAGAAATTCCAAATTGTTCTATGGGCTATTTCTATTGCGTGTGATCAGATTTTCAAATGGTTTGCCTCTGTCCAATAGACAGCTTTTCCAGGTCTCAGCGCTAGAGTACACATTCAGAGCTATTTCATGTTCCAATATTTTTTGATCACATTAGAAAAGGGTATTGATATTTTAAGTTGTTTAATATATTTAACAGGAAATAAATAGTGAAACTTGGTCAACTGTTCAGTTAAACTTTTTGGATCTCAAACTCAAACGTATTAAAAAAAAAGAAATAAGAATTTACCTTTCTGTTCCAAAAAGTATGGTAATTTTTTTTTCTTATGCCCCAGTCCTTCTCTGTTGCTCTCTCTGTATTTGTATGGTAAAGGTCGGTGTTGGTCTGGAGTCAAAGCTTCAGGAATGGTTTCATCTGCCACAGGACATGGCCAGCCCTCGGTAAGAAATCAAAGATTTTAATAAAGTTTGAATTCAAAGAATATTTGACTGGAAACATGTTGAAACAAAAGATATGGCATTGTGATCCAATTATATATAATTATTCTATACAGGGAGTGCAGAATTATTAGGCAAATGAGTATTTTGACCACATCATCCTCGTTATGCATGTTGTCTTACTCCAAGCTGTATAGGCTGGAAAGCCTAACTAATTAAGCATATTAGGTGATGTGCATCTCTGTAATGAGAAGGGGTGTGGTCTAATGACATCAACACCCTATATCAAGTGTGCATAATTATTAGGCAACTTCCTTTCCTTTGGCAAAATGGGTCAAAAGAAGGACTTGACAGGCTCAGAAAAGTCAAAAATAGTGAGATATATTGCAGAGGGATGCAGCAGTCTTAAAATAGCCAAGCTTCTGAAGCGTGATCATCGAACAATCAAGCGCTTCATTCAAAATAGTCAACAGGGTCGCAAGAAGCGTGTGGAAAAACCAAGGCGCAAAATAACTGCCCGTGAACTGAGAAAAGTCAAGCGTGCAGCTGCCAAGATGCCACTTGCCACCAGTTTGGCCATATTTCAGAGCTGCAACATCACTGGAGTGCCCAAAAGCACAAGGTGTGCAATACTCAGAGACATGGCCAAGGTAAGAAAGGCAGAAAGTCGACCACCACTGAACAAGACACACAAGCTGAAACGTCAAGACTGGGCCAAGAAATATCTCAAGACTGATTTTTCTAAGGTTTTATGGACTGATGAAATGAGAGTGAGTCTTGATGGGCCAGATGGATGGGCCCGTGGCTGGATTGGTAAAGGGCAGAGAGCTCCAGTCCGACTCAGACGCCAGCAAGGTGGAGGTGGAGTACTGGTTTGGGCTGGTATCATCAAAGATGAGCTTGTGGGGCCTTTTTGGGTTGAGGATGGAGTCAAGCTGAACTCCCAGTCCTACTGCCAGTTTCTGGAAGACACCTTCTTCAAGCAGTGGTACAGGAAGAAGTCTGCATCCTTCAAGAAAAACATGATTTTCATGCAGGACAATGCTCCATCACACACTTCCAAGTACTCCACAGCGTGGCTGGCAAGAAAGGGTATAAAAGAAGAAAATCTAATGATATGGCCTCCTTGTTCACCTGATCTGAACCCCATTGAGAACCTGTGGTCCATCATCAAATGTGCGATTCACAAGGAGGGAAAACAGTACACCTCTCTGAGCAGTGTCTGGGAGGCTGTGGTTGCTGCTGCACGCAATGTTGATGGTGAACAGATCAAAACACTGACAGAATCCATGGATGGCAGGCTTTTGAGTGTCCTTGCAAAGAAAGGTGGCTATATTGGTCACTGATTTGTTTTTGTTTGGTTTTTGAATGTCAGAAATGTATATTTGTGAATGTTGAGATGTTATATTGGTTTCACTGGTAAAAATAAATAATTGAAATGGGTATAAATTTGTTTTTTGTTAAGTTGCCTAATAATTATGCACAGTAATAGTCACCTGCACACACAGATATCCCCCTAAAATAGCTAAAACTAAAAACTACTTCCAAAAATATTCAGCTTTGATATTAATGAGTTTTTTGTGTTCATTGAGAACATGGTTGTTGTTCAAATTAAATCCTCACATAAAATTTATCCTCAAAAATACAACTTGCCTAATAATTCTGCACTCCCTGTATATTCCTCACTTCCTCATTAAACTCCAACTAAATTCTGCCACCTCATTTTGGATGCTCGGAACATTGACCTGTTTCTTTACCTGTGCAGCTACGACCCCGACAGTGGCCATGACAGTGGGGCAGAAGATTCTTCAGACGCTCTGCCCCCATTCACTTTCCTCACTATGGGCATGGGAAAGATTTATCTGCCCGCTTCTGCCAATGCCCACCATGGAACGGTCAATCACAGGGACATCTCTAACGGCAACAGCCCCTCCTCGCCGAACGGCGTCACCTATCCTCTTCCTCCCAGGCTGGGTGTGTGTCTGGACTTCGAGAAGAGCCGTGTCACCTTTTATGATGCTCATTCACTCCGCCCACTCTGGGAGGGTCCAGTCGACTGCTCTGCTCCCGTCTGTCCTGCGTTCTGCTTCATTGGAGGAGGGGCTCTGCAGCTACAGGAGCTGGTGGCGAATCGCAATGCAGATCAAACACCCGTCAGAAGAGTCACCATCCAATCCCGTGCCACTAAACTAAGCTGAGGTAGCTATCTCGGTGACATCTCAAAGGCTAGACCATCTTAGTAAATTTTGTTTTTATATTTCATACTTAAAATAGTTACTGCATTTTTAATTGCACCGAATATGCACATCAGAATAACTGTAATTATTATTATTATTATTATTATTATTATTATTATTATTAATAATAATAATGTGTGTTTTACACTAGTGTGTTTTACACTATTTTTGATAGGGCTTTTTTGCTTTACATTGCTTGTGGAGGAAAGTAAAAAAAAACATTGAATTAAATGAATTCTTGGCCTATAAATTCTATATCTATATATAACTATAGCTGTAAATAGAATTTCTGGCCTCCTCTCTCTAGTTGTACATCTACAGGTTTTTGATAATAATTTATTTCTGGTGTCATTTTAAATAGATTTTACTATAAATTTCATTACAAACAGATGTGGCCTGAGCGTTAGATATATATCTGTCATTCCGGTGACTCTAGGAGCCAAAGAGTCAGTTTTGTTCTCTTAAGTTTTAATTCCATTACAGTTGATGTTTGGTTACTGGCTGGAGACTTGGCAGAGCTACAGGTTCATGTTTATCTATTATCAGAATGTACAGCTTACATCCTGTTATTGCATTAAATGTTTATGATGTTTATGAGAAAAGAAAAGAAAAGAGAAATGAAAATTTTTGGCTGTAAATAATAACTGGCCACATAAAGCTGTTACTGTCACACTTCCCTGAGATACGCAATCTTACTTTAATTTGCTGTGTAGAGAAAAAACCTTCATTTCTTTTTACTGACAAGAATGGAGTAGTAACATTCTGGTTACAGAAATAATGCTAATCTTATATATGTAAAGGATGTATGAGAGAATAATGTGAGTATGCTACCTCCTCCTCAGTATAAAGGTGTGTGTGTGTGTGTGTGTGTGTGTTCTTTTATGCAATTCTTAGCTTGTAGGACATTTTTTTTAACTGACCAACAGTGGGCTTAATTTTGGCGTAAGCTTTAAGCTGTGCTTCTTTCAGATAGCGTATACTTTTCAGAATAAAATGATGTAGGCATCACCTGCTGGTGGAATATAATCAGATTTCAACAAAGAAATGTTGAAAATGTCAAATAAAGACTTCAAGAAAGATTCAAATACTTGTGTTGATCGCAGTTATGAAATATGCACTGCAGTGCTCTGAACAATAGGGGGCAGCAGTATACCAAACTATAATATAACCTACAGTACTAAAGATGTGCTAATATAGATTTGTGTTATTTATCCTCTAATCCTCCTTCCCCCAATTCTACACAGGAGGATTTTAAGTCACTAATCAAGTTTCTTTTATTCACCAAGACTTTAGCAGCAGATCCTTTAAGTTGTGAGTTGGAGCCTCGATGGATCAGACATGTTTGTCTGAGCTTTTTTATCAGCTTGAGGACTAAAATTCAACATATTGAACATTTTTTTTATCATGTTGTTCAAACACTTCCTAAAATGTTTGCAGTGTGGCAAAGAGCATTATCCTGCTAAAAAAGACCACCATTGGATTATTTTTGCCATGATGGAGTGATTTTGGTGTGCAACAAAGTTTAGGAAGGAGATACTGGTCAAAGTAACATCAACATGCATGTCTGGATCCAGTTTTCCCCAGCAGAATATTGATCAGAGCATTGCACATTGGCCAAACCCATCCAAATGAGATAAATGGAACTGTGATTCTTTAGATGTGGCCTCCTTCTTCTGTTGCTTCATGGTCATATTCTGATGTTCACATGCACATGTCGGTGCTTTCAGTGGTGTACAGGAGTCAGTATAGTCACTGACTATTCTACATATCACACCGGAAGGCAATTTAAAGACCCAATTCTTTTGACCCAAATGTCCATTACAATTTAACCCTTTTCAAAGTCACATAGATCCTTAATCCTGCCCATTTTCTTCCAAAACAAACTTTAAGAACTGGCACCTGCTTCTAATATATATATATATATATATATATATATATATATCATACATTATCACTGCAATGACATGATCAGTGTTATTTAATATATCTGTGTTTTTTATGTAATGGCTGAATATTTATTTTCGCAAACTAATATAGGCTTTTTTGAATGTGCAAAGAAAAAAAAACTTTGTAGATTAGGCAACTGCTCAAGCATTGAAAGTGGATTGAACTTGTAGAACACGTGTGTTATATTAACTAGACTCTATCTATCTATCTATCTATCTATCTATCTATCTATCTATCTATCTATATAATATATATAACACTGGATCTCTAAATAGGGTAAAGTCTAGTATACTAACAGTATAAATTCTTATAAACTGCTAAAATGTGGCTGAGGGCAGCAATTGCCATAAAGAGTTTTATATTCATTTGTCCATTGGTGAACAGCAAATAACCCAAAAATTATGGAAATATAATAAATGAACATTTTGTGTCACCCATTTAAGTCTGGTTCCTCTGAAGGTTTCTTCCTCGTGCCATCTTTTTTTCCATGCTAGTTGCCTATGGCCACTTATTAGAGATCAGATTAAGGACTAATTTATACATTTCAAATGTATATATAAAAATAATATATTTTTTAAAGTTGTTCAGGGACAATGCCAATTGTTCAAAGCACAATATTAAGAACATTGAATTGAATAGTGAAACTTCACATGTAGAGAACCACTTGAACATGCACTTACAGTCACAAGTATACAAAGAAAGTATACAATCCTTTAATTTAATTTAATTTTTTAAAGTTTTATTGGGGCCCAAATACCAACTGTGTAATCTTTACCAACTTCTGTAAACAAATAAATAACCTTAGTGACAAAAATATAACTGATTTTACAATGTAGTTATTTCTTCCCCAAAAAGTTAACCTTTAGATATTCAGCAGCAGAAAAAAAAGTAATTACACCCTTTTGACTTCCATAAGTCAATGATCAATTAATTTGTAACTATCTATATAAAAGCAACCAGTAAAAGTCAGTCTGCTGCTCTGGAACAGTCACCCGTGTGTCTACATCACACCAAGAAGAGACTATACCAGCCATGACCTCCGAGATACAACTGTTTCTGCTCTTCAATTTAGTACGTTCTATTAAGTTCACCAGACTATTGAAATTTCACCATTTTAAAGATCATCATTCATAAATGGAGAGACTGTTGCCAGTTTTCCAGGAGTAAGCATCACAGTATACTAGAATAATAGGTTGTACTTATTAATTCCCACCTGGATTATGAACGTTGGTTTATTTCAGGGCACAAAAAAGATTTTTTATTCTTGTCACCTGAGATTATTTGTTTGCAGAACATTACAATGGCCATGTAATTGTTGTTTAGGCCTTAATAAGATTCAGGCGATTCGTGTAATCAAGAAGTCTCTGAAGTCCCCTTACACACACACACACACAAACAAACACGTGCATTTATGTTTATATGCTTTAAAAAATGCTGATGTGAACACCCCGGCATGTGGCTTTAATTGCTGCCACTTTCAGCGAGCAAACTCATGAATTGTTTTCACTGTAAATCATTTTTATTCATGCAGAGCATTGCATTGAATGAAGTTAAAGCAAGCCAGCATGTAGCAGGGCTCTTACAGAAATCACATTGGAATCTGGTGAATTTGGACTGTGGTGGATTAATCATTCCAGCCCTCAAAAAAAATCTTGCAGATGTTATGTATCTTTCATTTGTAACTTTCCAGCTACTTTTGTCCTACATCTGAGATGTCTGGTTTCTCCTGAAGCCTCCTCCTCCACCTGGCTCACATCAATTCATCCCATGCTGACATTGATTCCATCTTGACACTTCTGTCACCTTTTCTGGCTCTCCTTCTCTCATACAATAGACTCTCTCTCTTTTTTCTCTCTCGTGCTCTCTATTCCCAGTTCTCTCCCAAAAATCTGCAACAGATTGCATTTACGCAGACTGAAGGTATGTAGCCACAACACCACATGTACTGTGAGCCTCTAATCTCAGCAGGAAGCCTTCGCCACATTCAAGGGGGAGAAAAAAAAAACGTCTAAATACAGCACGTTTGCCTTTGCTTAACCTTCTACGATTAGCATTTGATAAATCCAGCCCTTCTCCTGAAACCCAATTCTGTAAGTCGGGAATGTTTTTGTTCGAAATGTGATCCTCTCGGGTTACAGGCTTTAGGCTGGGTGCTGGGACATTTTGTTGCCCATCACCAATATTTGAAGTTTATTATATTATATTAATGAATGGTAGATTTCTACCATATTGTGCTGGTCAACATGAAGCCCTTTCCCCCTGAATGGTGTGCCAGTTTATTACAATGCATGGAAAGTTGTAATGCCTGTACATCAAATTTAACCACAAACCATAATAGTCTAACAGTCATTAGTATGCAACAGATGTATTGAGTAGGGGGTAGAGATTCAATTAGTTTAAATGTTCAAAAAGGATTGGGAAAACCCTTTCTTCTGCCCATTCCCATGGAACGAACACATTCTGACTCCAATACTGTGCCATTTGGAATTATAACGATTATAATTCCATAATACCATAAACTCTCATCAACTGTTTCAGCTGTTACTGCTATTATTATTTTTAAAGGGAACAAAATGGAGGTAAACCTCTGATGAGAATTTAGCCTGCAGTATCATGAAAGGCTCATAATGATATACAGATGCAGACACATTGGGCAGATCTTTGGATCTAGCACAATTTATCCCAATTCAACGACTGCTGTTCAGACAGGTTTCTGAGAATCTGTTTAGTCTGACTTTATAAGGATAATGGCCAACTATAACACACAAAGGTTCTGTTTTGCTAAAACACCTGTTTGGTACTTCATCATGTTCGGCCTACAGCTCTCTCCTCAACAGTATATCCCTCCTGTTCCATTCAGTGCACAGCCATAAGCTTCCGATCAGTTCACTGCTACTCCGAACGATATACAACACTGTCTCTAATGATCAATATTCTCCTAATGACATGAAAAGGTGATGTGATATTAAAATATATTACTTTTTTTTTACAAATAGACTGATGACACTGTGGGGATTTAGCTATAGGAGCATTACTGAGGTCAGATGTTTGGTGAAGACGTCTGGGGTTTAGGCTGTGTTCCATTTCATCTCAAAGGATCCATTGGTGTTTAGGTCAGGGCTCTGTGCAGGACACTCCACTCCAAACTTTACACGTCTTCATGAAGCTTTGTTGTCATGTTAAAACAGGTTTGTGTCTCTTAGTTCCAGTAAAGGGAAATTGTAAAGCTACAGAATTTTGTGTAATTGTGTGCTTTAAATTTTATGGCAACAATTTAGAAAAGAACCACATTGTGCATATATTTCAGACAGGAATCCAGATATGGACAATATACAAAACATTTCCAGATATACTAAAGGTTAGGCAGTGTAACATCCCATACATCCCGTTTCTCCCAGGAATGAACAGCAAAGAGGTTCAGCAAATCGTTATATAAACACGATCATTCTGGTGCATCTTCTGAGAGAAAACAACACTACGGTCCAACTCCACATGCTTTAGCAAGTAGTACATTATCATACTTTCTCAAAGAAATGTTGTGAAATAGCCAGTATAAATATTGATTTCTTCTAAGCAGAATTCTTTTCAGATAACTGATTTATTTTGCATTATGAAGCACAGTATGAGTGTGGAGCAAAAGCATAATAATATTTTAATAAGAGTGAAATATTAGTCTGGGACATACTTCACTGTTTAAACCAGAAATCACTCATTTGATTTTTTACATTTATTATTAGTAATTTGGTAGCAAACAATAATAAAGAGAAAATCTACAGTAGATTAAAAGGTGGGAAATATTTTTAACAAACAGTGCAATGGCACAATATGAAATATGCACAGTGTATGTACAACTGTACACAAGCTATAAACAGTATATGTACAATCTAAGATATACTGTGAATTCACAATTATATGCAAATATAATGATCCATAGATGATGTGGGTCACTAAAAAGATCAGAAAAATATACAGTAAGTAAACTGTTAATATTCAATTTATAATATTATTGCATTAATATGTACTGCATGATCATTTGGCCAAAAATTAAATCAATGTATTGTATATTTATTGCATTTTAGTTTCGTAAACATTATACAAATATAAAAACTTTGTTTCAAGTGCTTATTTTCCTCATTGTCATGCAATGAAATCTTTTAAAAATGACAATAAATTCCATAAAAAAAAAACTTTTGCAACACACACTGTCATATTTGAAGATAAATAATTTTTGGATGATTTTCTCATCTCCAACAGTAAAGTCAAGTTTATTTTAATAGCACTTTTCACAATAGACATTGTCTGAAAGCAGCTTTTGCAGAATTTAAGAATTGAAGTGAATGATGTGTGTTTATCCTTAATGAGCAGCCTGGTGGTCACTGTGGCAAGGAAAAAACTCCATTAGATGTTATGAGGAAGAAACCTTGAGAGGAACCAGACTCAAAAGGGACCCAGAGAGGGAGAACTAACATGATCACCAGAGTGTAAGATTGTGAGTAATTTCCTTTCTACAGTCTTATACAGTCAGTTGAAACCAGTTGAGTCAGTTGTGGAACCAGAAGATACTGAGCAATAAAATAGATAGATCATCATAGCTCAAACACCAGTTTTTCCATGACATTTGAAGAGGTCCAATGTCCAAACTCTTCATGAAGTGGGATCCAAATGGCGCTGGTACGTCTCGAGATGGTTCGGGATGTTTGCAGGCATCTACTTCTTTAAAGGTCCACAATCTTCATAAGGTGGGACGTGATTGGGGCTAGAGCAACCTCAGGATGCCTCGGGATGGGTAGAAAAAGAGACGCAGTGGAGAGGAATTAGCGTAGCTGCTGTTCAAAATATTAACAAGCACAAGTGGATAATGTGCATGTGATCAGATGTTCTGGAGCACAAGGTTATGATATGTGAAGTATGTTATGTGTAGAACTCGCTAAAATTATACGTCTTTAATCTGCACTTAAACTGGGAGAGTGTGTCTGAGCTCTGAACACTGAAGACTATTCCAAAGTTTAGGAGCTAAATGTGAGAATGATCTTCCACCTTTAGTGGACTTTGCTTTTCTAGAGTTTTGAGATCTTAAAGAGCATGACGGATTGTAGTGTGTTAGAAGACTGGAGAGATACATGGAAGCTAAACCATGTAGGGTTTTGTAAGTAAATAGCAGTAGTTTGTAGCTGATTTGAAATTTAACAGGTAGCCAGTGTATGGATGATAAGATCAGGGATTTATGGTCAGGTGAACCAACAAAGCGGAGTTGGCTTTTGTTGCTGATCATAGATCATTTTGAGCACTTTACAGGGTTTTGAACCTGGACCTCAGTACAGTGCAGTGCAGTATAATATGCTTGAGAATGTTGAAATGAGAATTTGCATGTAAAAGAAAGAAGAAATTTGAAATGCAGTTAGAAAAGGGGGAAAAAAGCTACAGAACAAATACAAGGAAATTGTGCTTTGTCTCTGTATTTTATGTGTATTTTAGGGACATTTTAGTCACTCTTCAAACATGCTGCGCTGGATCATGGCACTATAAAAATTCCAGATCCTGGGGAAAGTGAAAAAAGCAGAACAGGAGACAGTCAACTGGAGGTTTGTAAAGACACACGTTTGTTGGAATGTTCTGTTGAGGCCAGCTGTGCACACACACACATACGCACCCACGTGCACACACACACACACACACACACACACACACACACACACACACACACACACAAACACACATACACACATACACACACAAAGACAGAGAGAAAGAGAGAGAGAGAGAGAGAGAGAGAGAGAGAGAGAGAGAGAGAGAAAGCTGAGGTGTAAAAGTAAGGATAAATCAAATCTCAAACACTATCATTATTTTTATTTTTTTATTTTAATAGCATTGTTTTTGTTCTATTTAATGCATTTATGTCACAGAATGCTAAACATATCTGACTGTTAGAGATAAATGAAAAAAGGTGAGAGGTGAACAGAGAAACTGATGCAGAGTAAACATGGAGGACAGAGATGGATAGACTGTAAGAGAGCAAAATATAAAGGTGAAGAGAAACATAAGACAGATGGAGACAGTGATAAAAAAGAACTTGCAAGAGTCTGAAGAATTGACCTCTATGTGGGAGAATGAGGAAGAGAAAAAGGAGTTCACAGTCGACACATGCTTCTGTTTTGCCTGCTACGCCAAATGGGGTTAAAGGTCAAAGGTTGGCAGGTGCCACGGGGATCGGGAAGAGATAGGATCGGTGCGGTCTAGAAAGAAAATATCCTTAAATGTCCTAACACATTAAGCCAGGACTTTACAGGATTGTGATACTTATATATAATCAACTATTATTCTCAATCATAACACAATCCTGTAAAGTTTTATACCACACTGTGATGTAGTATTTGTGTATAACCCCATGGCTTAGTGATCAAATCCAACTCTAACATGACTGACAGTGTAATATTAATGATCTTATTTTTTGTTATTGTTTCTATAGACAGAAAATTGCATAACAAACCCTTGAAATAATCTAAAAGTAAAGATGAAAGAATTTAGAAATGTATGTTTTGAAGGAATAAAAAAAGTATAATTGGTGTAATTGGTGTAAGGTTTTTGTATTGGGAAGAATGTATTTATTATTTACATAAGGAGTCTCAGTTTTAAACCCTCTGTAACAATCACAGAGCTTTGAAAAGTTTCCGAGCTCAGTAAGGTCTTCAGGGCAGAGCCTCTGGTTTCTGGTTTCTCAGTAAAACCAACTATTTTTGACAAAGCAAAAAAAACAGGCTGACAGACAGAGATAAATGAAGAGAGTGAGAGAGGGAAAGGGGTGGAAAAAAGTAGATAGAGAAGATATTTATAAGGGAAATGTTTATCATGCTTATGTTGACTATCGGGTAACAAGAACTAAGGATTTAACTTGTATTTTGTGTTTCACATCAACAGCAAATTACTAAGAAACTCAAGAACTCTGAGAATGGATTTAGACTGTAACTGATATTAACAGTCTACTACAATGGCTCAGGAATACAGGTTGCATTTTATCACATATTACTGCAACACCTAACACTTAATGGTACTGTAATGAATGAAAAAAATAATGAATGAATTTGGTGCCACCCAGATTCAATTTTCAATTCAGTTCATTTAAATTTGTATAGCGCTTTTAACTATGAACATTCTCAAAGCAGCTTTACACAGATGAGGATGGGTTCTATTTTAAGTCTGGTTCTAAATTTTCCTTTGCCACAGTCGCCATTGACTCATTCATTAGGCATAAACCTTTAATTATGAAATGTATACATATTTTTATAACTGCTTTATCTCTGTAAAGCTGCTTCGAGCAAATGTCCATTAAAATAAAAATCTATTTAACTGAATGTATTGTGTCTAAGATGTTTCACAGCATTAAGTCGTATGGAAAATGCCTGTGGCATTCATTAATAAAGTACACATTGTAATCACTGTGGTACAAGTGGAATAACAAACACCAGATTATGTGGTTATACAAAAAAATAATCAGCACTGATCACATTACAAAGGAAGTGGATTCTTTTTGTATAAGTGCACAGTGTTACACATCTCTTCTGCTTAAGAAAAGAGAAAAAACATACCTGCTATAATTTACCTGCCAACATTGGCGGCAATACTGGACTTGTTTAAACCATGTACATGACACCCAAAAGTTATTTTATTGCGTGCTATTTGCAAAGTTCCAGACTTAAGCACACACTCACACTTCAGTTCTTTGTCCAAAGGTCAACACATCTGGTTAATAGGTCCCATTCAGGCTATTCAGTAAAGACCACACAGACACACGTCTGCTGAACTCATAACATCTCTCATACTTTTACATAATTGCCATATGTAATTCTCCAGATATGCATGGTTTGCACATTAGTTAGGCTGTATGTTTTACGTTGTGGATGGTTGGGCTCTTGTTCCGAGGTGGCTACAGGTTACATATGGTCCTGTTCAACATAGAGCATTCGCAATGCAAGTCAGATGCGGTTGACTTACATACAGTACAGTGTCCGTGTTATCAGTATAGTGTGCGTATATAAACAGACCAAATTCATATCTGTTTTTTCATTTCCACGAGCCACTGACCTGCTGCTTACTGACTTATAAATGCTAATTAAGATGTATGTTAGGATTTCTGCAGCCCTAAAGCAAAGGTTTATAAAGAAATATTCATAATAATTAAAGCATTTATTAACTGTGCTTTTAAGAAATCAACAACGTTAAATGTGTAAAAGAAACAATTTAGAAAAAACTATAAACAAATAAAAAAGTCATTTTGAATATATTGTTCTATAAGCTTTTACCATACATTCTTCTAACATTGCTAAAATTATAACCATAAGGTACCATATTCCTATTTATATACATATAATATGTTCTCATGCAACAACAATTTTACTGTTAAGGACTAATAAAAAAAGTTTGTGAGGTGACATGTTGGCACACTGAGAAGTGTTATTACCTCATGGATCCAGAGTCTGTGGTTTGATCCAGACTTTTGGTTGCAATGTATACAGATGTTTTCCTATTCTGTAAACCCTGGGTCTGTATTTTGCTTTTCAAAACAGTACAATTTACTAATAGTGATACAATGTAAACCTTAAAAACTAAACACAATTATGATCCATCACAAAGTATTCTAACTTTCCATTAGTTAAATACATTTTTCTAGTATTTATACTTTATTTTAATTTCAATGTTTTTTTCTTTTGTTTTTACTTTATTGTAATGCATAACAACTTCATTTCTGCTTTACTGCATTTCAGAAAAGTTATTTACTACTAGACATAAATACAAAAATTACATTAAATGATGATCTAAGTATCATGTTGTCCCCTATTGTACTAAGTATATAAGCACATGTTAACCCCATTATCTTCATCCTGAATTGTGACAGTTAATAAGCTCTGCTGTAAGCGCCTATGTCCCATATATACTGCTGTCTGCTTTAATCTTTCATGTAGAGGATTATAAAGCCAGCATATCTGCTACTACAGCCTGCTAAAATCACTTAAATAGACCTTCATCACTTCTGTGTTTTTTTTAGAGATGGCAATGATTAATGGTTATGAACGTAGATATTTCTTATCTAACACAAAGCCATACTAATGACTGGCTCACTTAACCCACAACTATGCAGTTTCTATCCTCCGCCGTTTTTTTTAAAGGATGTACAAAAATATTATCATGGAATACTAAATGGTCTTTTATAAATCTGTATTTAGCAATAGAGATACAAAAAAGAGATAGTTGAATAATTAATTTCATTATAGTTATGCTTTTTAAGTTGAGCTTAGACCAAAAACTGCATCCTAAACTACAACTGTACAGTATGCACATTGCAAACCCTGGAGTTGCCCAGATTTATTGCAGTACATGGCTATAAAATGGAGAGCAGGCCATTCGTTTTGGTGGATGAAGAAATGTTCCCACACGCTCAGGTGATAGTTAGAGTTGATGCACCACCTGTACAATATACATTTTTTTCATTATTGAGAACCAGTTCATTGGGTTCCAGTCTAGACTAAAGCCATTTACCCCTGCTGTGTTTTACAGTAGGTCACATAGGGCTCGTTAAAATTGATTCTTGTCTTCACCAAAGGGCCAGTGAAAATGGCACAACACAGCTGGGAACCACAGCCCACCATGTGCCAATTAATTAAAACACCAATAACTGTGATGAGAAGAACTGAGATTTTGTTTGGCACTCACTCCTAAAGCAGAAGTAAACTAAAACAAGAAAAAAAAAGATCTGAAGATGACTCCTTTTGAAATAAAAAACATTTTTGTAAATTTGGTATCATTTTAGATAAATAGATTCCAGGTGATTCATTAAATTGATATTATCCAATTCTTTCTATTGAATATCCAAACACTCCAAATTATGTATCTACATAATTTGGAGTGTTTGATTATTCAATAGAAAGAATGGGAAACAACGTTCATATAATATTGTGGTATTTAAAAAATGAACAATCAAATTAGTTATTTAAGGTTGTGTAATAAACAACTCATAAAATGGACTCAAACATATGAAACTCTGGAAAGAAATGGGGCAATATGATAGCATGTAGCACTGACTACATGGTAAGCGAAATATATATATATACTGTACACAGTCTGGCTCTATGTGACTATACTTTTGAAGCTAGTGTTTTTGGGTCTGTTTGTTAGTGGGTATCTGCATGATTTTATGCATTAGGATGCTGCCACATGATTAGCTGATGGGAAAACTGCATATATGTACAGCAGTATGGGTGTTCCTAATAAATTGGACAATATGCGAGTGTTTTAACTCACGCTATATACAGTATATATAAATATATGTACAAAAATGGTGACACTGTGAAACATTTAAATAAACAGATTCCCTTTTTTCCATCTGTTTCCCCTCTTCCTTTGCGTTTCTCTGTTGTTACGGTAGCAGCTGGTACATGTGGGGTTTAACATGTGACATCCTCATATGGGGAAAAAAGCAAAAACAAGAGGGCACACAGGGCTCTCTGTGTGTGTGTGTGTGTGTGTGTGTGTGTGTGTGTGTGTGTGTGTGTGTGTGTGTGTGTGTGTGTGTGTGAACAAAGTGGACTCAAGTCTCTCACTCAGGATACAGACAATTCCTGTTTGTGAGCCAAGTGCCATTGTTCTCTTTCTGTCTCAGCCACACACACACACACACACACACACACACACACACACACACAAAGATAATGACATGATATTTTGGCTATCCCATCCTGGACACCCATTCCCATACTCTCTGTCAGGAAGCCCCTCCTATCTGAGTTTACTACAGAAGCCTGTCTACAGTCTACAGATTAGTTACTGTCAATATACAGCCAATCTGCACACACACACACACACACACACACACACACACACACACACACACACACACACACACACACACACACACTGTGTGTGGCTCTGAGGTGGGTGTGTGGCTGGGGATTGATGTTAAGTCTGTTTAAGCATCTGGATTTAATGCACCATTAAGGTCATCTGCTGTTCAGCTTGCACCTGTAGAGGCTGTAGCACTGTTCAAAGCTGCACCCCTCCTCCTCCTCCTTCTTTTCACTCACTCAACACTCACCAACAATGTCCCTGGTCCTTTTAGGCTGTACGGAGTATTTATTTTAGGATTTACAAAGTGCTTTATCAAAAAATGTGGTATTCATATGTTAAAATGCTTAACTATGATGATGTCCTGAGGCATGCAGAAATTGGGCCAGCTTTTGTTGTGTGCCACTTCATGTAGTTAGAACATGAAGACCCCACAATTATCCCAAGCCATCTAGAGATGTAAAGGCTCTGGCATGGAGGATTGGCACTGGAATGATCGCATATGTTGCGCTAATTTATTGTTTAGCATCTCCTGGTTCCAGAACTCCAACTGACTGTATATGACTGTAGAAAAAAACATTACTCATGATCACACACTCCAGTGTTTGTAATGTTTTAATGATTTATAATCACAATCTGGTGTCACTCACAAGAGCATGGGTTCCCCTTTTTAGTCTGGTTCCTCTCAAGGTTTCTTCCTACCATGTAAGGGCTTTTTCCTGCCACAACCTCTCCAGGTTTGCTCATCAAGGATAAATACACATACATTTAAATATAAGTGAATTTTGTTTTACAATTCTTACATTCTCTAAAGCTGCATTGGGACAATGTCCACTGTGAAAAGTGCCATAGAAATAAATGTGAATTGAACTGAATGTGGCTGAATTTACATTCTATAATATTTTAAGGGTTGTAGGGGGTCAAATCTATCTCAATTTATATTATAAGCACGCATCATTTTAACAATCAGTGTGTTGTTTTTGAGCTCAGTTAAGCCTGACAGTTCAAAAATATCAAAAGCCCTTCTTACACTTGTAAATGCAATGCTTTTAAGTTTTTGAATCATTCCATAGCACAACAGAAAAGCCTGATCCTGCTGACATATTTATCTGCCTGGCTCCAAGTACAACATGGCAACATGATTTCGCCATGCTAAATAGTGATGTAACGTGCCTGTACAAATGCTGATCTGAGTGTGATAGAAAAGAAACCGTCAGCAGTTTGCACTTAACTCTCTGAGGAACAATGAGGGGGAAATAGCAGAGGCAGGAGAAGCCACAGCGAGAATTACAGACACCGATGTGTTGAAGTTGTCAGAAATGTCAGACATATTGATTTACATTTTAGTGATTGGTAGTTGGTTACAAGGTACTGGCCCTTAGAGAGATCCCACAATCATCATAAACTGTGTCCATGAAGGCAAAGCAAAGAGTGCTGTTTAATGTTTAATGATTTTTCCTCTACGTAACATTTGCCCCAGAAGCATTCATTCACTCCCAGTGAAGTCCCGTCTGGGTGGGACTCCAAATTACATTTTAAATCTTGTTGTCCAACAAACATTAATCTTCGCTCTTACTGGGGACACAGTGTCCTTGAATCTGCCGTAGAAGCCCACAGAAGCCAGGCTTTAATGGAGTATTCATTCTGGGTAATACTGCAGTGGGATATTTGACCATTTGACAAAGAGTGATTAATAATGCAAACACTTTTGCATTACACAACTATGCTGGCAGAAAAGAAATGGGCCAGTTATTAACATTTCTATGGTTTAAGTGACAAATCAAAGGTCAGAATGCAACAAGAACATTCCTGAGATCTGCTGAGATAAAATCAGTGAAATTCACTTCTTGCATTGCCTTCTTGTATGTAAAGGTAAAATTATGATAATGATTCAAATGTTTGATATAAAATTCAACACACCTGGGTTTACAACATCTTTCAACTACTCATCAAATATGTAAAGCTCATTAACCTTCAATAGATATTACTATTAGTATATAGTACTAATATTATTACTATTACTATTACTATTGTAGCACTATTACTACTGCTACTAGTACAACAACTATTACTACTGCTACTAGTACAACTACTATTACTACTACTGCCACTAGTACAGAAACTATTACTGCTGCTACTAGTACAACTACTATTATTACTGCTACTAGTACAACTACTATTACTACTACTGCCACTAGTACAGAAACTATTACTGCTGCTACTAGTACAACTACTATTATTACTGCTACTAGTACAACTCTATCTATCTATCTATCTATCTGTAAGCATTTTACATCCTGTCAGATATGGTTATGTCTGTGACACATAAAATCTGAATTTGAATTATTAATTAACTTTGTTTTATTGTGTGTTTCAGAATGTCTAGTAGCTAGTAGTAGTAGTAATATTAGTTGTACTAGTAGCAGTAGTAGTAATAGTAGTTGTACTAGTAGCAGTAGTAGTAATAGTAGCTGTACTAGTAGCAGTAGTTATAGTAGTTGTACTCGTAGCAGTAGTAGTAATAGTAGTTGTACTAGTAGCAGTAGTAATAGTAGTTGTACTACTAGTAGTAGTAATAGTAGTAGTACTAGTAGCAGTAGTAGTAATAGTAGTTGTACTAGTAGCAGTAGTAACAGTTGTTGTACTAGTAGCAGTAGTAATAGTGGTTGTACTAGTAGCAGTAGTAGTAATAGTGGTTGTACTAGTAGCAGTAGTAATAGTAGTTGTACTACTACTAGTAGTACTAGTAGCAGTAATAGTAATAGTAGTTGTACTAGTAGCAGTAGTAATAGTAGTGGTACTACTAGTAGTAGTAATAGTAGTTGTACTAGTAGCAGTAGTAGTAATAGTAGTTGTACTAGTAGTAGTAGTAATAGTTTCTGTACTAGTAGCAGTATTATTACTAGTGGCAGTAGTAGTAATAGTAGTTGTACTAGTAGCAGTAGTAATGTTTGTTGTACTAGTAGCAGTAGTAATAGTAGTTGTACTAGTAGCAGTAGTAGTAATAGTAGTTGTACTAGTAGCAGTAGTAATAGTTGTTGTACTAGTAGCAGTAGTAGTAATAGTAGTTGTACTAGTTGCAGGAGTAGTAATAGTAGTTGTACTAGTAGCAGTAGTAATAGAAGTTGTACTTGTAGCAGTAGTAATAGTAGTTGTACTAGTAGCAGCAGTAGTAGTTGTACTAGTAGCAGTAGTAATAGTAGTTGTACTAGTAGTAGTAGTAATAGTAGTTGTACTAGTAGCAGTAGTGGTAATAATAATTGTAGTAGTAGTAGTAGTAATAGTAGTTGTACTAGTAGCAGTAGTAATAGTAGTTGTACTAGTAGCAGTAGTAGTAGTTGTACTAGTAGCAGTAGTAATAGTAGTTGTACTAGTAGCAGTAGTAATAGTTTCTGTAATAGTAGCAGTAGTAGTACTAGTGGCAGTAGTAGTAATAGTAGTAATAGTAGTTGTACTAGTAGCAGTAGTAATAGTTGTTGTACTAGTAGCAGTAGTAATAGAAGTTGTACTAGTAGCAGTAGTAGTAATAGTAGTTGTACTAGTAGCAGTAGTAATAGTAGTTGTACTAATAGCAGTAGTAGTACTAGTGGCAGTAGTAGTAATAGTAGTTGTACTAGTAGCAGTAGTAGGAGTTGTTGTACTAGTAGCAGTAGTAATAGTAGTTGTACTAGTAGCAGTAGTAATAGTAGTTGTACTAGTAGCAGTAGTAGTAATAGTAGTTGTACTAGTAGCAGTAGTAGTGATAGTAGTTGTACTAGTAGCAGTAGTAATAGTAGTTGTACTAGTAGCATTAGTAGTAGTATTAGTTGTACTAGTAGCAGTAGTAATAGTAGTTGTACTTGTAGCAGTAGTAATAGTAGTTGTACTAGTAGCATTAGTAGTAGTAGTTGTACTAGTAGCAGTAGTAATATTAGTTATACTAGTAGTAGTAGTAATAGTAGTTGTACTATTAGTAGTAGTAATAGTAGTTGTACTAGTAGCAGTAGTATTAATAGTAGTTGTACTAGGAGCATTAGTAGTAGTAGTAGTTGTACTAGTAGCAGTAGTAATAGTAGTTGTACTAGTAGCAGTAGTAGTAATAATAGTTGTACTAGTAGCATTAGTAGTAGTAGTAGTAGTAGTTGTACTAGTAGCAGTAGTAATAGTAGTTGTACTAGTAGCAGTAGTAATAGTAGTTGTACTAGTAGCATTAGTAGTAGTAGTTGTACTAGTAGCATTAGTAGTAGTAGTTATACTAGTAGTAGTAGTAATAGTAGTTGTACTAGTAGTAGTAGTAATAGTAGTTGTACTAGTAGCAGTAGTATTATTAGTAGTTGTACTAGGAGCAGTAGTAATAGTTTCTGTACTAGTAGCAGTAGTAGTACTAGTGGCAGTAGTGGTAATAGTAGTTGTACTAGTAGCAGTAGTAATAGTAGTTGTACTAGTAGCAGTAGTAGGAGTTGTTGTACTAGTAGCAGTAGTAATAGTAGTTGTACTAGTAGCAGTAGTGGTAATAGTAATTGTACTAGTAGCAGTAGTAGTAATAGTAGTTGTACTAGTAGCAGTAGTAGTAATAGTAGTTGTACTAGTAGCAGTAGTAATAGTTTATGTAATAGTAGCAGTAGTAGTACTAGTGGCAGTAGTAGTAATAGTAGTAGTACTAGTAGCAGTAGTAGTAATAGTAGTTGTACTAGTAGCAGTAGTAATAGTAGTAGTACTAGTAGCAGTAGTAATAGTAGTTGTACTAGTAGCAGTAGTAATAGTAGTAGTACTAGTAGCAGTAGTAGTAATAGTTGTTGTACTAGTAGCAGTAGTAGTAATAGTAGTTGTACTAGTAGCATTAGTAGTAGCAGTTGTACCTTAACCGTTCACCCTAACTGTTGTTTTCTGTAAAGCTTTGAGACAATGTCTGTTGTAAAAAGCGCTTTAGAAATAAACTCGACTTGACTTTGTAGTGTTGCGTCTAAAAACTGCACTACAATTCCCAGCAGCCTTCGAGAGTTAATGACGTCATAATCGTGCGCGCACTATAAGTGGTGAGCTGGCTTAAAGGTAAGAAGATGAGTAGCTTTTTATTATTTTATATTCCTGAATGATTTAGGACTTTTGTGGTTTTATATTTATGTTATTGTCATGACATTCAGCAGCTTGATTTCTTCGTCCCTCTGCAGTGTTTGGTTTCTGTGCAGTATTCATGGTTCACAGCTCTAACACCAGATCTGATTACACTGAGACTGAATTCAAGGCAGCGGATGTTTTCTCGATCAGTTCATCGCTAATATATCTTGGTGTTAAACCAGGGGTTTGTTCGATCAGGATCGAACTGATCCCGTGCTGTGCACATAAACCCGGGTAGTGAGTTAGCATGTAGCCGAATAGCTCGCGTAGCTGATGACAAACTTACATCCGGTAAAGAGAAAGAAAGGCTTTTACATGTCATGTGTACATTACAGCACAATAAAACCCTTCCTCCGGTTATCAGAGCTTGATTAGAATCTGAATCGGCGGGTCAGTTATCATACAGCGCTCCTGGAGCAGAAAAGGTTAAGAGCCTTGCTCAGGGGCCCAACAGTGTCACCGTGGACACCCGATCTTCCTGTTAGTAACCCACAGTCTTAATCACTGACCTACCCCTTCCCTTAAAGCGTAACCAACTCAATCAGACATTTTTATCTGTTCTAAAAGTACCTTAAATTAATACTTTAGTTTTTAATACTCTAATGAACATTGGAATTAAAAAACATGGGTGCTTTATGCAAATGTATATATATTATTAGTGAATCCAAACTCAACATAGAGCATTAGGACAAAATATTATATTATATTACACACAAATATATATTTGTGTGTGTAAAGAAAGAAAGTGGTGAAAATATGTTATTGTTCATTTTGACAGCCCTAGTAAATACACACACACACACACACACACACACACACACGTATGTATGTGATTAAACACATTTCATTCTGAACAGAGTCTAATCTTGTTTGGAAGTAAGTTTTAACTAGATTTTTTCATGGTTTGAACTAAAGAAGATGAGCTGAGATGAATGTGATGAGATTAGATGAGTGGACAAACAGTGCAAATGGAATGATATATTTATTATACTACATGGTTAAAAATATGTGCACCCCTGCCTATCACACCCATATGTGCCTGTTGAATCTCAATTTCACTTTATTTTGCTTTTACCTTTTTACCTGTGATAATCTCCACTGTTCTGGGAGAGCTTTCCACTAGATTTCCACTAGAGTATGGGAATTTGTGGTCAGGGTTGAGTTCGAGTTCCTCTATTCCAACCTGAACACACCATGTCTTCATGGAGTTGGCTTTCTACACAGGGGCATTGCAGTGCTGGAGCAGGTTAAACCTTTTAGTTCTAATAAAGGGAAGTTTTTACAGTATGTTACAGCACACTGAAACATTTTATACAATTGTGTTCTTTGAGTTTATTATAAAGGTTTGTGATGGTCAGGGTGCATAAACTTTTTGCTGTGCAGCATTCATACTATCAGTTTATTAGTCGTTTAGTTCATTAATCATGACACTAAAGTGAAGTTAAACCCGTGTTACCACACGTGTGCACACAAGCATGTTTTGTTTCCTTCCTGAAATCCTGATAATCACAAACATTGAAACATTTTCACAAAACCCTGTCAGACCATCGTTTTTTTCCTCTTACGCTCTCTTGCAGTTCTCCGATTTTCATCATCATGACCAAACTACTGGAGTGGCTTCTCGGTGTCTCGCTGGTTGCTGTTGCGTGGGGACTCGTAACCTTTGACCTTCTTAGCTTGCAGTTGCCGACTGTGTACAAGGAAGTGGCTTGGCCAATGCCCGTGTACCTGCTGGTGGTGTTTGGATGTTATTCGCTGGCGACAGTCGGATACAGAGTCGCCACGTTCAACGATTGCGAAGATGCAGCCAAAGAGCTTCAGGCCCAGATACAAGAGGCTAAGCAGGACTTAAAGAAGAAGGGCCTGAAGATGTGAGCACTTTGGTGGAAATGATGGACCATAAAAGACCACATTTCTGACTCTGCTATGCTAATTTTTGTGTCTCTGTGTCTTTCTCCAGTTTGTGATTCATTTCTGATTTGAGACACTGACAGATCACAATGGAAGCTAAAACCACCCTAAAATGTCAAGACTTGAGACCAGATGTAGATGTTCTTTTCACTGCAGTGCACATCATACTAAGTATCCATATACAAGTTGGGAATATAGAATCTGGATTGTTGTTTCTGTGTAACATATGTTGGTTTAAAGATGTCTGTGGATTTTTTTAAATGTATTTTACAGGTAGTCAAAGAAATCATCATTTGTAGTCAGACAAGATAACAGTGTGGTGCTCATGGGACATATCTGTGGTGTACACTCAGCACTTACACTCTGTTCAGTTGATTTTTAACAAGCTTGATAGTAGGATTGTTCAAGAAATACACACACTGGGGCATGGAAATGCAGAAAAAAGTTACTGGTCTGTTTGTGAAATTAATATACATAAACTAGTGTCTGTGTTTACAGGGAATTTTCAATGGACATGTTAATTTCAAAATATTTACTATGCAGTGGAGGAAACATTATTTAATCACTTAAAACTTGTGACTATCACGTTTGTGTTTTTGTGTTGCTTTAAATTGCTTTCTATAGAAAATTTCTCTAATGGATGATTTTTTGACCTATAAAATCTGACTGCATTCCATATGTACTACTCTGTGTTCAGTCCAGATGTAAAATACAGATTATTTTTCCCTAAACTGTTTGATGCATAACTGACTCGTGATTTGATTTGAAACTACACGATAGCCGTCATTCGTCTGATTATTCAGAACTTTCTGTCTGTCTCTCATTTTTGACAGCGCCAGAAAAGCAAAACAAAAATAAACAAGAGCACAAGCGGTATGGAGCAGGCGGTATGGAAATTCCAGAATATGATCCATGTCCATGTGCTGGCTCTTCAAGCGCTAATCCTGAAGCCACTAAATGCACACAACTGCACTATATTTATACAAGGCACTAAAGGCAAAATTAATCTGTTGTTTTTGGCCGGCTAGACTCCCTTTTCACTCACTGCACTTAAAATGGATGCTGAGGGGCCTTATTTTCTGGGGCCCCCTATGGATGAGTAAACAGTCAACAAGCTCATTAAGTCCTAAGCCACTTTGGTACTCCTTGGGAGGTGAAATCAGTCACAGGCTCCTCCTACTTAGTCAAATCCACCCAAGTTCTGATTGGCTGACACAATGGTTCTTGTTTTAGACCAAATGCAACAAGAAGTGCTGACAAAGCATTGCAGCCTCTAGAGGACTGACTTGCTGTCAGTAAGCAGATCTTAAGTGAACGCTTGCTCTGTGTTTTTAACCTGGTTGACGCAAAGGATGCAGCTGCCACAAAGTGTGTTTGGTTTCTGTAAGAAAATAGCAGCTATGTAAAGAAAACACTATAAAATTCCCCATGTTAGATGTTAGGTTTTGTTTGACAGTAAGCTTTTTAAACCTCAATGAGTAACAAAATGACGTAGTAATTTAAAAGGCATTTTCTGTATTATTTTCCATTACAACAAGAATTCGTTTGTGGCAATTTTATATGATCAGAAGGTGGAACAAGAAATCCTTCCTAGTGAATTTCATTAGTGGCATGTGGTCATTAAGGGTTACACCATACATTCTTATCCATGCCTTTCTATGTAAAAGATGCTTAAGGCAAAATTACTCAAGTTGAACTGCAGGTAAATTTGAGACAAGGTCTTGTTCAGTCTATTAATGTTTCATATACGTGTATGCATCTTAAGCATTAGCTAAAACTGAAAAGATTGTAAAATGTTGCTGAACCTCTACAAAAAAAAGGACACACCCAGCTTTATAGTCTGTTATGAAGCTGAAAATGTGTTGAAACAAAAGAGCTACTCAGCTGAGTGCCAAGAGAAGAAGCATGCTGTGCCTCTGGCGAGTAAATAATGAACCATGTAGTGTAATGCATGGCCAACATCTTCAACATACATGCAAAGGCAAGCATTAAGGTAATGTAAACCTTTTTGTTTAAGCTGATTAGTTGAAAGGTTTGCTAACATCTGTTAACAAGGTGTGGAGCTCAAAGCGCATACACAATGCAAAGCTGTTTGCCAAAGAAGGACTGGAAGCAGAAGGACTTGGAGTGCAAGCTGAGCCCTGTGGCCATGCTCCAAAAGCACCTCTCCTTTATCCTTAATTCCTGTTAGATCCAAAGAGTCATAGCTATTGCTTCAGAGAAAGGGACTTTACAAGGTCTTTCCTAAGCTTTATTTACAACAATTGTATTCAACCCAGATGAGGATGGGTTCCCTTTTGAGTCTGGTTCCTCTCAACATTTCTTCCTAAGACTATTTCAGGGAGATTTTCTTGCCACCATTATCACTAAGGATACATTTAAGGAAACCAATTCATGGATTTAAAATTCATGTTGTTAATATATTTATTTCTATAAAGCTACTTTGTTAAAAGAACATATATTTATGCAAATGATTTAAATGAAATAAAAAAAAGGACTAGGAAGTGCCCTGTTCTTAGGTGATTGTGTTCCAAGCTCACAAAGGGGTTTCACATGACTCCTGTGGCTCTGTGGCATCTCTCTGCCCTTGTCTGAGGAATTAGGGGTTTAGTTGTTTTTTCACTTTCAGCATGAGGAAGGTGAATGTCTCAGATGATTGGCTCCTTGGCAGGGAACATTGGAGCTTGTCATTAATGAACAGCAGTATCTGACCATTAGGGGATAAAGGAGTCTCTATTGTGGCTGATGGGGCAGACTGGTAATTGAAGTTCGATTGTAATGACCTTTTTAATAGAGTTTTGCTGAACTGTGGCAGAACTACAACAAAAAAACCTGATGCCTATAAAGAAAATACAAACTGACAACAACTGAGATGTGCTGCAATGTGTACCATGGACACAGCAGTTTGTCAAAAAGTTTAATAATGATAAAGCTTTATGATCACTGCCATGGTGAAGGGCACACTGTGAGCTGGACATCAGCATCTAGTCAGATTCATTTCCACACACTGCACCAGTCGTTATTGAACACTGCAGTCCGACTGTCAGTTCACTGTCAGATGCGTCTCCCAGATGCATCTCAACACACGGCCACTGCCAGTAATGAATGAATGCATCATTTTCTTTCCTGGAAATTTTTGATTGGGGGAATTTTTTGGCTTTTTTTCTTGAAATCTTTGTCTTTGGAATTAACATTAACATTTACAATTTGAATTTTCATTGTCTTTAGAGATTACAGACACAGACTTTCCACTACATAAAAATGTATACAAAAGCTTTGTATAATTGTGAAAACTACATCCAGTGATCTAAATACAGTCAATTTTATTACATTTCGATTTCAGTAGAAATCATGTTTAAAAAGAAAACTGATTTAAATAATAATCCTTACCCTTAGCCATAATGTAACCCAGATGAGGATGGCTTTCCTTTTAAATCTTGTTCCTCTCAAGGTTTCTTCCTCATGCCATCTCCATGCGTTTTTCCTTGCCACAGTCTCCACTGGCTCGCTCATTATAAATAATCTTACAATTATAAGGAACAAACTTATAGGCACTTAAATTCTACATTCTTTTATATAGATTTATAACTGTGTTATCTCTGTAAACAATTGTTTATACAAATAAAAAATTAATTTAATTGAATGTGAAATTTAATTGAAAAGTTTTAAACCTCTGTCCACCATGTTTAAAGTTACTAAGGACTTTCTGTCCCCTCAGATCCGTGTGCCCATTTCCCTCTTACCGCAATCATATAAACACGTTGTTTCCACTAACAGAACCAAGTCACGTTTTTTTTGTTTTGTTTATTGCACCAGTTTGATGTGATGTGATTCCTGGAGATCCACACCTTCTTAAATCCACAAATCAATCCAAAGATCACACTTTACCCCATTTTGATGTATGATATGAACATTGACTGAAGGTCTCAATGTTTAGTTGCATGATTGTATGTAGTGTTGCTGCTGCCACATGATTGGCTGATGGGAAATCTGCATAAATGTGCAGCTGTATAGGTGTTCCTTATAAAGTGGACAGGGAGTGAGTGATATAGTTTATGCTATATACAATTAATATAGTTAAGGACTATTCAAATAAACAAAAGTACATATTAAGACAAAACCTGAAAAAAGAAGTTAAAAGAACTCTCCATAAACCTCAACAATCGACTAATGTTAAGACGCAAATCTGGGCACCAATATAAAAAACATTTCAGAATCTTTAAATGTTCTCAGGTGTTAAAATGTTTTGTAGGCTCATTTATTTTAAATAAAACCACCAGGACATTTCCTTGAGCTATCTACCGAAGTTCTGTAACCAGGTTTAAAGGGCCAGAGTCAGCGAGGAGAGCTTCAGAAGTCCTCTACTGAGATAGGAGAACCTGCTGGAAGGACAGCCATCTTGGAAATACAATTGATAGTTAATTTACATCAAATCTCACTGAGTTCCAACAGCTCCTTTTTAGTCAAACCATGACTTCAGTTTTCCATCCGTTTTCCGACAATTTCAGAGAAGTTATACAACCAGGCCACATGATTTTAAGGTGACATTTTTCCAATGCAATTATTTTGTCAAGCCGTCTGTAAGCACACGAATGAAGCAGAGCTGAAGAATAAGACCATTTGAATTTTCTTTCCTCTTTACTGCTTCTTTGCTGTCTTGATCAAAAACACATGGACCACTACCTTCATCATTTGGCAAGAAAATTCTGCCAAATCTGACTCAAGAGAAACCTTCTATAAAACTGCATTCCCTGGCATTCCCTGTGTTTCAATGGCCTCATATTTTGGGACCATGTTTTAACATGATAATGTGGGTGTTTCCTGTCAAAAGACACTTTCATATCTTAATTAGTACAATATGGTAAAACTGAAGGTGTTAGCTCTTTTTTCTATAAAACAGTATTGATGTTCTAAGTAGACTTCTTTAGTTTATATATGGACCTCTGAGACCTGAATCCCACATATTTATCTCAATATGTAGGTACAGATGTGTTGAATTAGCTGAATTAGCTAGCGTAATGTGAGGAAAGTAAAACATGCTGAAATTACAGAAATGACGCTCATACTGATAGCTAAGGACCAGTTGGGGGGTTTGGGAGGCATCTGTTTTGCAGGAAAGAGAGGAAGTTCAATAGGGAAAGACAGATTTAGTTTTTAAGTTTATGCACACTAGACAAAAAAAAGTCTCTGTGTGCAAAAATAGTTTTTCATTTCTCTTAATAAAGCAATAGTCTGAAGTCCCACCCATGGCTTGATCAAATAATAGCCACTGTTAAAAAATATATATCAAATAGTTTGGAGGAAACAGTGTAAAAAAATTAATTAAATCTCAAAATTAATCAGATTTATCCAGATTATATCGATATTTTTGGTGTATGATTATAAAATCATATATATAAAATAATATATTGTATATTATCATAAAATCTTTAATAATAAATCTATTAAATCAATCAAGTTAAAGTATTTAAATAATAATTGTCCATATCTTAACATAATTTCTTAATATTGTTAATATCTTTTTTTTTTTTTTTTTTACTTTATTGCACACCTAGATAAATCTCATATGATATTTGGACTGTTGCATTTTTTTCATAGAGAAAAACAAAACACTAAGCCCCTTAAGAGCCCACTATACTGTTTCTTGCCTTCTGTGCCCTCAGCACTTCTGACCACCACTTTAAAGCTTTTCTTTCCGACTCGTGAAGTTTAAAGCGTGATTTACCAATGATGAGCTCTCAGTCACCTCTGAACCTGTCCACTGCCTTCAGTAGAGGTCACAGGGGTGAAAAAGCGTCTGTGAATTACAGCCACAGGGCCTTTGTTTTGAAAGCACATGGGATCAGGCAAGAGGTACAGCATGACAGCTGTTTTTACAGACACAGCCATAAAAAACGAGGCCTCTGGAGATGAGCAAAAGGAAGGGTGGAACAATGGAGATGGACAGAGAGCGGGAGAGAAAGAGGGAGTTAAAACAAAAACGGGGTGAAAAGGCAGCACATGAGCTCAGGAGAGAAACAGGAAAAGTAATGTGACAGTGGGAGAACAATGTGTAGTGGGAATATCATTGGCAAATCGATGGTCCAAATTAGAGTTCACTATTCTGACTTCACTTCAGTGTCCCAAGCAACATGATCTTTTATGCTACAGAAAAACATTTTTTGATCATAAGCAAGAATGATTAAAATCTGAAAAGTGGCAAATTTGGTCTGTGTGTTTGTGTGTATTTACTCGTTTTATTTATTTATTTTTTTAAAGGATAGCATTAAAAATAAATTTTCCAAAAATAATATTTATTTTCACATAGGAACTTCACATGAACAGTATTTACCAAATATCATGTCTTATATATTTATCTATATATACATAATTACATTTTACATAACATACAAAATAAACCTAATACATGTAGTCATGCCCATTTTCTCAGCTGTACATGCAGCCTGTCCAAATTTAGCTTACAAGTACATACACATGGTGCTGTTTGATGGTGAAGTGGTTTGTGTACAGAAACAGAAAAAAAATAATATGTATGCAGTGTTGTCCAAATGTCTGAGAACTCCCTGGTAATCTGGAATTTTCAAATATTTACAAGAAAGAAAGTACATGTTTTGGGATTCTTCACTAAATCTAACTCTATTTCAATTGTACACAAATGTGTGATATTGATCATTTCACTTCTTGGATCTACTTTCACTGTAGTTGGTATGAATTACATTTGTTTCTTTGTAGTTTTTAGTGGTGCTCTCAGACATTTGGTCCTCACTATGTATGTCAAAGTGTAAGTAATAATTAAGAGATATTAAATCATCCTACTTTCAGATGCTAAAAAACACATTGGGAACATTTTTTTTTCCCAATGCATTTCTACTGGTCTTGCAACACTCCCTGGGGAAAGTGTGCCTATTTGGTGGATTAGCAAATTCTTAGGAAATCCTCTTTCTCCTCCTATCCATGTTTTTCAGACAAATGCTCTCTCGGTATTCGTTTCCTTCTTTATTTCACAAAGCAAAAATTGGTTGGATCTTTTGCTCCTTATATCCAGCGATTCATTCTGCAGCACAATTAATAACTTAAGAACTCTTCAAATAACATGTACAAAAAACAAAACAGGTTGTGTGTATGCTACAATAAGTGTTGTGTTAATGTGTGTGTTTGTGTGTGTTATTTTTAATGGTAAACTGTCAAAAAAAAATTCTTGTGCTTCTTTGCTGCTACATGAAGAAATCACTTAAAACTGAACCAACAACAGAACCATTGTACACTTTAGAGAAGTTCTGTGATCTTTGGCTCATTAGATTATGCGCTGTCTTATAAACATTTGCAGAATGTTGCCTTGGTTCATCCAAACAGCCCCGAACACCAAACAATTCCGATGTTCTTCCAGTCTGTTGGTCCTCCAACTACTGATTACTTCACTCACGATTTTGTTAAGAAAGATGCTTGGAGCATTCCCTTTACAAATAGATCTTTTTAGGAAACACTGCCAACTGTAGCAGAGTCGCAGAGTGAATCAGCTTTCCAGAGTTTGGTGAAATGTCTCTTAAACCAAAACTGCATGAGACTGGTCCTCTGTTCCATCCCCCAGTGGCCAGCGCTGGGCTTTTGAGAACAACTTCTGTGTGCTTTGGTTGACCAATTCCACCTACATCTCATTCCTGACCACTGTAGTGCTTTAAAATGTTCTTACTGCAAAAGCAGCAATAATAAAGTGAGCGGAATTGTAGTGATGGTCAAAAATGCCATTCTGACTGCAGAGTTTTTTCGCACACTTTGAACATCTGGCAGCACCACTGGGTCGTCTGTGAAAAGAGGAGTGTATATACTCTTATACTGATTCAAACCGTAACTGACCGAAACCCATATCTACATCATAACAGCATTATATGTAATAAAAAATGTTTGACCCCTTTGTGAAAATGTTTAACCCCATTTTGCAAAATACCCTTTAAAGTAAGCGATTCATTTAAATAATTGTTAAATACAAGATTAAACATATTAATACCTGCTGGTAAACGATTTGACGTTGTGTGCACACCTCCTCCACTTCCCTTGCCTGCTCCAACTCTTGCCTCTTGGGAACCTGAACAGAGAAAGTACACATTACTAATCAATTCTTTGCAAAGCACAAAAAAGTATGTCATTTAGCCCATACTGATGCTTACCATCATTAGCAATGACATCCACTCTGAGCTTTAAACACTCCTCTCCATGATGGTGCAGTGGTTTGGCTGTTTGAAAAAACGAAGAAGGAATTAAAGTGGGAAAGGCAGCAGAACTAATGGTGTAATCTGCTTTCTTTAGCTTGTCAGAAATTCTAAGCTTGACCATCTGGACATGTAAACAATCTGTCCTGCCTTCAATTATAGCTTTGTGTGGTCTAATCCTCCATTTCTCATTTGCTTGCTTGTGAAAGAGGCTTAAAGCACAGCTGAGTATTAATGATGCCCATCCAACCATTAGACAAGAATAAATTATTTGAATTATTTATAGAACATAGGGCCTGAAATTAACATTTCTAGTGAACATCAAGTCCTAGTTTTAATCTACCTTACACTTTAACTCTTTGGCGTACAAAAAAAATCGAACCTAACTGCAGGCAAGAAGTGTGTGTGGCTTTCAGTGCAGCCAAAAAAGACACGTAGCCCCGAGTGTGGACTCGCATGACAACTCAGGGGACCTATTCATTACTGATGGGCTAAAAGGGCACATGGACTTGACTCATGCACTCAAAATTTCATTTCTGCCATAAATTAAAAAAATCAGACCATCATGGGTGTGGACTGTGTGATGCACCCATATACTCACAATCAGAAAAGAACCCTTTTATTTGTGCACAAGCAAACATCTGCCAGTTTACAGAGTACAGCGGTATAAACAACGATTCCTGCACTGAAATCTGAACTGGATTCCGATATTACAGCTGGAATTTCACATTACTTTTTGGGCACTTTAATGCACAAATATAGCAGTGAGAAATAACAACTTTATTTATGACTCACAGATATAGTAGTAGCTCTGGCCAGGGCGGAACTCCTTGCCTAGGGTGAAGGGTGTGAACCGCTGGAACTTCTCAGAGAATTTTTCTGCCGCGTGCATGGCGAACGGCTGGCCACACTCCCAGCGCATCTGCTCATAGGACTGCGGTCGGCACGCCTCGTAGTCCTCACGATCCACCATGTACAGTACATAGCGCTCGGCCTCCTGAAACGGCACCATGCCCAGAGGATAGTGTGGACACACAATGTCCAGGTAGTCATTCAGACGCACCTCCACTGTGTAGCTGTTTCCCTGAAACCTAACAATAACAAAGCGAAAAGAGAACGGTTAGTCAGACTGATGGACGGATCGGCATGGAAATTCTCCAGAGAACACAATCTCAGGGAACATTTTAAACCCAGGCGCGAGAGCAGCTGAGTTGACGATATAGTCATAAATCCCTGCAGAATCCAAGAAATATGATTTATATAGTTTTAATGTTGATAATATGTACCACAAGCAGCTAATGTGGGGTTGAACTGGTGTTTGTTACCGTTGGATTTAAACTGTGCAGTAACAATGAACAAATATGTCAAAAATATGTCAAATTTTTTTTTTTATAAAAATAAATAAATAAAACGAATGAGAATTCTTAGAATATGATATCACCTAGCCCTAACTTATACACAGTGTTAGCAGAGGTATAAACTCGAGTATGATTACTGTAAAACCTACTCCATATACGTTTAAAAGTCACCGATTCGAATATGACTTGAGTAAAAGTCTTAGCGTATCTAATGTGAACAGTACTTTAGAATTGTACTCGTATTGAATGTAGGCTCATAGATCCACTAATTCTCAACAACAAGATACATGTTAGTGTGAAAAGCCAAAGACAGTTGATTTGTAAAGTTTTATTTCAGAAAATACAAATCAAATTATACGCCTTAACACTGCATTAACCAAAATCAATATAATAGCTTCTTCACCATGCCAGAATGAACCAAAGATCAAACAAGGTTAGTTTAGTGGTTAAGGCTCTGGGTTACTGATCGGAAGGTCGGGGGTTCAAACCCCAGTATCGCCAAGCTGCCACTCATGGACCCTTGAGCAAGGCCCTTAACCCTCCATTATCATGCTGTCCAAGGGCGCCATATCATGGCTGAGACTGCACTCTGACCCTGGCTTCCAAGCAAACTGGGTTATGTGAAGAAAATATGTCACTGTGCTGTAATGTATATGTGACAAATAAAGGCTTTTCTATTGTTTTTCTAATAATTAGATCCACCATTAGTATCCAATGAATAAATAAAATAGTGATTGAGATATCGCCTCTTCTGCTTAATAAATAAGCCACGGCAGATAAAGCTGCTGTGCAAAATGTAATTGGTTACAGTGATATTTAGTCAAAATATAGTGCAGTAAAAAGTGTCTTTGCTTATGTCTTCGATGCTTAATTAAAATTATAAAGTAGCCAAAAATGTCTTATGTACAAAAACAAAGTACATTTACTCAAATACTTTACACCACTGAGTGTTAAGTTCAGTACTAAGTAGCAATGAGACAGCAACACTACAGGGACACAAACGTGAAATACAAACCTATAAGTACAATAACTTGTGATATTCTGATCGACTTTTTCTTAAATATGCTTTTTAATTTGAACTATGCTATGAAATAGCTGGAGGACAAAAACATCTAAAAACTCTAACCCTTAATCTAATAATCAGAATTTAAAAGCTAAAGGAAGCAGATTGTGAGCATCATTTCCACACAAGCTGCTGTAAGTCATCTAGCCTGCATGGTAGCAGTGGAGAATAATCACGATTTCAATCGCCACACCATTGATTGTAAAATGTGTGCTCGAGGAGCACTGGGAAATCAGAGAGAGGTGAAAAGAGAACAATGGCCCAATACATGTGGAAAAATTCAAACCTGTGAAGGGGGAACGATTAATGGGGTGAAAATACAGTGTCGAAAAGAAAAAATGTCCCATCAGAGATGTCTATCAGAGAGTTACAATGCAGCCTTAGAGCAGGACTGAAACAGGACTAAACCTTTTTCAGGCATTAACGCAGTGGCAAAAAAAAAGACGCACCCGCCCTAAAACAGAAGAATAAATCAGTGTTCTGTCTGCTCCCCCTCTTATTACACTCGCTCACACCCTGTTCTGGCAAAAGGAGGAGCCGAGACGTGCCGATTGTCTGGATCTCGACTCGTCTCTTTTCTTCTGTCCTCCCTTATTGCTCCCCTCCACCAGCTTTCCTGCTCTTCTGGCTGTCTTCTCTCTAATTTTTCTTGCCGTCCTCACTCAAACCTACATTCCAGTGAGACAAAGAATGTGTTTGTTTAAAGCCCATGTCAAGAAACATTGCAACTGCAGGTCAAATCCTAGTACTGCAACAACACTGGCTTTTGAATAAGTGAAGAATACTACACCTGCAGGGTAATCATTAACATTGCCCACAGTAACTGTCTGTTTTTCTCCACAGCTTTTATACAGGCAATGTTTATTTAGCCTCGCAAATGGCTGCTGTAAAACTTTAACCAGTAGGAAATTTGGAAGGAATAGCGCCAAACAGCTGAAAAATGTAAACATGACCATCAACTGTATAAACTACAGTATAACAATTTTATGTAGTGTCGGACTGTAGAAAACCATCAGTGTGTTTGTGTAGTGTCGGACTGTAGAAAACCATCAGTGTGTTTGTGTAGTGTCGGACTGTGGAAAACCATCAGTGTGTTTGTGTAGTGTCGGACTGTAGGGAAATCTGTTGCAGCTTCCCACTGTAATGACAAACACGTATCTAACTGGAAGACTGTCTAACCCTGTCCAAATAGTGGCTTACGGATCAGACTGATGCTGTAGTCATTAGCCACTATAGTAAGTTATTAAACTACTAAAATAGCAGGTAAAAACCAAATCATGGACATGTTTCAAAAATTAGCAAAAAACCTGCAACTGTATAAAAGTCTTTCCTCTGAAAGCTCTTTACACAGACCATCCCCCCCCGTCAATCATGTTTAACTCTCTTGCTGATGTTTCCTATTGCTGCAGCTCAAAAATACTCCTGAATGCCAGTGAGAAATTGTATCATAACTGATTTGAGATCAGATGTTGAAAACTTATAGAGATCCCGTAAACACATTGTACAGTCTGTCCCTGAAGCGGGGGAATATTTTCGGATCAGGTTTTACATATGGTTACGTAGTTACGTACATGTTGAAATATTCCTCCGAACAGTCGGATTAAAAATGACACCAGGACACATACACACACACACACTTAAAGGTTGTGATTAAAAGCTGTTTGTGGTATGGTCACAATGTGGGCATCAAAAGAGGGTCAGAGGGAGGGCAATTAAAACACAAAGCAGGGTATTAAAGTGGCCCCAGAGGGGGGCAATTATGACGCTCCACCCTGGCCCCTGAGGGCTGAGAGTCAGAAGGAATTGGGGGATGGGGTTTTGGCCCCTGTGCAACAGGGTCAGGGGCTGACTGTGGGGCTCTTCTTTGGATTTGTGAGTATCCTTTTGAGTTTTACAGTTACTTTATCAATGGGTTTATTCATACAGCAAAGCCTTTCACTCTCAGGTCTTTAATGACTCCACTCTTTACACACAGCGGAAATCTCTCCGAGCAACTTACGCCTGCCACTGCTCATTAACTGTCAAAGTTTTGTCTCTCTTTTTTCTTTTAGGGCGAAGCTTAAAAAAAGAGCATCGGTAATTAGAAACCGAACAAACACTTTTCATCTTTTTCCACTTTATATTTGATCCTTAAGACTCAGTAAGAATTTCCTACAGAGAGAATAGTCAACCTGACCATGATTCATGACCACAAAAAGAAAAGGGTGTGTGCTAATGAATGGCATGATTAGTGTGTGCTGCTTTTGTTTAACAGTTCATTCACATTTGATTTTTTCTTACTGGAATCTAAAGCTATTGCGTTGATGATGCCCTTTCAGTCATTTGGTTGAGTTGTGTCTTTCTTTACATCTCCCCCCTTTCTGTCCATCCACTTCTCTTCCTCTCCACTAACTGGAATGTGAACGTTCTGGGGGAGGGGAGGGCTAGTGAGTAGTGAAAGGTGGAGGAAATGCTCTGAATCAGCAGCTGAGATTCTAACACACACACACACACACACACACACACACACACACACACACACACACACACACACACACAAAACCTAACGCTGACTTACAGACAAACAATTCATTCCTGTGTCACCTGCTTTAAGATTAAATCATTTCACTTCTTTTGACTAGATTTTGACAAAAAAGAAAACCTTGCTTGTGGTCATATAATCTGATCATCAACTTTGTGGAATTTTTAGTCCAGATCTACTTTCGATTCTAAATCCTTTTATTATTAAACATGTTACTTTAAAGTCCATCAGCATCACCATTACCACCCTTCACCCCCATCCAGCACTCACATTTTATCCAGTCCTAAAGATTTAGTGCAAATATTTCCTTTCTGAACTTTTGCTGCTAGCTTGAGTTGCAAGCTCAACATTCTGGATGACTGGTTTGGAATGCTGCGAGGTCGGATAATCGGGTACTCTGTTCAGCCAGATTAGGAGCCCGAGCATCAGAGGTGGCCACATGGTCCTATTCATCCGCAGCAGACCCTGCCTAATGTAGAGCGAGAAAGAGGGAGAGAGAGAGACAGAGAGAAAAGCTTGGGGGGCCTAGGGACAGATCCCCCATTGTTCCACTGCCGGATCATTATATTGGAGTAGTTTCCCAAAAAAAAAAAAAAAAAGATGGACAGACTGTTTCGGTAAGTGCTCAGGATGAATGAGTGGGTAAAAAAGAAGAGAGAAGCAGATGCTTTATTTGAAAGATTAAAGAACAAGAAAAGAAAGCAAAGCTTTGCACAAAACTGCACATTGCTCCATGCCAGAACGAAAGCCCTTCAGCCAAAACTGTCCTGCTTTGAAGTGAGTGATGGAGATGAGAAGACAAGGAAAGTTGAGAGAGGCTTTGATACACCACACTGATCGGTCTCTGGTTCAGGCCATGCTCAGACTTACATCTCATCCATCCATCCATCCATCTATCCATCTCTGTGCTTTCTTCTCTCCCTCCCTGTCTGTGTTTTCAGTACTCAATAAGCCTGCTTGATCCCCTCACTCAGGGCTTCTCCACCCCCACTCTCCAAGCCCTCTCTCAACCAATCTCAGGCCAGCTCACTGGAATGCAAGGCATGTTGTTTAGTGTTCTACCTTTGCGCGTACTGGCGCCGCCCATTTTGCTGCCATGGCAACCCAGCTCACACTTTAAAGATAAGCCTGCCAACCAGTATCATCCATCTAGTTTCACCCCACCTTTCCTCATCAATCTCTTGTTCTCCTCGGTCCATCGTCGCAGGTTTTGTTGCGATTGCCTCGTTCTTCAGAGTTGTCAGCCTGCCCTTTCTCTTAGGAAAGTTTTACCCTTTGTCTGCCTTTCGTGAGAGACTGACTGACCGGTTTCCTCTATTGATTTTATTCAGCGATAAAGAGCACACTGAACTGCGAAAACACTTGCTGACGTCCACAGGTGGGAATAACAACATGCTTTTGCAACCTGATCACAGGAGGCCAGGGAAAGAAATTCTTGAATGTTTTTGAGGCAAGTTTTTCCTGTTCAACTCAGTTCTCAGGGCATCAGTGTAAATTTATTTTACCTGTCACGTAAAACAGGGGAGAGTTAGAAAAGAACTACCCAAGCAATGCAAGTGTGTTAGTAACAGGCCCAGGTTTCGTCTGTAAACTGATGTTCAGTGCTTGAGTCACACAACTTTGTTTTCTTTCAACATGATTAACTACAAAGTGCCTGCATGTCTTAATTTAATTCAATTTTTCCATAGCACTTGTGTTCAAAATGGACATTGTCTAAATGCAGCTTTGAGTAAATTATAGAACAACATTTTTAAATTTTAATTGATGTGTATTTATCCCCAATGAACAGCCTGTGGTGACTGTGGCAAGGAAAAAAACGTCGTTAGTTGTATGAGGAAAAAACCTTGAGAGAAACCAGTCTCGAAAGTGGAACCCATCCTCATTTAGGTCCTCAAAAGTGTGATTATAAATCATTAAAACATTACAAACACTGAGTGAGAAAAATCATTAACACTGGAGTCTATGATTACGAGTAATGTCCTTTCTACAGTCTTATACAGTCAGATGGAAACTCATGAATTAGTTTAACATCTAAGATCCATATAGATTTAACACCAACTCCTCCATGCCAGCGCTTTTAAATGTTCAATGATGGAGAAACAGCATATGTGTGTGTGTTTGTGTGTGTGTGAGTGATTAATCTCAATTAAGAAGTAGTTTATCCTAAAAGTCCAATGTCCAAAATCTTCCTGAAGTGGGATCCAACGTGAGCTAGTACGCTTTACTTCATTCAAGTACAGATTGTAATCCGTGACATTCAACCAGTAAAAAACAAACCTCTTTTGCTTGAAACCCCTACTCAAGAAAACTACGAGTTCAGCAAATGCTGTCAAAAAACATGGCGGTTCTCAGCATTAACATTAAATACAGCAGTAAATTGCTGTATTTAAATTTAAATGAGTTACACTGATCAAAACATGAACACTGAAATGTCCGTGCATTTCCCTGATTTGTTGAAGAAACTCACAGAGGTTGAAAATGATATAATTCAGAGCTTTGACTTCACAGTTCTGATTTAATCAAATAATGCATTATGTTGTACCTGAAACTCAACCCCTACAAACAGTTCTCTCTACTGAATAACTATTCTTGTAACATTGAACTGAAATGCACCATTTACAGTTATATGAGCAGTGGTTCTCTCCTCCCCTCTAGGTTTTTTCCACCTAGAGTTCCTGCTGGTCATGGTAGGGTAAGTTGGTAATATAATACAGGTACATGTGTTGTTGCCACAAGTCTAGCAAACTGGTCTTCATAAATTTCCCCTGCTTTTTGTGTCATTCTCCACATGCAGGGGCAAGAAATCACAGAACATGAAGAAACAGAAATTTATCTGATACAACCGGACATCTGAAGATACACACACACACACGGCCTACAATTACACATCCTGTCCTGAACACATACACACTTAGCCAACACAGAGACTGTCTTGCAAATAACACATACAATATGATTGTGTATATCTCTCTCTCCTGCAAAAATATTAAAAAGTGAGCAAATACCAAATAAAAAGGTTTGTGTGTGTGTGTGTGTGTGTGTGTGTGTGTGTGTAAATGTGTGAGTGATTGGCCATTAATGATATTAATGGTAATGAAAATTTGGACCTTTAAATGTGTCTCCTGTAAGTAAAACAAGCGACCGAGAGCTCAAATTGAGGGAGGTTCAATCGTGTTCTCAGCCTTGCTGCATGTGTGAATAACTAAGGCTATGCAGAGTGTGAGACCTTTGTTTAAGCAGCCGATTTCTTGCGTGCACAAGCGTGTGAGAAAGGTATTGTTTACGCCGTGTACAGGATGTGCCATTTTCCCGGGAAAAGAGCCGGCCAGGAAACACACACTCAGCAGGGAAACACGTGGTCTCGCTCTATCTCACACACACAGTCATACCGCAGCTCTTTTCCCTAATTTACTATTTCCTATCTGCAATCAGATCTGTGGTTTCGATATGGTGGGAGAAAGTCGTATCTCGGTTTTATCAAATCTTACATAACGCCTCAGCTTTAATATACTGAGTTCAGTCACAAGGAGAACATTACATACATACAGACTGTGTAATTATCAACACCATGAGTGACATTCACCAGACAACAGCATACACACTGGGGAGAGAGAGAAAGCACTAAAGAAGAAAAGGAGCACTGGAAGCTCTGTGTGTCTGAGAAGAACAACATGCTGATGAGAGAAAAGCAGAAAAGTGCGAAAGCAACAAGTATCTGAATGAAAGAAAAGAGCAGGATGAGAAGAGGCGGAAAGAACAGCTATAGAAGAAAAGTGGTAAGAAAAAAAATCAGCACTGAATGACTGCTACTGCTGCCAAGGGTGATAAAAGAGCAAGGTGGTGTGAGAGAGAGAGAGAGAGAGAGAGAGAGAGAGAGAGAGAGAGAGGAAATCACACCTTTTATTCATTCAATTCCCCTCATACAAAGTGAGAGAAAGACAAATAAGGTACAAGAAAAAAAAGAGGTGCATGGAAGACTGAAGGTGAAACAGGGATCAAAAATAGAGAAAATTAGAAAGGAGGGGTGGATGAGGGGTAACCCGACCATTCAGAGACCACCAGAGAGCCAGTGAGAGTGACAATACATAGATAGAGTAAACGGCACTTCATCATTCGCTCACTCAATCTTACACACACACACACACACACACACACACACACACACACACACACACACACACACACACACACACACACACCCCATGGTGACAGATAGAAAGGATGAATTAAACTCTTTTACAGACATACATTTCAAATATTAAAAATACCCAGTGCCCTCTGGCCCATCTTTGTTCAAATACGTTAGTAAGCACTTTTCAGGGCTGATGAATGCATATAAATGGTTTCTTTTCTTAAGGCAAAATGGCAACAGATCACTAATAGGAAAACGGAGGCGAAAATGGTTGAAGGGAAAGAGTTAAAAGGAATCGAAAAAAGAAAACCTGAACTTTGTGCCAGTAAACCAACCAGTGCTACAGGCTTAAAGCCAAGGGAGAGACAGAGGTGTGGAAAAGAGTGCGGGGGAGAGAGGAATGGGAGAGAAACATACAGAGAGGGAGAGGGAGAGATACACATAAAAATACTATCAGAGAAACAACATGAATAAAAAAAAATATATATATAATAAATAAATAAATTACATAGAGGGTCAGCGAGCGAGTACACTGTGAACAGGAAGCTAGGCTAATGTGTCAAAGACCTTGGACGATTAAATAAATTATTCATTCTGGCACTCCCTAGACACACACACACTCACGAACACATACGCACAAATACACACAGTAGTATACATGCTCAGATGTGCAACATTAACCCACATGCAGGGGCAGGTATAAACACATCAGGGCAGTTTGCTTCTTGGAACTGGACACATAACAGTACGTGCAGTGCAGGTGCATGCATGTGCATGTGAATGAACACACACACACACACACACACACACACACACACACACACACACAATGCTGCTGAGTGTCATTTATAATAAGTAAATCTACAGCCAACAGAAGTTGAGTTATTAGCTAGGGGCATTTTCATCATTCAGTTTAAACATGATTTAAACATGTGCACGTGTGTGTTTTTTTTTTTTTTTTTTTTTTTTTTTTTTTTTTTTGGGGGGGGGGTGTTTGTGGTGAGGATGAGAATGTAAAACGAGTTTGCAGTACTTTAAGAAAAATAGACATACTAAGAAAAAACTGCAGCAAATGCATTTTTCCCAGGGCTTCTTTTTGTATGATTATAGGATTAGACCATAGAAAGACAGGCAGAGTATAGAAAGAGATATAAAAAGCAGGCATATTTAAAAGAGCCATGATAAACAATAACAAAAATAGTAAGCATTACCTGCTATTTATGCAGAATTGGCTTCTTTTGTTCATTTCCACACATTCAGTCAAAGCTGCGAGAGAAAGAGCGAGAGCGAGAGAGAGAGAGAAACCCACACACTTGTCGTAACTTTCTGTCTTTTTGGCGTCTTGACTCCTACGTTTTCTTTGGCTCTAATTCCTCTGTTCTGAGAAGTTGTGCCTACAGCCTCAGAATCGGGTTACTCTAAATCACAGGTGTCAAAGTGATGTCCTGGGGGCCACGCACAGATTAGTGATCCATCTCTTCTAAAACACCACAACTCACAAAAAGTTTTTGGGTGCGAAGCTGGAAAACCGATTCATTAGCGTGTAAAATGAACCTGATCACGCACAAAATACAGCAGAAGTTTAGTAAAGATGCCAACACCAATAAATAACCGTATTAATTATTAACCCACGATCAAATATTTTAATTCAATATCATGACATTGAAATTGGGAAACAGTGATTGTGTAATATGGTAGTCGGATACTGAGCTAGACTATACAACACCTTCTATACTTCTTTGGAGACCACCAGAAAGTTGTTCTAACATCTCGGTCTGGAGGGTATTACTTTCTTCCACCAAAAACAGAATTTAGACTCGGATAGTTGGTGAATTTCCTATAAATGAAATTGTAAGACAGGCCACACCTGCTAACCACATCCTACCCCATATGCTTTTCATATTCTCTCTCTCTCTTGCAGTTGAATTCCTAGGATTTGAAAGAAATTAAGAAAAGTCAACCTGCTTCAGCTGTGTTCCTGGAAAGGATATGGAAAAATGGGACTGAACTGGGAAATAATAATCGACTTTAGAAAGGGCCACCCCGTCAACACCGTTTCTGTCTGTTCACATGTCTGATTTAACTTGTCAGTTTCTTATTAAAGGTCTTTGGGAAGTGGAATTTTAAACAGGAAAAAAAACCAATTACTGCCAGACTACTGGAGACTGACTTTTGTTATCAAAGAATACAACATAAACCGCATACTATTGTCAAAACATACCATTAAAAACAAGTCATGTGGTTTTGAATGTAACTGAAGAGCTGACAGCTTGACAAGTGTAACATTTTTATAATAACAGAGGCTAGAAAAGGGAAGAGAAGGAACAGCAGGAGAAGTGTTTCAGAGATTTTCTCAGCTCAGTGTTTTATGACTCTTACACACCTGATTCATTCTCTAGAACAGGAAAACAACACAATGTGTAGTGCTGGGAAAGTCAGGATTGGGAAACACGTGTGAGCTCAACGAGTTGAGATCAGAATATCATGTCCATTTTGCAATATATAGGTTTTAGATCACATCATCATCATCATCATCATCATCATCATCATCATCACCAACTCATCAGAAGAAGGGCACAGAGACAAACTCAGTACAAATAAAACATCAACCTGTACCATGAAACGAAAAAACTATTTCATTCTCTAAATTAGTTACATATTGAAGTATAAAAGTTGAATTCTGGACTTACTTTGGGTTCGTACTGTTCCAGAACACACTGTGTCTCTCTGCTCTGGAGACTGAAAGCCACAGGTTTGCAAGCACGCAGAGAAAAACACACACCACCTCCATCTCCAAATCTACTGATCCCAGGATTCTCTATAAAGCGAAATGATCTCCCTGAACTGTTCGGCTATTTAACTTCCACTCTCCACTGAGGAACAAATATAATCAGGTCCACCTCAAGTCATTAGTTTGATAGAAACAAACATGATTTCACAGCTTAGCTGCTGATTGAACACACAGACGCGCAGTTAAATGAACCCCGGCAGCGGCTTCACTCTAGTGTTAAAGCGAGGAGTTCTGCCTGACCACGCCCACATCGCCCCGCTGACCAATCAGCGAGAAGCGCTAAGACTAAACGCATGGCCGCATCCAAGTGCCCATACTAGCGTTCTGAAAGGTTTTCTAAACCCAAAGTCAGATTGGGTACTGAGATATTCAGTTCGGGATGCAGCCTCCCGTTGCCCTCTGTGTTTTATTTAAACTTGGACTTGTGTTTAATTTTTTACAGCATTTAATAAGGGATAAGTGATAAATAAGACTAAAGTTAATGTGGTGAAACTAATCACACTATTGTTTATGGGTGGATGCAGTGTAGTATTCATCATCAAGCTGTGAGCTTTCATCATCCCTCATTCCACAAGCAGTTTTATCTCCTCTCATTCCACAAAAAGTGCTAATCAAAGCAAAAAACTTAACTGCCTTCATTACAACCGTTAATAGAATGTGCTAATCTAATTACCACTTTACTCAACTATCTCCTGTATTTATACAACTAATTGTGTCTGTGTAAATAGAAGAGCATGAGAGAGAGAGAGAGAGAGAGAGAGAGAGAAAGAGAGAGATTGAGACAGAGAGACAGAGAGTCTATAGTCTAGATCAGGCAAACCAAATTTAAAGCGCAACTTCCAGCTCATGGATCTATGATATCCATATCATATTTATTACTATAACTGGCAAAATTGGATTTTGTTAATACTGCACAATTTCTACCCTTCAT
>MU589826.1:3838879-3852158 GCA_024362625.1 Silurus asotus
ATATAATATAATATATAATTATACTAATGTATGAAATTATTTCTAAACCAAAACGTTTAAAATTATAACAATAATGAATTGTATTACATTTTATTTTTTATTTTTTTTATTTTGTAAATGAAATTTTATATATATAAATATCAAGTGTGACCACCTTTATAAAAGCCAAAGTAATAGCAGTTTGCTAGTCTGGATAATTCAGGTGTGCGTTAACACAATGCAAAAGAGGAAAGCCATCAGCAATAACCTTTGAGAAGCAATTGCTACTGCCAAATGCGGGAAAGGGTTATTTTTAAATTTTCTAACTATTTAAACTTCTTCATTCTACAGTAAAAATGATTATTCAACAAGTGGAAAAAATTCCACTCCAAGACAATGCTCAGAGAACCTGCAAAAAAGGAGTTATCCCAGACTCTAGTCCCAGACTCTAGACTCTAGTTAGCATGTTAAATGTTAAAGTTTATAACAGAACAATTAGAAAAAGACTGTACAAGTATGGTCTGTTTGAAAAGGTTGCAGGAGAAAACATCTTCTCTATTAAAAAAACATGGCAGCACATCATAGGTTTGCAAATTTGCATCTGAACGAAGCAGTTCTGGAACAAGGTGTTTGGTTGTATTGCACAGCATAGCCTATCAGCACAAACTCATAGAAACTGTCAAGCGAGAATGGTTTAGGGGTGATGATTTGTGTCACAGGATATAGGCACCCTGCAGTCATTGTGTTTACCATAAACTACTTTGTATACCAAAGTATTCTAGAGTTAAATGTTAGGCCGTCTGTCCAACAGCTAAAGCTTGGCAAAAATCTGGTCATGCTACAGGACAATGGTCCCAAACACACCATCAAATCTACAACAAAATGGCTAAAGAAATAACAGAATCAAGACGTTGCAATGACCCAATCAAAGTCCAGGCATCAACCCGACTGAAATGCTGTGAACAAGAAAATTGGCCACAGACCTCAATGAACTGAAGCAATATTGTAAAGAAAAGTGATTCCCTGACAATGATGGGAGAGTCATACAGATGTGATTCTTTCAAGCTAATGCAGACTGCCTCACACCTGCAGTCAAATATGGAGGTGTAAGCTAAATGTTATGGAGTTGTATCCCTGTAGCATAATTTATACTAGGGGTCCCCAAATTACAGCCTCACATTTGAAATAGTCCTCTGTACAATGCCAGAGACATATTTATGTGATTGTATTTTAAATATATGTTTTACCCATATCATATCTGTATTTGATTTTAAAAAAAGGTTGGTTTTCAAACTAAAATGTCCCTTACTTAGATATCTTTATATCTATATCTTTCTAGGTAACAAAAGCAGACTGCCTCACACCCAGAGTCAAACATGGAGGTGTAAGCTTAATGTTATATGTTGTATTCCCTGTAGCAACCATGTTGGATGAAACAAATAATGACCCAACATATTTACCATTTCGTTATTCCATCTGGGCTGTGGCTAATTAGTAACAACTTCACCGTACATAAAGACACAAAAACTTCACTGTCAGTTCTCTGCTCCCTGCCCTGATTAGTTTAGACTCGAACCAGATGAGGACAAATTTAGGCAGACACTGTTATGGGCTTCACTACCCACAATTCTTTGGTGCCCCCAAAACATGTGCCTCATAAATCTTATATACATTTCCCCATTATGAAATTAATTAAGTCTCATGTCTGTAAGCTAAATGTGAATCTATGTCTCATTTCATTTACTGTCTAAACATAAAGTTGAAAGAGTATGTAGAATTGTTTTCATTTTCATTTGTTTCTCCTCAAAGGTCCTCACTGAGGCACAACCACTGTACAATACACACTCACCTCTGAGCTGAAACACTGCTTAAAAACCATCTGAAGTGCTTAAAACATTTTAGATAGTGGTGCTATGCACAATGAAAAGTCATAACATTTATATATCTTATTAGAATAATAAAAAGTATTTGTTTCAGTTCAGGCCTTGCAATAAATATTTAAAAGTTTATGTTTGAAGGAAAGGCTTATAATCAGAGCTAAGTTTAAAAGACAGCATCTCTGATGCGCTATGGGAGCATATTGGTCCCTATGGAAAAGACAGCTTTTAAGTTTGGAAAGGCACCATCAATGTTGAAAGGTTTTAGGTGTATACAGGTGTTAGAGCAAGAAATGCATCCATCCAAATGACATCAGCAAGACAAACCACATAATGCATCTATTACATTATCGTTACAAAGCATACTAGAAGAGTCTTGGTGATGAACTGATCTGCAGTCCAGACATTTCACCATGTTACACAGAGGTAAACTTGGCCCTGTCCCAACTTTAATCTTTTCAAAATTGCCTTACATTATTCAATAAATAAAAATTTCCTCACTTTAAACATTTCATATGCTTTATGGTTTTGTATGTTTTTTTTTTTAATTGATGTTGTATTATAAATTAAATATATATATATATATATAGTTTCATTGTACATAAACAGCACAGTACATTCAATCTGGTAGGTACACCAAAATAAAAAAAAATGATATTAAAGCAGCTAAATGAATACATATATATATATATATATATATATACATAATAAATATCATTTACATGTTCAATATTGAATGTTCAATGACAGTCATTTGAATGTTAATATTTACATTCTCAAGTTGTACAAATTAAAAAAAAATTTATTTACATGCCTGTAACCACACCCTTCATATGAAATGTTTAGTGTGAAGTGTTATAAATTTGCAAGCATGATTCAGTCACTGGGCTTTCTCAGACAAACTTCAGTTTAAAATTAATGTCAACATGAGATACAAATAGGGAAGAAAAAATAGAAAATGTTTACGGCTCTGAAACAGTGAGCCTAACAAGAACTTCTCAAAGAAAGCCACTAGCTTTTATAGGGCAGTTAATAGTTAAAGAGGTAGAAAGACTTATGTATAATACATATAAATACAGGTGAGAGGAAAACAGAAGTTGTAAAAGAGTACTAACATTTCTACTAAAGTTTCCTGTCTGTATAAATCGATTTATCAGACCACTTCACATAAATATCCACACATAGGACTTACTAGAATGTGATGTTCTAAATTGTTTTGTGAACATTAGTGTTTATGAAGCACAAAATAGTGTTTTAGGCAGAAAACACAAATGGAAATGCAATAAATAACAGTGGTTACTGTGGATGATAAAAAATAATCTTTATATCCCTTTGTGTGTGTGTGTCTCTGTTGGACATTAGTCTTCCACTAAGTTATATTCTTAGTTAAAAGATGTGATTAAAAAAGTAGTAAAAGTAGCGTACCACACATTAGTCAGTGGCACAAGATGTAAACTATAGAGATATAACACTATAAAAATATAGAGATAGAGAACTCTATCTCTACCAGTAATAACATTCCTTAGTATTCAAATACTGTTTTATATCAGTGTTTTTTCTACATTGTACACGTTCTCATTATTATTAAAAAAGTTCATATAAATTATTATTTTTTTTATATATTATAAAAATTATAATTTAAAAAACAACAGCGACCCTTTATTGTTTGATTGGCTGACTTTTCTTCACCACATTAAAGGTAAAAAAAAGAAACCAAAAATGAAAGGAATCTAAGCTTGCAGGAGATTTGTGTAGCTAACAGTGGTTGACAAAGTCATCAGAGTAAAAGCCAGTAAACATTGATTTCAAAAGCCCACTACAATTACCGGTGTGTGTGCGTGTGTGGGATGTGTGTGTGGTCTGTCTTGCATTCGGTTACAGTAAACAGATGCGTTGAATGACAGTCTTTCCCCCGCATTTGCTGTGATAAAACCAATGTAATACACATCACTCCACCATTATCCTTTTCCATCCAGATTGGCACACTTCTTTATTCACCATTACCATCATTACTGAAGAGGACCACAATTTGTGACTCCAATACTTTTGTCTTACCCTTTTTGTCCTTCTGTCACACTCTGATCAGGCATTTAACTGGAAAACAAAATGCATTTTACTGTTCTTCATTTCCTTCCTATTGTAGTCACACATTTTGCCTTAAGCTCTGTTATAACCAGAAAACTGTTACATAGATGAGCACAAAAACAAATGCTGACTACTTCTGAAAAATAACTAAGTACAATAATTGCTTTCTGTGAAGCTAGAATTTAAAAATCCGGTAATCATTCTGTAAAATTACGCAAAATATTGTAACATAATTAAATAAATTTAATAAAATTGTTACATAATCTGATGTTGCTATTTCCAAAAGAATAAAATACCTTTTTTTTTAAAGAATGTCTAGCCACACATAAATGTAATATTTATGAATGCCTTCTTTATACAATTTTTATATTCTTTGATTTGTTTGGGCAAAAATATTTCCAGGTCACAGACAGTTCCCATGACTAATTTAATATGTGTTACAAACATCATCTTGAAATGTTGGTGTTAATGTTTTTTTTACGTAAATAAATAAATTACTTAAATTAAATATTAGGTTTTGTTCATTCATCTGTACAGCTGATATACATTAAAACAATATTTTGTTTCTCCAGGAAAACACATACAGTAACAGAACAGTAGTACAGTATACAAGATACAAAGTGCAAGTACACACAGCAAAATTCACAGAACAATTTTCAACAGTACAATAGAACAGTAGATACACAATGCAATGTAATAAAACAGTGTTGGTTTAACAGGGTGGCAGCAAAAGAAAACAAATAAACAACAACAATCTCTTTTTTTCTCTTTACTTTTTGCCCCCTTTACTTTCTATAAACTATGAGGATGGATTAAGACTGTACATTGTCTGCTACAGTAGCTTAGAACTGCAGTTTGCATGAACAGTTCTGCATTTAAGCCTCATCACAGAACATCAAACCTCAACAAGGATGAAACTGTAATCGACATCTGGTGCCACCCAGATGAGGATGGGTGACCTTTTAAGTTTGGTTCCTATCAAGGTTTCTTCCTCATAGTGTCTCAAGGAATGTGGATACTGTGGCTCATTAGATATAAACATATAAACGATAAACATATAGGCACTAAACTTATACCATCCAACATTATAACCCTTTATTTCTGTTTTGAACAATGTCCATTGATAAAAGCCCTATATTTATAAAGCTGAATTGAAAACTGAATAAATAATAATAATTAATACTAATAATTATTTTTTTTAACTAATTTGGGATGTCCATTGATAAAAGTACTATGCAAATAAAATGTAATTGAATTTTATTTTATTTTAATTAATAGTACTACTGTGAAAAATACACTCTATTAGATAATCTCAAGTTACTTTGTCTATAGTGTCCTTATCATAGTCCAAACTGATGTTTTACTAAAGACTGTTTTTTAGACTGGACAAAAATGAAAAAAATATTGGAAAGTTAACAGTTGGATGTGAAAACTGCTGATAGATTATCTAAACTGTTTGGTAGACCAACACAGTAATTTCCATTGCAGCAAACTGAATCATTCACTATATAAACACAAAATAACAAACTCAGTTGTACAGTATAAATATTTTGCTAGAATGTTTGCTAAATATAACATACTGTATTCTTTCCATTACTCACTTAGTATTCAATGTTTTGTACCTTCATAGTTTTTCGAATGCTCAATTCATTCATTCATTACAAGGTAATACAGTAATATCAGCTATATTTAGATCCAATGCCCCTGTGTCTTTCTATACTGTAAAAAGTATTTACTAATTTCCTGGCCAAATCAAAATTCTAAACTATATTTTACAAAAAAAACCTGTACATTTGCTTATAACTTCACCCCCCCTCCCCCCACCCCCTCCAACTAGAGCAGGACACTTCTCAATTCATTCTGATAAAAAGCTTGTTTATTGTGCAGCCTCTTGCTTCATTTGACTGGCACATGTCTCAGCTCTTTCACTTTCATGCATTCTTTGTCATTATTCAAGAGAAAAAAAATCAATTTTATGGCAGGTTTCGCTCACTCCTGGTCAGCTTGGCACACTTCACATAATTTGCACCACCCTTTGTTGAGTTTAGCTTTTTGTTCCTTTCATTGTTTTGCAAATTAAGGACAGTGAATAGGGTTATATTACACCCAAATGGTGTTGTTTAGTGTAGCACACTTAACTACTTTACCTTACTCTGTAACAGGAGGGAACACAATAGATAATAATACAGTACCCAAAAACATCAGTTGAACCTGAATGAGTCCTTCTGAGCCCTGCAGCACATTCCCCAATAAAAACATATTTTTAATTTCCCAGACAATGACCTGACAAAAAAAACGTATTCCATTTTCTGCCTTTCTGAAATGTGTTGTATGTTGTAAATAATTTTTTAGCAGTCTTTTAGCCCCCTGTTTTCCCTCCTTTCTGCACGTTTTAATCACTCCTCACATACACTCTTTTAAAAAAAAGGCAGAAAATCAATTTTAAAGCATCCCAATTCTAGAGAGATGTCTACAAAGCCCTGCAGTTCATTTTAAAAGCAGAAAGAATCAATTTGAAATCACATTTTTATCTCCACCCCAGCACATGTGAAGCATCTGGCTATCATCCAAGATTTACCTTAAAAAGAAAAAAGCGTGGCCCAAATGGTCTTTCAGCCCAAATTTGACCCGCCTCCATCTCAATAAAGAAGAAAATGCCTGCATTCTCCTTCCCTTCTTTCACAAAAAAGCAGGAGGGTCATCAATAACTCTAAAACTGACATGCACATACACTCAACCAATCTGTTGCACATTCTATGTCTTTCTTATTAGCAAACCCCCTTTAGCTGTTTCAGTCTGCAAAGAATTCTAGTTTATATGGTAGTTGTATTTACAAATGTAGAGGTAATTTCACTTTTCCCCCTTTATGTTATTGGACATCTTGTGTGAATTTAACAGCGTAATGTTTTTACTCACACTGTGTTCTCACTAATTATGTGGTAATTAGCAGCAATTCATAACCATAGATTTTGGTGTGGCGGGCCAACATTAATAATAACATACCCTCAACCTTATGATAGTGTGGAGCATGGTGGCTATCACACTTGACTTATGCTATAGGCAGTTGAGGTTTCAGTCATCTATGGTACAGTTTAGCAGTCCATTTACAGAAGTTTTGCTCATACTTTTAACTGTGTCCAAGGCGATATTATTGTTGTCAGATTTTAGCAACATTTCCATCACACCTTATCAACCACACAAAATACCTGAAATAACTCCAAAAATGTGAGCTTTGGAAAATGGAGAGCTTTTGATTTGTACAGAAAACAAAGTGTATAGAAAGAACAGGATTCTAATATACAGATATCCACTAAGTAAAAACCCTTTCTCTCAACCTTTCTTTACAATATAATTTAAAATACAAACATTTCTGTACATGGACATTGCCATTAAGCACAAATGCTTTACACACAGTCACATAGGATCACATAGTTATTCAGATTATTTGCTATAAAACAAGATCTCAGAAGATAGCAACATACTGGCAACCTAGCTATTAACTGTAAGGAAGCTAACTGAATATCATCCTGCTATCTTATAATATCAAAAATTACAAACAAATCAACAGAAAATCATCTTACATCTGTTAAATAACACCTTTTAATCATTGGGGACTCAAAAGGGTAATTAGGATTCAAACCGTGTACAAAAGTCCAATATAGATATCCAATATAAACGCTGGGGCCAGAATTTCAATATTTCTTTTTTTTTTGTAAAGAAGGTCATCCTCTATATAATAAAATCTATTGTTATATAATATGGCAGCTGAGTTATTCATTTGATTTGGGGGTTTCTTCTGGGATTGCAGTTTGCAAACATAGGTGATATTTAATGTTTTAAATACCACTTCTGTTTGCAAATTGTCATCGCAGGTGTGAAGATTTAGCTTTTCAATTGGTTAGCACTTACAAGTGTTACAATAGCAGCTATGCTTTATCTACGCTTAAAGTGTGAACAATGCTTACATGCATTATATATTTTTTGCTTAATGCTAACACATATCAGTAGTTTGATTGTTCTTGCTCAATTAAAGTAAAAAAATAAAATAAAATAAAAGACAAAATCATGTTACAATGCATACAGAACAATGGAAATAGTTTTTTATTTTATTTTTAATAAAAGTTACTAGATATTATTTTAAGAAATCAAACATTTACGATGAATTTTAATACAGTGCTAACAATTTTGCACTATAACAAATTTATTAAAAAATATTTCTGAAAACCTGCATTGATTGCAACTCATTCTACAAACCCGATTTCAAAAAAGTTTGGACACTGTACACATTGTGAATAAAAACAGAATTCAATGATGTGGAAGTTTAAAATGTAAATATTTTATTCAGAATACAACATAAATGACAAATCAAACGTTTACACTGAGAAAATGTATCATTTTAAGGGAAAATAAGTTAAATTCATTCAAAATCTTTACTTATAGGCAATCCAACAACCAGAATGTTTTGGGGAGACTGAAGGAAATGGTGAACTCAGAGAAAAGGAAAGAAGGGGGAGAAAGCATGTGAAAACCCACACAGGAAGTAACCTGAGCTAAACTGATGATTGAACTGGAGGCAGAGGAGGTGTCATGCAACAATATCATCCACCATACCACCATGCTGGAATCATTCGGTTACAGCTTTTTATAACTACTGACATGCATTTCTTAATACTAAACACACAATTTCGAAACTCTCAAACAAAGCAGAACTTTGCACAGCAGTTAATTTTAAAGGCATATAATGGCACCTAAGCTGTGAAAACACTTTACACATTTCAAACACTAGTAGAAGTTTACCAAGTTTACCAAGATCTACTGTCACTCATACCAGAAAGATAGAAAAAAAACCTTTTTATTATAAGATACACAACGATAACATTGTTACATAGATGGTATTCTCATCGTTCTCATTGTTAATGTGTTGAATGCAAGAAAAAAGACAAGTATAAGAATCTAAAAGGCTTTCAGCACCAGAATTGTGATGGCTAGATGATTGCAGAAAAGGTGGTGTGGGTTGTGGTCCTGGTATGGAGTGGTTAATACCTACAATGAGTCCTCAAAGGAAGAACAACCAATAACTCAGCAACGTAGCCTTGGGTGTCCAAGACTCACTGATTCTCATGGGAAGCAAAACACACAGAAGATTTACTGGAGCACAAGATATCCTACTTCTACTACTGTACATAGGGCTGTGTAGCTGCAGAGTACAGCACTATAATCATCTACAATGGGCATGTGACCATCAAAAATACATCACAGAGCAATGGAAAAGGAAGTTGGATTATCACATTTTCCTCATCAGGTGAATGATGCATGTCACACAGCTATAGGAGAAACTGCACCAAGATGCACTACAAGAATGGTGTGAAAAACATGACAATTCAAGGTGTTAACTTGGCTTGCACACTTCTTAGATCTCAGACTGATCAAGAATCTGTAGAATGTGCTGGACAAACAATTGCAGTGCTCATTAACTTTCCACCTTCACAATGAAATAGAATTCCTGTACAGGATTTAGAGAATTAGAATAGAAACTGTTCTTTGGTGTGCTTCAAACCATTCTTTGATGTCTGCAGAGAGGTGAAATAACCCTCTTCCAAAATAATGATGTATGACAATGAAATATGAAAAAGACATGAAAAAAAAGCTTACAGCAATATAAAAGTTTACACAATGACATTTGCACTGTAAATTATAAGTGTAATTATCTGGTCTTTGGTTTAGATAGCTGTAACAGCCGAACTGCAATATATCTGAACATTTCACTTGGATATTCGGTGTCTGAGTTCCTTCACATATTCCACATTTGAAATAATCGCTTCATCTGATGTTTATAAAGAATTTGTGCAGTCCTCTCTCCTGTGATGGACAGCTGAAGGATCCTACAGTTTGACAAAAACACAGCTCATTTTTTAGGAAGATTTGTTTATAGTATTTTATAAGAGCACAGAAAATGCTGATGAGTATGCTATCCGGACAGAATCTCCTACTTAGCTGTTGGTTCATTTAACAGTTCTTACAGCAGAGGCTTGTAAGGTATGTGGTGTGCAGTGCTAAGTTTGGCTGCACACAAGGACCAGCCTCTCTCATAAATAGTCCATGATTTACCACAGGATCAAAATGTGTAGCCCATATTTTATCTACAATTATAGTTCCTGATCTCAGTTTCTTCTGTATTACACACACCATACAGTATGTGGATCACTCCCTCTACATCTCATTGTACTTGGTTCTTTGCATGCTCTTTCTCACTGAAACTGGCATCAGCTGTGTTGACATAATAAAATCCATAGCCGTACACTTAAATTTTTTTTGTTTGATTTTTTAATATTTACTGTTACATTTAATGTAAAAAAAACAACAACCCATATATAATGATGCACGCCAATATGCAAAGCATAGAGTCACAGTAATACTACATTACAGTCAAGGAAATTGTATGTCCCTCCTCTGCACATGTCCAAACCATCTAAATCTTGCCTCCCTCACCTTGTCCCCAAAATGTCTTACATGCACTGTCTCTCTAATAAACTTGTTTCGGATCTTGTCGATCCTTGTTAATCCCAATGAAAATCTCAGATTGTATCCTGAGACAATGAGGAAAATCCTAAAACCTGTGCATATGTGAGTGTGTATGTTTGTGTGTGACCGGTACTACAGAAAAGTTTTAAAGGTATATTCAATATTCATCTATTAGCTTTATTAGCTGCAAAAGAAAACATTTGCTCTGGCTTTGCTAATTATCTGTAAAAAAAAAACAAAAAAAAAGAAAGAAAGAAAGAAAGAAATGTCACTGGAAACAAAACTCTATTGGCTCTATTCTGATAACAAATGTGGAAAATAATAAATTAAATATTGCTGCAAGCACAATTCTATGGTAAATTCAAAGTGTTTAACTTTTACCTGTCATGATGTGATGTACAGTTGTGTAAGCAGTAGAAAGACGCTATTTAATTATTACAGGGTAAAATTCTCAGTGCTTCTCAAGCTGCACCCTGAGGAAGCTCAAGCCTGGATATGCCCCTGGAGCTGCTGGGTAAAAATCTGCTGTCAAAAATTGTATTCATAAATAAAACATATAGACCTTGACTTGTGTTTAACATATGGTCACAACTAATTCTGAGGGCATGCAAGGTGTGTGTGTGTCTACTTGGTTATGTGTTTTTGGATTTATGCTTAGCACATAAGCTTTGTGCTTTTGTGGAGGAATCTGAGGTAGGATGATATGCATCTTTATGAGTGTGTCTGTGTGTTTGTTGTGTTGCAAAGGCAGATTCAAGGAAACCACAGTGCCTCAACATATCTGCAGGCCAGATGCTAACTACTCCATCTCCTTCTTTCTTTATCCCCCTCTATTTCTATTTGTGGTTACTGCTCTCCAATTTATCCATAAAGGGGCCCTTAATGCTCCCACATAAGTCCTTATGTATGTGTGTGTGTGTGTGTGTGTGTGTGTGTGTGTGTGTGTGTGTTTGTGTGGTCATGTTTTTATATTCTGGTCAGGACCAAATATCTGCACAAGGATAGGAATTTTGTGCTTGTGAAGGCATTTTTAAAAACAAAAACAGCAGCTTTGTAGCCAAAAGAGCAAAACAGTTTCCTTTTGGCTACATAGGTTAATGATTAGGGTTAGAGCTGGTTATGTCAACAGACGGTCCTTACAAGTGTATTTGAAGAACAGTCCAATGTATGTTTTAGCTGTGTTAGATGTTTTGTGTTTTAAACACACTGTTACACACAATGTCACAAAGAATGTCTCATTTAGATGATTTGTCTGAATATTTTGATTGACTGGAAGGTGATGTTTAAATGGCTGAACACACAGGTACACATGTAACCATAATAACACACAGTTCCTAATACAGTGCCCTCCACAATTATTGGCACCCCTGTTTAAGATGTGGTCGTGGACTTCAAAAAATTCTCCTTTTTTTTTTAAACAACATAGAACCCAAATGCAAAAAAAGAGAAAAATCCAACCTTTTATTTAAGTACATTACTTTGGTGGTAAAAAAAATCACACATTTAGAAACAAAAAAAAACTTGAAATCATGTGTGTCACAATTATTGCCACCCCTGATGTTAATACTTTGTACAACCTCCTTTTGACAACAAGACAGCACTTAATCTCCTCCTATAACATTTCACAAGATTGGAGAACAGAGAGAGAGGGATTTTTGACCATACTTTTTTGCACAATCTTTCAAGATCATCCAGTGTCCTGGGTCCTATCTTATGCACTCTTCTCTTTAGCTCGCCCCACAGGTTTTCGATTGGGTTGAGGTCTGGGGACTGAGATGGCCATGGGAGGACCTTGAGTTTGTGACTGCTGAACCACTTTTGTGTAGATTTTGCCACATGTTTTGGATCATTATCCTGCTGAAAGACCCAATGACGACCCATCTTCAGCTTTCTGGCAGAGGCCATCAGGTTTTTATTTAAAATATCCTGGTACTTCAAAGCGTTCATAATGCCATGCACCCTAACAAGGTTCCCAGGGCCTTTGGAAGAGAAACAGGCCCACAGCATCACAGATCCTCCACCATACTTCACGGTGGGCATGAGGTGCTTTTCGGCATACTCATCTTTTGTTTTACGCCAGACCCACTTAGAGTGTTTGTTGCCAAAAAGCTCAATCTTAGTCTCATCTGACCAAAGCACACGATCCCAGTTGAAGTCCCAGTACCGCTTAGCAAACTCCAGACGTTTACGTTTGTGAGTGTTAGTGAGAAAAGGCTTTTTCCTTGCATGCCTCCCAAACAGCTTGTTGGCATGTAGAGAGCGTCTGATGGTTGTTTTGGAGACTCTGTGACCCCAAGATGCCACTCTTTGATGCAATTCTGTGACGGTGAGCTTGGGAAATTTTTTTACTTCTCTTACCATCCTCCTCACTGTGCGTTGTGGCAAGATAAACTTGGGACCTCTTCCAGCCTTGTTTGTCACTGTTCCAGTTGTTTTAAACTTCTTAATGATTCCTCTGACTGTAGATACCGGCAAGTTAAGGCGAGTGGCTATTTTCTTGTAGCCATTGCCTGACTTATGAAGGTCGACACACATCTGCCTTACTTGAATGGTGTGTTCTCTTGTCTTTGCCATGTTGACAAATGGGTAAGAGAATTAGGCCTCTGTGTCACGTCATATTTATACCCCAGGGAAACAGGAAATCATGAATTACTAATTAAAAGTCCCTAAATACCCTGACCAACCTTAGCAACTAAAAAAAAATATAAAAAAAAAAAAAAAAAATTACATTTTTCAGAGGAATTGTTAGGGGTGCAAATAATTGTGGCACACATGATTTCAAATTTTTTTTTTTCTCTAAATGTGTGATTTTTTTT
>MU589826.1:3857659-3885177 GCA_024362625.1 Silurus asotus
GAACGTCTCTAGGTTACGACCGTAACCCTAGTTCCCCGAAGGAACGAGACGCTGCGTCTCCGTGCCACACTCCCTGCATCCCTGCGCCGCTTACCTTCTCTCTTTGCAGAAGCTAATCACCGCACAGCCATCTTGTAGCTTCCTGGTTTACGCGACGTCGCCTGTCTATGACGTCACGGCTTGCCTATTGGCTAGATTTCACACGTGGTTCAGAGCGTGGTCACGCAGGGGCGTTCCCATAGTGTTTCGACGCAGCGTCTCGTTCCTTCGGGGAACTAGGGTTACGGTCGTAACCTAGAGACGTTCTCTTTACTCTAACATTTTTTTGTCTAGCAAAGAGGATATTATTACAGTGGTACAGTTTACCACTTTAACTGATGCCATCTCTGTGCTATGATGAGGCCGAAATCCTGACTAATACATTTAAAAAATGAAATTCCTAAAGTAAGTACATGTAAGCATAACTGCTGCGCTACAACCTTTTCTATAATCTTGGAGATAAAGGGAAGGTTTGATATTGGCCTATAGTCGGAAAGTTGACAAGGGTCAAAGTCAGGCTTCTTATTTAGGGGTTGATAACTGCCAGTTTGAAGGATTTAGGTACATAACCAGTGCTGATGGAACAATTTATTATTTTTAGAACAGGTTCAATTACTTCTGGAATTATTTGTTTAAAGAAACTTGTAGGGAGGGGATTGAGAATGCAGGATGATGATTTTGATGAGGAAATAAATTAAATTAAGTCTTTCTTTTGAATAGGAGTATACATTTATACTGTAAATGATTGTTATAATCATTTACATCTATGCTCATCAGGAGTCATGCTCACCGGCACCGCCCAAGATCACGTTCTTCAAGGCAACATTGCGGTTCATAGTCCCTCTGAAGCAGCTGGCATGCTCACATTTCCTCTGAAAGCCCCATCATGCCTCAAAGCTCCTCCGAAGGCGCTGTAGTGCTCCAGAGCTCCTCCAAGGGCGCCGCCACACTTCAAGGTTCCTCAGGAAACAGCGTAGCACTACAAAGTCCCTCCAAAGGTGACAGCATGCTGCAAGGTTCCTCCGGAAGCGACGTCATGCTCCAAAGTCCCTCAGAAGGCGCCACTGTGCTTCAAGAGCCCTCCGAAGGCGCCAACGCGGTCCAAAGTCCCTCTGAAGGTGATGTCGTGGCCCCAAGTCTCTCTAAAGGTGCCTTTACCCCCCAGAGTCCCACCAAAGGCGTTACTGTGCTCCAGAGTGCCATGGACATTGTCGCACCCTAGTTTTCCATCGAGGGCATCGTCACGCCTCAGACAACTATAGTGGGCACCGTCGCACCTTAAACAGCCACAGTGGGCAATGTCACACCCCAGACAGCCACAGAAGGCGCCATCATGTCTCGGACATCCACAGAGGGCGCCATCATGCCCCAGAGTCCCACCAAAGGCGTCACTGTGCTCCTGAGTTCCTCCGTGGTCGCCGTGGCACCTCGGACCCCCGGCGAAGGCAATGCTACTTAATCAATCGGTTTAATTCACTTGTCAAACAGAAATTATATTCAACTCCTGGTCGGTAATAATTTCATTTTTAGTCAGCGCTTTTGACATGAGAGATCTAGTATTCCACAATCCTATCTTTAGAGCAGAGATGTTGGCTGTGCATTTATTCTTATTTAATTTAATGTTAAGAAGGTTACCTAAACAGACATTCTGGAAATTCTGGGCCAGAGCATATTACAGCATCGGACATTGATTTCGCTAATTTACACACCTCTATAATGTTACTCTTAGTAACCTCTGACTGCTAAAGGCGTATATCATTAGCTCCTGTGTGAAAAACTATCTTAGAGAATCTATGCTTTCCTAAAAACCTAAGCTGACCTGCTATGTCTAGTGCCCTGGCTCCCGATATACACCTGTCCTGTGCTGCTGGTGCCCCTAAAGGTCTAGCTAATTTCATGTGCATTAGAATAGAGTGTCCTATAACCAGAGCTCTTTCAGGTTTTTAGCGGGTGCTTCACCAAGGAGAACAAACCTGTTGGACATGTGAAGTGGAGAGGAATTGTTCTCCAATGGGCGAGCTTTAGTGTTAGCTTTGACTTTGCAAGTATACCGCCAAGTCATCTCACACTCGCCCCCTTTGCGAGGGCTCTAATGCCAGAGTCAGAGGAATGCTAACTCCACCTAAGGCATCCAGACATTCCCCTGCAGAACCTGGATTGCTCTCGCACTCACTAATTCTTTTTATTCTCTGGATGCACTTCTCTAATGCTAGGATGTTTAAATCAAATCAAATCAAATTTTATTTGTCACATACACATGCATATACACATATACATATACACATACACATACTTGTCTCTGAGCAGGAGACAAGTGCGCCTGCATTTGTGGTCAAATTCCACACTATGCCTCACTGTACTCACTAATTCTCTTTATTCTCTGAATGCACTCCTCTAATGCTAGAATCTTCAAATCAAATTAAATCAAATCAAATCAAATTTTATTTGTCACATACACATACGTACAGGGTACGACACGCAGTGAAATGCTTATTACGACGGTCCGGCATAAGGGAATAGGATGGGGAGGAAAAATAATACAAAGAAAAATAAGACTGATAAATAAAGTATAAAAACTATATAAAATAAAATATTAGAATATATAAAGATATAAAGATATCATATATACATATACATATCTATACAGTGGAACCTTGGGTTACGAATTTAATTTGTTACGGTACTTTATTCGTAACCTGAAAAGTTCGTATCCCGATACAAATTTCCCCATAATAATGAACAGAAACTTCGGTAATTCGTTCTGGCCAACCAAAAATATTACTTAAATAAAAATAAAGCCAATATTCACTAATATTATTTGCTTTTAACATGTTATATTAAAAATCATACCACATAAAAAAATACAAAAGAGGAAAAGATCTTTACCGGGTACTTTCCCTTTGAGAAGACTCGCTGCAGGAGACGACGTTTGTAGAAGGGGGAGGAGAGAGAGTTATTGTTTGGAAGGAGAATCTTATTATATTATATTATTTATATATTATTATATATTATATTATAGAATATTAAAGACAGTGTTATTAACACGAACGCTGAGACAATTGTTGCATTAGAGGGAAAATGAGAGCTGTTTCTTTAAGGCTACTATCAGTTGGTATTGAAGTCCAGAGTGAAATTTATTATGGGTATTGTACTTTGGAAAAGACTGTAACCCTGCTAATCTATCATCATAAAAACAAGTAAAGTGGTTATGCATCGGCTTATGTTGTCCATCTCATCATTCCACGAGCATCAACTAACGAGTTGTTACGCTGCCGCCGGGAAAAGTTCAAGCGGATAAGTAACATGATGCTCTCGCTAGGGACACAGGACGCTAACTGATGTGACGAGCTGTGTGGGTAGAGCAAAAACAACCAACTTGCCTGCGATTTTTTGGTAAACCACGGTCGTATCCCGATATATTGTTCGTAACCAGGGGCAAAAAATTTTATGAACTGCGATTCGTAACCTGAATTATACGTATGAAGCTCCTCCTCATTCTTTCTGTGTTCGCTTTCAGGGAGCGGAAGCGTTTCCCTGAAAGCAAAAGAAAGAAGAGTCCATTATTAGGATGGCTAAGGTCCTTCATAATTTAGAAATTTCCCCACTGTGGGACGAATAAAGGTTTATCTTATCTTATCTTATCTTATCTTATCTTATCTTATCTTATCTTGTCTTATCTTATCTTATCTTATCTTATCTTATCTTATAATCTTCCTGGCTCTGGTCCTGCACCGCATGCTATAAATGTCCTGCAGGTTAGGGAGCTGGCTGTAGATGGTACGTTCAGCTGAACGCACCACCCTCTGGAGGACTCGCCTGTCCTGCATGGTGCTGTTCCCGAACCAGGAAGTGATGCTACCCGTCAGATCACTCTCAATGGTGCAGGTGTAGAAAGTCTTTAGCACCTGAGAGGGTAGTTTAAAATCCCTTAAATGTCTCAGATGGTACAGGCTTTCTTCACCAGGGTGTTGGTGTGACAGGACCAAGACAGGTCCTGTGTGATGTGAACACCAAGGTACCGGAAACTGTCTAATCTCTCAACAAAGGGTCCTGCTGATGTTTAGCGGTTGGTATGACCGCTCCTGCTTCGTGCTGAAGTCCACGATCAACTCCTTAGTTCTGCTGATGTTCAGGAGAAGGTTGTTCTCCTGGCACCATCTCTCCAGGTTTTTAACCTCTTGTAGGTAGGCCGTCTCGTCGTTGTTGGAAATCAGGCCCACCACAACGGTGTCGTCAGCAAACTTGATGATGGTGGTGGAGTTGGAAGTGGCCACAAAGTCATACGTGTACAGTGAGTACAGCAGGGGGCTCAGAACATAACCCTGGGGAACTCCAGTGCTGAGGGTGGATGAAGTGTGTTTTCCCACCCGTAAAGCTTGTGGTCTGTCTGTGAGGAAGTTAGAGATCCAATGACACAGCAGCAGGCTGAGTCCTAGGACTTAAAGGTGAGTTTAAAGGGAATTATGGTGTTAAATGCTGAACTGTAGTCCACAAACAGCATCTTTGTATAATTCCCATTTCTGTGGTCCAGGTGGCTCATTGTAGTGTGAAGGAGATGAGCAATGGCGTCCTCAGTAGTGCAATGGGTCCAGTGTGTCCAGTAGTGAGGCAGTGATAAAGTCTCTGACCAGTCTCTCAAAGCACTTCATTACTACTAAGGTCAAGGCTACAGGGCAATAGTCGTTAAGGCAGGCGGGCTGGGGTTTCTTCGGGACAGAAACAATGGTGGACTGTTTAAAACATGAGGGGACAACAGATTGTTCCAGTGAGAGGTTGAATATCTCAGTTAACACCGGTGCTAGCTGGTCAGCGCAGGCTTTCAGAACCTGACCTGTGATGCCATCTGGTCTTGCTGCCTTCCTGGTATTCACCCTCTTGAATGCCCTCCTCACGTCATGCTCCGAGATGGTGAACGTGTTTACCTCTCCGGCTCTCTCGGCGTGCACGCTGGTTGTGCCGCTGGTGCCGCTAGCGTGGTTAGCTGCAGCCTCGAAACAAGCGTAAAAGGTGTTTAGCTCATCTGCCAGAAAAGCGTCCTCATTCACCATTCTAGAAGATGGTGTTCTATAGTCCGGTATTGTTCTTAGTCCCTGCCACAGGCTCCTAGAGAAACCATGTTGGAACTGTGACTCTAGTTTCCTCCCGTAGCGGCGCTTTGCATCCTTAACTGCTCTGTGAACACTGTAAGATGCAGCCTTGTACTCCTCCATGTCCCCGGTGGCAAACCCTATGTTGTAGGCAGCGGAGCGGGATCTCCGAGTGTCACGGATGGTTTTATCCACCCACAGCTTCTGGTTGGGAAACATTCTGATAGTGTTTTTTTTTGCACCGTATCATTCCGATGAATCCCACAACCGCTTCCGTAAACATGTTGATGTCATCAGAGCTGCGCCTGAACATGTCCCAGTCTGCGTCATCCAAAGCGTCCTGCAGAGCGGCCACCGATTGGTCAGTCCAGCGTGCGACCTCCCTCTGAACCAGAGCTTCCTGTTTCAGCCTTTATTTGTAAACAGGCATGAGGAAGATGGCGGCATGATCCCAAAGGTTGGACATGATTGTGCCTTGTAGCTGTTCTTTAGTGTTGTGTAACAGTGGTCCAGTGTCCTTTCGCCCCTGGTGGGGCAGGTAGGAGGAATGGCCTCCACTCACTGCTTTAAAACAGGAAATAATGCGCTCTTGCAAAAGAAAGAAGAGAAGAAACAGAGCCGATGGAGAGAGTAGAGAATAAAAGAAAGCAAAACGATATTTTGAGATTATTTAAGGGATGAGAAATAAATAAATAAAACTGTAAAAATGTTAACACCGAAACACACACAAATATTCCTGCAAACAAATCAACAACAGGAAGCTACAGCACCTTCTCAACTCCGATCATGTGGAGAGGGTTGCCTCTCTAGGAAAAGCCTCTGGTCCTGAGCCACCACTGCAGGGGTCTCATGTGCAGGAGGCCAAGTTGTATCACATTGGATGCAGCTGCCACCATACCAGCAGTTTTTGAAACTGCCTCACAGTGAGTGACTGGTCTTCTCTCTCTTTCTTGACAGTCATGAGGATCGACTCTATCCGAGCAGAAGACAAGTGCGCCTGCATTGTGGTCAAATTCCACACTATGCCTAGATAGTTGGTCCTCTTTACTGGAGAAAGCACACTTTTCTTGGCATTTAGTCTAAACCCTAACTCTTTCATGTGGGCGAGAACGACATCTCAACGACGAATCGCTAACTAATCTGATTGAGCTAGTTTCAGACTATCATTGATATAATTGAGTATGCGGATGCCCTGGAGTCTCAGAGAAGCCAGAGCAGCATCCACACACTTTGCGAAAGTGCGAGGTGAGAGTGAAAGGCCAAACGGAAGAACCCGATATTGATAAGCTGCCCCCCCCCCCAAAAAAAGCAAACCTTAGGAACTTCATGTGTAGAGGAAGGATTGGGTATTGAAGGATATTGAAGTACGCTTCCTTTAAATCTATCATGACGAAACAGTCCTGACCTGATTTAAGACACGACTTGTTTCTGCGGTTTAGCTGACCTATCACTTTCTTCCAAGGTCAGTTGGTATGTTAAGATTTGACTATTGCAATGCTTGGATGTTGCAAGCTCACCCATGTCAATCTAGTAATGTATTCACTTTACTAGAGTTCTGTAACTGGGATAATTTGATTCAGTCTTCAAAGACATGAATAGACCCAATCCCTCTTTAAAACCAATGAGAATGGTCTAGATTCCAAATTTTCCAAAAGCATGACAGTTCTGGTCAGAAACAGTGTTTTTAAGCAGAATTAAAAACAATGTATGAATAAATATTAACCATCACTAAAACATATTGTTTTCATATACAGTGCCCTCCACAATTATTGGCACCCCTGTTTAAGATGTGGTCGTGGACTTCAAAAAATTCTCCTTTTTTTTTAAAACAACATAGAACCCAAATGCAAAAAAAGAGAAAAATCCAACCTTTCATTTAAGTACATAACTTTGGTGGTAAAAAAATCACACATTTAGAAAAAAAAAAAAACAAACTTGAAATCATGTGCGCCACAATTATTGGCACCCCTGATGTTAATACTTTGTACAACCTCCTTTTGCCAACAAGACGTCACTTAATCTCCTCCTATAACATTTCACAAGATTGGAGAACACAGAGAGAGGTATTTTTGACCATTTTTCTTTGCACATCCTGGGTGTCCTGGGTCCTCTCTTATGCACTCTTCTCTTTAGCTTGCCCCACAGGTTTTCGATTGGGTTGAGGTCTGGGGACTGAGATGGCCATGGGAGGACCTTGAGTTTGTGACTGCTGAACCACTTTTGTGTAGATTTTGCCACATGTTTTGGATCATTATCCTGCTGAAAGACCCAATGACGACCCATCTTCAGCTTTCTGGCAGAGGCCATCAGGTTTTTATTTAAAATATCCTGGTACTTCAAAGCGTTCATAATGCCATGCACCCTAACAAGGTTCCCAGGGCCTTTGGAAGAGAAACAGGCCCACAGCATCACAGATCCTCCACCATACTTCACGGTGGGCATGAGGTGCTTTTCGGCATACTCATCTTTTGTTTTACGCCAGACCCACTTAGAGTGTTTGTTGCCAAAAAGCTCAATCTTAGTCTCATCTGACCAAAGCACACGATCCCAGTTGAAGTCCCAGTACCGCTTAGCAAACTCCAGACGTTTACGTTTGTGAGTGTTAGTGAGAAAAGGCTTTTTCCTTGCATGCCTCCCAAACAGCTTGTTGGCATGTAGAGAGCGTCTGATGGTTGTTTTGGAGACTCTGTGACCCCAAGATGCCACTCTTTGATGCAATTCTGTGACGGTGAGCTTGGGAAATTTTTTTACTTCTCTTACCATCCTCCTCACTGTGCGTTGTGGCAAGATAAACTTGGGACCTCTTCCAGCCTTGTTTGTCACTGTTCCAGTTGTTTTAAACTTCTTAATGATTCCTCTGACTGTAGATACCGGCAAGTTAAGGCGAGTGGCTATTTTCTTGTAGCCATTGCCTGACTTATGAAGGTCGACACACATCTGCCTTACTTGAATGGTGTGTTCTCTTGTCTTTGCCATGTTGACAAATGGGTAAGAGAATTAGGCCTCTGTGTCACGTCATATTTATAACCCAGGGAAACAGAAAAATCATGAATTACTAATTAAAAGTCCCTAGATACTCTGACCAACCTTAGCAACTACAGAAAATTGTTAGGGGTGGCACACATTGTGGCCCACATGATTTCAAGTTTTTGGTTTTTTTTTTCTAAATGTGTAATTTTTTTTTTACCACCAAAGTTATGTACTTAAATGAAGGGTTGGATTTTTCTCTTTTTTTGCATTTGGATTCTATGTTGTTTTAAAAAAAAGGAGAATTTTTAGAAGTCCACGACCACATCTTAAACAGGGGTGCCAATAATTGTGGAGGGCACTCTATATATTTCAACACGTTTGTCCGTAGCACACATTGTAGTAGTAATGTTGTTACCAGAAGATGAAAAACCATTAAAATAATGAAAGATTTTTTGGAGTCAGAATGTGTAATGAGCAAGCCATATTGTATACGTGTAACAGCCATTTGGTGTTCATAGACCACTTGATATCACTGTTGGGGACTGAAGGATATTCATGATGCAGATTTAAGTGCAGATACAGCCACAGGTACATCTCAATAAATTAGAATATCATTCAAAAGTTTATTTATTTTAGTAAATCAAAACAAAAAGTGAAACTCGTGTATTATATAGATTATAATATATAATTATATAGAACTTTTCAATGATATTCTAATTTATTGATATGAACCTGTATTACATGCAAAGCACATAAAACATAAGCAAAGAAATTAAACACAAGGTAACAAAAAAGTCATAATGTGGGAATGAATACTTGGAATTTAAAATAAAACAAACATGGAGGACAAATGAAAGAGGTGAGTACAGAGAATGGTGAGATAAATATGTATCACAATGTTTTAATGTTTTAGCATTGATATGATATGAGGAATAAAATTATGTAAGTGGTTTATGTCCATAATGTTTTACTATATTCATATTATGTTCCTTTAACTTTCTATCCTCCTTCAAAGGCATTAAACATATAAATAAATTATAAATAATATATAACAAATAATATAAATAAATGAAAACTGAATTGGTTCCACAAAAAAATCTCCTTTAAATGTTGGATGCAAACTGTGGATGTGGAAATGGAAAAAAAAAGTCTTTTTTTGTTTGACAAGCATTTGGACCAACTGTACTTGCTCCTGACAGGAAATATATAACACTGTTCGAAACTATAGTTTGTGACTAAACTATCTACTCATATTCTGAGTCATATAATAGTTACAAATGTTTTTTGTGTAATAGTTTTACATACAGTGTATTGTAAAGCTTGTTTTACAGCATCTATTTGAATAAAGGGAAAAAGCTTTTTGGGTTAAAAGCAGTGCCTCTTTGACATGAGTGAGTGTGAGAAGTAAATAAAATGATTTAAATAAATGTATTTAATTATTTGGTATAGCAGCATAAATGTATGGTCATGGGAAAAGAGAGAGCAAGAGAGCTCACGGAAGGCGACAGTAGGCTGTAAAAACTTGTTCCTTGTAGTAATGTTACAAGAAGTAGTTTTTCATTCATTCATTCATTCATTCATTCATTCATTCATTCATTCATTCATTTATTCATTCACCCAGTCATGTTCATCACTGCATGTACATGTAATTTGCACAATGACAATAAAGCTGAATGTAATGTAATCTAATGTAATCTAATCTAATAAACCACTCATTCCTGGCCATTACATTGAATCCCTGTAATACAACAAACAAACACACACATACACACACACACACACACACACACACACACACACACACACACACACACACACACACACACACACACATAACACACACAAACACACACACTATGGACAATGTTTTCACAAGGGGGACAGAACTGTCCTTTATTTATTTCTTTGTTTATTTGTTTGTAAGCAACATTATCAGATAATATATAATGGTTAAAGTGTGCTACAACATGTGCTACAGCAGTACAAACCTGTCTGTTACCTATCTGTAAGACTTCATTTATTAAAACATTTCATTATTCATTATTCATTATACCAGTGCAGCTGCTATACCACAATGAGATGCAGTTTTTTTAGAGCATTTAAACTTCTTCTCTAAAAGCTACAGTATCCTGTAGCACAGGCGGGACTTAGAAAATACAGGCGCTGTTGTACCTTTCAGGTACCTGTTGTAGTATTGTTCAGAGACCAGGCGAGAGCCTCCGAGATTTGAAATTCAAGCAACTGGAAGCTTGGTACACGCTTAACAGCAGCTCTGATGATATGTGAATGTGTGCATTAATGCGGTTTTTGCCCCTGTTTCCATTTTGAATTATTTCCAGTCAAGTTTCAGCTCCAATTTTGGTCTGGCTACTGTACCATACACTCAGTTCTATAAGTATTTGGACAGTTACACAATTTTGAGGGACTATAAAAAAAATCCTTGTTATTACTAAATTAATTATTAATAATAATAATAATAATTAATAGGTTTGGCAAAATAATATTTACCTTTAATCTTTGTTGTAAAATATATTTATATAATATTACCTAGGCAGCTAACATTATCCAGCTGATTGAAATCCCTTGCAGCATCTGGTTGTGTTTAATGCTCTGTGCATGGTCTTCTCAGCACTGGTGCCTTGTACCACTGCTGGGGTCTAGACTGTGTGTGTTATGGTGGCTATAAAAAGAACATTGACTGGTAAAACCAAGCAAATATGAGCAGTGTCCTCAGTTGAAAGTCTTAAATAACCATTTTTAATATTTTATAAAGTATTAGTTTTGTCCTTAAATTATTATATGACCTTGACTATAGGAAATTTAAATATCTATTTAACAATTTTTTATCACAATATTTATTTATTTGCAAACCACTTCTGTGGAGGATTTTCTCAGACCCTTTTTAGCACTGCTTGCTTCCTTTTTTTTTTTCAATCTTCAGTGCTTCTACAGGCTTACTGTGCAATTTTTTAGATAGGGGTTTGAAAGTCTTCATGTTACAAAGTTTAACAGAAAAAAGAATTTACACAGATCATTGTAATAAGATTCTTTTTGCAATAAATATCCAAAACACCTCAGGGACTAATAGGAAAGCTTCCAGGGCTTTAAACATGGTTAAGTACAGTATCAATAGTGAAGTTTTAAACACACTGACAACAATAAAATTACAAACACAGCCCTTTTTGTACTCTATACATTCTATTAAAAAAGAAAAACGAATGCAGGTCTGTTAGGCCGGAAGAACGTGCCGGAAACCGGAGTTCAGCAGAACGAAGTAATGAGAATAAAGGTAGGAAAGGGAAAAACCAGCAAAATTAATTAAGTACTTGATGTTACAGAAAACCCAGGTAAATCCTTAAAAAGGTTAAATCTCGAGTATACACAATCCACAGGGAAAGGAAGTAATCCACAGTGGTATAGAAAGTACATAGCGAAACATAGTCCTATAATGCTTTCCAGTCTAAGCTGTAGAACGGATGGAGATACAGTGGAAGCGTTGGCCTTAAATAGGAGATGATCGGATGAGTGTCAGGTCATAGTACGATGGAGAACTGCTAGGAGTGATAGGTGGTTCTGGGGAAGGTGTGGCTGGTGGAACCCTGGCAAGGTCAGATGAAACACTGTTACAGTAACAACAACTACTATCCAGAAATAATCAACAAATTTAAACTTTTAAATAATACAAATATAAATTATACAGCAATACAGGTTTATAACAATGTAAAATCCCTAACAAAAAATGCTTAATGTATTGTAATGCTGTTTTCACACAGTATTAGACATTTATTTTAATATAGAATACAGTATTTCTATATTTTACATTCAGTTTAAAAATGTGATGTGAAGTGTGGTAGTGTGAAGTATGATATATCCACTAAGTATACATTAAACTATACATTAAAATGTGTATTTTAATGAAATTATTAGTCAATTAATTTATTTCTAAATGTCTTTTTTCCACCATTTCCCCACAGTGCTCCGTTTCTTATAAATTGTAGGTCTTTTCAGTTAATTTTTTATTCACTTATTTTATGTTCTCAACACCATTAAATGCATTTATTAACTACTAGTGTGCTAATGAGACAATAAAGAAATCAGATCCTTTTAATATATTTTGACTTGATACGCCCACGCAGGGAAAAGAGGACAGTTGCTGTTATGAAATGTTCTTTAACCAGTTCTTTGCAATATCATATTTCTTACAGAGCAGCATAAAAATCCACATACTGCTACATACTGATGTTTACGTAAAAAGTTATATAAATAACAATTCAGTGTAATTAAATACAATGCTACTGTGGCTTAATTGGATGTTTTGAGTCCAATTGCTATAGCAATGTTTTGTGGATTTGGAGAGGGAGAGGTTTTGTGTATGCTAAACATCCAATGGTGCACCACAGAGCAAAATGTTTGGCACATAATATCAACTTTACATATTATGAAAAGGAAACACATGCACATGAAGTAATGGAAATGTGGTGATGTGGCTTCCCCTGCATTAGGGCACATGTGTAGGTACAATTCAATACAATAGTATCAGTACATGGCTAAAAGGGTGTAGCCAAAGGCCTTTTGCAGTTCTTAAAAAATTATTACAGTTCTTTGCAAATACCCATGGCTGACTGGATCCATGCCTGATGGAGATACAATCAGCTGGTTGTGTTGTAGAAAGATTCTTTTCTTTCTTTTTAAAATGCAGTATTTGGATTAGGCAACACCAAAAGAAGACCAAGGTTATAACACCTTTTTAATGGTCACAAAAATAACAAAACTCAAAAAGGGTTTTTTTTAACCATTCTGGATTTTGTTGAGGTGATAAGTGAACTGGCAACCAATAAAAAAATATTAAAACACTGTCATATGTCATTTTAAAATAAAGACCTGTTGTACATAATTAAGGGAAAAAGAGATTGTGATGTGGCATTACTTTTAGACACTTAAAAAAATATATATTTGCAAATATGAGGTTTATAAATTGCAAAATGTGAATTAGGCACCACAGATTACATTTTAGGCTGTGTTGAATCCCTATAAGACACAAGGGACAGTGGAAAACACACATAAAGGTCTATAAATCAAAAAGTGTCTGATGCAGCTTTGTAAATTGCAGGTGTGCAATGTATTTTAATCATACTGAGTTAGCTCAGTTGACTGTACTAAGGCAGCAGGTTATAAATAAATCTGAAGAAATTGTTGTAGAGTCCATGAGATGGTTGAGAGGCAGCATCCACAGTGCTGATGGTGATGTCAGTGGAGGGTAGAGAAACACTGGTGATTTCAGCTGTTCTTATAATCTTCTGTATAGTCTGTAGAGTGATTTTAGTAGCTACAGTAGCTGCAGTTTGATCCTCATATTCAGTCTTAGTCTCCATTGTTACCGAGGACTTTAGTTCTACCATGGATCCTAAGGAAGTTTAGTGTGAAGGAAGTTTGGGAGACCACATTAGCTTCAGGGTCATCTACTGGCAACTCATGCCCAACAGCTATACCAAATGGTATCCACAAAGGAGAAACTTTCTTTGCCAGATAAAATGATAATAGTACATTCCCATGCCACAGGTAATGTTATACCTTTCTTTTGCACATTATTGCACTTTATTGCTTTAAACAAATGCTTATTGTATTGTATTGTATTGTATATCTTAAATAATGTTTAAAATTACAATATTCCCCAGCAGCTATGCACATTCTTGACAAGGAAGTAGCTAATAATCTAGAAATTAATCAAATCCCCATATAGAGCCATGTTAGTACCCATGGTGAGATTCACAAAACCAAATTTCTCAATTTTTTTCAGACCAGCTCCATCATAAAGATGAAAAACTAATAAATTGATCATTTTAATTACTTTTGTTCCCCTGTCTTTTCCCTCATTTTAATAAACGTAATGTTTAGAAGGATATTCTAATTTCCCGATTCTATCTTGATCTATCTACTTATCTGCTTTTAATATGTTCTAAGTTGCAGAATTACCCCATATCACCACTGTAACTGTAAACATTTGGAATTTGCCATTTTCCATTTAAAAACAAGGTCACTGAAAAACTTCAAAGTTACTTCCCTGTTCTCTGTTATCTAAAGCTGTGTACTTTGATATAGCCACTATTGTGTTTGACTTTTAATCTGCTTCATCAACATTTCTTATAAGAATACATTTTCTAACTTGATTATGGTGTTTATGGTGTTTATAGTGTTATTGTGTTTGTACAATATGTCAGTGCTTAATCTGCAATATGGTGCTTAATCTGAGTGTCCACTTTTACACGTGCTGTGGTAAAATATATGCAGAATTATATATACCTTATATATACTTTGGTGTGTGTAGTGTGAGGGCTCATGAATGAGAAGTGTAAGTTGTGATGTTTGCCCCAACTTTTCTTCCCCTTCTTCCCATTTACTGGCTATTTTTGGAACATGCAAATTATAGTCTGTCAGTATGTGGCTGGGAAGTGTGGTTCTTAAATTCTACTTTTCTCCTCCCATCTGTTTTCCTCTTTGCCATCTTTCTCTTAACCCCATCTCTATGCACATTTTTTATTGGTCATAACACTACTCTATCCCCTTCATCACCCACTTTTCTTGTTTTATTGTTTGCTTCCTTTTTGGCCACGTCTTATTTGGCTATACACTTACTTTTTTTTCTGCCATTCGTTCTCGTCACCGACCAAGATCTTTTATTATCTTACTTTTTAGGAATTCTTTGTATCTAGATTATTTTTTTATACTGCATATCTAACTCTAATATCCTGCTTTCTGTACGTATTTTCATGCATTTCAATTTTCCCTATAATTATATAAGAAAATTAAAGTACAATAAGTATGATCTCAAAAGTGGGTGTACATTTGTCACATGACAGACATGTATAGTAAAACAATGATTAATGCTTTTGAGTTCGCACAGTTTAAAAACAGTGATTTGTCCTGTCCTAAACTAAACACTGTGAGCAGTATTTTAAGTTGAGTTACGCATGGTGAGAATGATTTGAACTTAAACCCATTTGTGCTGCATTACTGGATTGAGTAAAGATTGGTGTGAAGTCCAGCACCACTTTCTGACAGTTTAATTTAACCACATGCTGAAAACAAAGCTTTATGCATTGTAAATATTTTTAAAAGCAATTTTATTCTATTATATATAGAAAAAATATATAAAATGTCACTAAGCATTAATAAATAGCTCCTTTTTTAATTAATAAAGTTATTAATTTACTAAAAGAACCCAGCCATTATGGATGCACAAGCAAGTGCACTTTTAGTGCCGGTCCAAAGCCCGGGTAAATGGGGAGGGTTGCGTTAGGAAGGGCATCCAGCATAAAACATGTGCCAAATCGAATATGCGGATCACAAATAAGAATTTCATACCAGATCGGTCGAGGCCCGGGTTAACAACGACCGCCACAGGTATCGTTAGCCGACAGGGTACCGGTGGAAATTGGGCTACTGTTGGCCGAAGGAGGAGAAGGAGAGGTGGAAGAAGTCTACAGAGACGGCAGGGAAAGGAGCAGTGTAGGAGAGTGGAGGTTTGGGTTGGTACTTTAAATGTTGGTACTATGACGGGTGTTAGAAACGATTCCTATTTAGTTGTAATTCCATGCTTCACCAATAGAGGCAGATATACAGCTTACCAAGCAATGACAAGCTATCTGTGACATCACAGCACACCGTCCTCCACCAAGAGTATAAAAGACCAGAACACGGAGCTGCTGCATGCATTCTGCATCACGCGACCTGTTGAACAGCAGCTAGAAGAAGACAGCAAGAATCACCTCATATACAATCAATTCTATACCCAGTAAAGTAGAGTGTTCTGAATCCTGTATCGTGTTTTTACTGACGCGCTGGGGCGAGTACAATCCACTGATCAGCGCATACCAGTTAGTGAGAATCCTTATATGGTCCTTCGAGTAAGATAAGAAAACCCCCAAACATTGGTCCTTAGATCTAAACAGGAAAACTTCTCAACAACGGGTAAAGGGAGAGAGATAGCTGATATGATGGAGAGGAGAAAGGTGGATATGCTGTGTGTTCAGGAGACCAAGTGGAAAGGGAGTAAAGCCAGGAACATTGGAGGTGGATTTAAACTGTTTTATCATGGTGTGGATGGAAAGAGAAATGGTGTAGGGGTGATTCTGAAGGAAGAGTACAGTAAGAGTGTAGTGGAGGTGAAGAGAGTTTCTGATAGGGTGATGAACGTGAAGGTGAAAGCTGAAGGGATGATGATAAATGTCATCAGTGCCTATGCTCCACAAGTTCGCTGTGAGATGGAGGAGAAGGAAAGATTCTCGAGTGAGTTAGATAAAGTGGTAGATGGTGTACCTAGGAAAGAACGGTTGGTAATTGGGGCAGACTTTAATGGACATGTAGGTGAAGGGAACAGAGGTGATGAGGAGGTGATGGGTATGTATGGTTTTAAAGAGAGGAATGTGGAAGGACAGATGGTGGTAGGTTTTGCTAAAAGGATGGAAATGGCAGTGGTAAACACTTATTTTAAGAAGAAGGAGGATCATAGAGTGACGTATAAGAGTGGAGGAAGGTGCACACAGGTGGACTATGTGCTATGCAGGAGATGCAACCTGAAGGAGATTGGAGACTGTGAGGTGTTGGCAGGGAACAGTGTAGCTAGACAGCATCGGATGGTGGTCTGTAGGATGGTTTTGGAGGCGAAGAAGAAGAGTAGGAGAGTGAGGACTGAAAGAAAAATAAGCTGGTGGAAACTGAAGGGGGAAGAGTGTAGTGTGAGGTTCAGGGAAGAGGTCAGACAGAGGCTCGGTGGTGTTGAAGAGGTGTTGGATGATTGGGCAAATACTGCAGGAGTGATAAGGGAGGCGGCTAGAAAAGTACTTGGTGTGACATCTGGAAAAAGAAAGCAAGACAAGGAAATGTGGTGGTGGAATGAGGAAGTGCAGGAGAGCATAAGGAGAAAGAGGTTGGCAAAACAGAAGTGGGATAGACAGAGTGATGAGAAAAATAGGCAGGAGTACAAGGAGATGCGGCAGCAGGTAAAGAGGGATGTGGCGAGAGCCAAGGAAAAGGCATATGAGGAGCTGGATGAGAGGTTGGACACTAAGGAAGGAGAAAAGGATTTATACCGATTGGCCAGGCAGAGGGACCGAGCTGGGAAGGATGTGCTGCAAGTTAGAGCAGTAAAGGATGGAGAGGGAAATGTGTTGACTAGTGAGGAGACTGTGTTAAGAAGGTGGAGGGAGTATTTTGAGCAGCTGATAAATGAGGAAAATCAGAGAGAGAGAAGGTTGGATGATGTGGAGTTGGTGAAGCAGGAAGTGGATAGGATTAGTAAGGAGGAAGTGAGAGCAGCGATTAAGAGGATGAAGAGTGGAAAGTCGGTTGGACCAGATGAAGCATGGAGATGTTTAGGAGAGATGGCAGTGAAGTTTTTGACCAGATTGTTTGACAGGATTTTGGAAGGTGAGAAGATGCCTGAGAAATGGAGAAGAAGTGTGCTGGTGTCGATCTTTAAGCATAAAGGTGATGTGCAGTCTTTCAGTAACTACAAGGGAATTAAGTTGATCAGTCACACCATAAAGTTATGGGAAAGAGTAGTGGAAGCCAGGCAGAGAGAAGAGGTGACCATCTGTGAGCAACAGTATGGTTTCATGCCGAGGAAGAGCATTACAGATGCATTATTTGCTTTGAGGATGTTGATGGAGAAGTATAGAGAAGGACAGAAGGAATTGCATTGTGGATTTGTGGATTTAGAGAAAGCGTACAACAGAGTGCCAAGAGAGGAGTTGTGGTATTGTATGAGGAAGTCAGGTGTGTCAGAGAAGTATGTGAGGGTGGTGCAGGACATGTATGAGGACAGTGTGACGGCAGTGAAGTGTGCAGTAGGTATGACAGACTGGTTCAAGGTGAAGGTTGGACTGCATCAAGGATCGGCCCTGAGTCCTTTCCTGTTTGCAGGGGTGACGGACAGGTTGACGGACGAGGTCAGACAGGAGTCTCCCTGGACTATGATGTTTACGGATGATATTGTGATTTGTGGTGAGAGTATAGAGCAGGTTGAGAAGAGCCTGGAGAGGTGGAGATATGCACTGGAGAGAAGGGAAATGAAACTTAGTAGGAGTAAGACAGAATACATGTGTGTGAATGAGAGGGAGGGCAGTGGAGTGATGCGGTTGCAGGGAGAAAGCTGGAGAAGGTGGAGGAGTTCAGGTACCTGGGGTCAACAGTGCAAAGTAATGGAGATTGTGTTAGAGAAGTAAAGAAAAGAGTGCAGGCAGGGTGGAGTGGGTGGAGAAGAGTGACAGGAGTGATTTGTGGTAGTAGGGTATCTGCAAGAATGAAAGGGAAAGTTTATAGAACTGTGATGAGACCTGCGAGGTTGTATGGTTTAGAGACAGTGGCATTGAGTAAAAGACAGGAAGTGGGGCTGGAGGTAGCAGAGCTGAAGATGTTAAGGTTTTAGTTGGAAGTGACGAGGATGGATAAGATTAAAAATTAGTTTATTAGAGGGACAGCGCATGTAGGATGTTTTGGTGACAAGGTGAGGGAGGCGAGATTGAGATGGTTTGGACATGTGCAGAGGAGGGACATGAATTATATTGGTAGAAGAATGCTGAGGATGGAGCCACCAGGTAGGAGGAAAAGAGGAAGGCCAAGGAGGAGGTTTATGGATGTGGTGAGGGAAGACATGCAGGTAGTTGGTGTGAAAGAGGCAGATGTAGAGGACAGGGTGGTGTGGAGATGATCCGCTGTGGCGACCCCTAATGGGAGCAGCCGAAAGAAAAAGAAGAAGATTAATTTACTAAAAGAAAAATCAAGCTAAATACCAGGTGAAAGTGGATTTTCCTGTGCTCAGTATCTCATCCAGAAAATTGCATTACAGACATTTAGATCTGTACAGTATGTGACTTCACAAAGACCTACAGCAGACAAAGGGACAGACTGGGATGATAACTATCAGTTATCATATATATATATATATATATATATTCAGCTGTTTTTCTTTTTCCCAGTAAGTTTAAATTGTACCAAATACATTTAAAAACGCCTAACATGAAGGATATGATGTACTGTACATTTTGTATCAATCAAGGCTGTTTAAACTAATCAGCTATTAGTTTTTGTCGGCGCTATCATACTAACTTACATAGGAGAGATTATGGAGCGTTTGCTACTGTTTCCCTCTGTTCCTTGTTTCATTGTCAAAACCAGTTACCATTAGTGGCTACAACCAGTGTATATTTTGAAGCAGATGTCCTTATTTTTTTTTTAGGAAAATCTTTTTTTGCCTGAGTCACAAATTTTATTAATTGTACCACCTCAATTTTTTTTTATTGTAGAAATAAAGGCAAGAGATGTGAGATTAATACATGGTATGCGATCTTGTTTGTGGTTAATGGGGAGTAAAGATGAATTAAATAATCAGTGTAGCAAAGCTGTGTTATATGATCACTAGTCTCAGTGATTAGGTGATAATGGATGAACAAAAGGGGACCAAAAACTGACCCCTGAAGGAACCAACTCATCATTGAGCAGCCTGAATGAATATACAGTTCCATATTAGTTGTAGTTTATACCACCTCGGTTTGTGATGCACATATCAAATATTAAAACAGTCTATGCTTCAGCAGTCATGTTTTCAAAAGCTTGATTTTAAATGCTTAAATAGAAAATTATAATGACATTAAAACATTTTGTTTTTTGTAAAGTGTTTGAATTATTTACATGCTGGATGTTGTGTCAGGCCAGCCTGTAATATCACTTCAGATCAAATAAAGTAAAAATTCAATAGTTTCCAGTGTTTCTAAAACAACCATTCTCCTGCGGTTCTAGGCATTAAATCTTGTAGTGCAGACTTATGTCTTGTAAAAATGCAGACAGTTTCTACTTAAATTATTTATTGGGGGATTTTTTTGCAGTCCATTTTCAGATACATATTCAACAGGAAAAACTTCAGGATATGCATCTTTAAAGCCAATTCCTGAAAGATAGGTATGACTTTAAAAAATAAATCCTTCATAGGCCACAAATATATTTACTGGGTATATATATATATATATATATATATATATACAGATATATATACAGATATATAGATATAGATATAGATATAGATATATAGATGTGTAAACACTGACTTTTTTTTTTTACTTTATTTGCATCAGGTAAAAAAACACATTATTTATCCTTTTTCAAATATTTATAAATATATATCTGAAGGAGGGTATAATATTTTTGTTCTATATATGCTAGTAGATACATCGCAAAAGGCATGACAGACATTTAGTTCTGTATGTGACTTCACAAAAACCTACTGCAGACAAAGGGACAGACTGGGATGGTAACAATCTGACTTTCACACCAAGATGTCGTCCTCCTCCAAACTGTTGCCACAGGGTTTTACATGCACAGTTGTATAGAATGTTTGTGCATGTGATTTATGTGATTTTATGTGGCAATTTCTCAAATTTGCTTGAACATGCCACTGTGCACAAAAATATTAAATAATTATTATTTAAGTATGAAATAATTAACTCACTTAATCACAAACATATATCCGTACAAAAATGCAAGCATACATACATACATACTGTACGTACATAAATGCATACAAACATACATACATATATACATACATACATACATATATAAAGAAAGAACATAACATAGATTTTAGGTTTATAGAATAAATGCATATAAATAGTCATGCTCTGAAATTGAATATTGTATGTGCTAAGCAATGATTACAAACTACTGATAGCTTTATTGCATGCAGTTAATGCGTCACTGTTCTGTAAAAGGAAAATATGCTGATCCATCCATGCCCTTAAATATCAGGATTTCAGTGTGCTGAGTGTGAGCAGATTCTTAATGTGTGTGTGTGTTTGTGTGTGTGTGCTTGGTTATAAGGGTGTGGGTGAATGTTTGGGTGCGGTTGTTTTTGTGCATTCACCCCAGCTGTTGAATGCATTGCAGATGCAGCAGCAAGAAGAAAAAACTAACTATTAGCTGCAAAATGTGAAGGAAGTAAAGAGAACAGACAGCCACCAAAAGGCAAAAAAACCAAAACAAAGTTAAGGCTAATAAACACATGAAATGAAATAAATTATTGAAGAAAAATAGCACAGTAAGAGGACAGGACTAAAAGACACACATATGCAAAAAAATAAAGAATAAATTAATAAATACATTCATTGATCACTGTGTTATAAGAATCTTTTATAGCTTCCAGTTCAATAATGCACCATGTCACAAATCACAAGTCACAAAGCCTTCTCAAGCTGGTTCAATGAAAATGACAATGAGTTTGTGCTCTTCAGTGGCCCTCTCAAGGTCTATATACGGTAGATAAAGATATAAGATAAGATATAAGATATAACAGCAGAGCATTACACAAATAAAAAAAAAAAAATCACTTATTTGTTCAAACTCATGAACATGTACAGTTACTAGTGGCAAAACAGTCTAAATCTACATGCATATAATTCGCATATCTGGAGATTTAAGATGTTTTTAAAATTACTACTACTACTACTACTGATTTATACCACACTAAGATAATCAGGATTTATACCAGTACAGTAATCAAACTGTAATTTATAAAATTGTGTCTAATACATTATTATAAAATTATGGTTTTAATTTTTCTTCAAAACAACATTTGGCATAACAGTTTAGTATGAAAAAACTCTGGTCCACTGAAGACTGTATTTTCATCACTTAAACAGTATCTACATTTACTTTACACTATATTTAATCCTGTGTTTCACAGGCTAATCGTTTTTTATTTATTTCCTCCCTACCTGTCAAGTGGAAATCAACAAAGGCTTGTGGGGGACCCAAATTAGAGTTACTGAAGTTACAGAAAATCCCAGGAGGACGCAGTAGCTTCACAGATAATGCATGCTCAGATGTCTCTGACATTTTCCCATTCGTTTTCACTAAACTGAATAGTTCAATGTTATAGCATTTTCTAGTTTGTCTTGGAACCAAAAAACCTTTACTGAGTCAAGTTAAGTTAATTAAGTCAAGTTTATTTCTATAGCGCTTTTCACAACAGACACTGTCTCAAAGCAGCTTTACAGAAATCAACAGTCAAGGTGAATGATGTGCATTTATCCCTGATGAGCAAGGAAAAACGCCCTCAGATTTAATTAGGAAGAAACCTTGAGAGGAACCAGACTTAAAAGGGTAACCCATCCTCATTTGGGTAACATCAAGAGTGTGATCATAAATCTTTCAACAATACAGAACACTGGAGAGTAAGAACTAACATGAGTACTGGAGTATAAGATTATAAGTAATGTTCTTATTACAGTCTTACACAGCATCTCCATGCCATCAGCTTCTCCATGCCAGAGCCTTTAAACACTCCAGGAAGTCCAATGTTAAAACCACACATGTAGCGGGATCCAACTGGTACTGGTACGTCTCTAGATGGTTCGGGATGTTTGCGAGTTCGGCATCGATAATCATCATGAGGTGGGATGTCACTGGAGCTGGCCAACCTCAGGATGCCTCGGGATCGGGAGAGAAAGAGAAGCAGTGGAGAGGAATTAGCGTAGCTGCTGTTCATGATATTCACAGCACAAGTTGATAATGTGCATGACTGACCCATGACTGTTTCCAGAATACACCCATTTAACAAAGTACCTTCACTTTTTTTGCTTTCTTGCTTTTTTTTTGTAAGGTATGTTATTTTTCATGTTGAGATTGTAAATCTAACCTTATTAATAATAAATAATTTAGCACCCAAACATACATGCGCATTCATGTCAATATATTAAGTGCATAGAGACAAAGGCTTTTATACCAAATCCTATCAAATGTCTTCCTATATTTAGCAATAAATATTACACATTAGCAATAATTTATAATCTAAACTCAAACAAAATGACACATCAGGCTGGCATGAAGTGTGTAAATAAACTGCAGTGTATTATTAGAACAACACCATTTTAAATAGATTTCATCAATACTATTGTATCTGTACTTATACAAAAATGCATTTCAGAAGCAGCTTATAAAATATTACCATGTTTGAAATGGTGCAAAGCCACATGTCCTATTCATCATGTTCATGTTTTTATCTGCTTGACAGAACCATACAGATTTGTGAATCTTGTATCAGAGCAGTTATAATTTGATGCTTTAAGTACAATTCTCTTTTAAAAAAAAAAAAATTCTCTCCACAAAGATGGCCATAGCTATAAGAAGATCAGTAACACCCTGAAACTGAGTCACAGTACAGTGGTCAGGATCATACAGAGGTTTTGTAAGACAGTTTCTAGTCGGAAGGGACCTCGCAAGGGTCGACCGAAGAAGTTGAGTCTTTGTGCTGTGCATCATGTGCAGAAGCTGCTTCACAAAACAGATGCAAGATTGCTGCAACATTGCATTAAAGGTTGCGTAAAGTCCGCATGTCAGTACGCCACACACTGCAACAAGTCGGTTTACAGGCCATTGTCCCAGAAGGAGCCTCTTCTGAAGCTGCTCACAAGAAAGCCCACAAACAGTTTGGTAAACACGACCTGTCCAAGAGCATGAATTACTGAAAAAATGGATTCCAAAATGTATTGAGCCAATCGGAAGCAGAACATGATGCCCTCCCTTCAGAAACTGGACCGAACGACAGTTTTCCAACATCATAATTACCCAAAACACACCACCAAGAAAAACTGTCTTGCTGAGGAAGCTAAAGGTGAAGGTGAAGGTGAAGGTGAAGGTGATGGAGTGCTTAAGTATGTCTCCAAAACGGAAGGTGGAGAGGCACCATGTGTCTAACATCCAGTGGCTCTGTGATGTCAGGATGAGAATCCCAGCAACAACCTGTACAGCTCTGGTGAATTCCATGTCCAGGATTAAGGCAGTGCTGGATAACAGTGGTGCTCACACAAAATATAGACTAATTGGGTTCACTTAGGTGTACTCACTTTTGTTGCCAGCTATTTTGACAATAATGGCTGTACGTTGAGTTATTTTTAGAGGACAGTAAATCTGTACTGCTACACAAGCTGCACATTGACTACTATAAAATATATCTAATTTTAATTTCTATAGTATTGCCCCTTGAGAAGAAATACTAAAATAGTTGCTGAAATATGAGGGGCATTCTCACTGTGTGTGTGTGTGTGTGTGTGTGTGTGTGTGTGTGTGTGTGTGTGTGTGTGTGTGTGTGTGTGTGTGTGTGTGTGTGTGTGTGTAGGTTTGTGTACAGTATATGTATATGTATGGCGCCCTCTTTGGGACAAATAGTAAAGCTTTGTTTCTCTTGTTGCTAGATCTGCTGAAGTCCTTGCTTCACTTTAATGACACTAGGCAGCCCTTTAAACCACTATGTACTTCTGTAACACCTAATAATCTCTTCTGTCTCTGTAAGTACTCCTGCTGCTCAATCTTTTCCTGAATTCCTGTTGTTGCTCCTCTCACCCTAAAGAATTACCATAACCTGGATACTTAATAGTACAATTTGTTGCTGTGATCATGTTTGGTATCTGTGATATTCTAAATTCTGTTTTCCATCACCCAATATAAAATTGGATTACTTTTGTGTGTCATTGAGTTTTTCTCCTCATGTAGTCTCAGCATATTATGAATGATGGCATCTTGATTAGTGGTGTTCAATAAAAAATAATGCTGTAAAGAAAAAATGCCTTTATAAAATACTATAAAGACCAGCAAACAGCAATAAACTACATATGCAGGTATATATATATATATATATATATATATATACATATGTGTGTGTGTGTGTGTGTGTGTAACCAGGTTAAAAAGACAACGTGGTTATTCATGTTATTTAGGCTTTGTGTTGTCAGTGTGACATTGTGTACTAATGCGCTTTTCTATACACTGCTAAAAGGTTTCGCTGGCCCTTTAAGAAATGGAACTATAACGCAAAAGGGTTGTTTCCTTCCTGTAAAAAGGAACAGAGCACAACATTTAATTTGTGCACGTGTATTAAGCCACAAAAAATGAACGATTTCTTTTGGGATATATCTCGTTTGGTGTGGAAAAGAAGCGTAAGTGATTTAATATCAGTATAAGACTTTCTTATATAGTTTTGTGTATAATTTTATGTAGACCAGAGATATTGAGATGTGGTTACTCTGTTTAATTAAGAGGGGAGAAAGTGCTTCGTAAGCCCCGTGTGTTTCTGGGTGAGCAGGAAGCATCAGAGTAAATTTTGTTCACTGTTCATAATTCCACAAAATGAGTTTATTTGCCATGTACATGTATGTTTATTGAAATGGATTCTGTATTTTATTTCTTTAATGTGTGTAGGGAAGGAACGAGTCTGTAATATCCGGTGATAGCATGTGCCAGAGTGGAGGTAAAAAGTAAGTTTGAGACATTGTAATTAATTTCATTCTCTCTATAAATTCATTTTTATAAGTTATTTAATGTGATGTAATAATCCAGGTTTAAAGGTGAGAGCATGTTATGTTGTGTGATGATATTTGCACTGTGTTATCTGTATTATGCAGTAATTACACACAATGTAATGGTATGAAGGATCGTATTTTCATGTACTTTTCATGTTAATTAAGCAGCCTTATATAGACTTCTGTGCAGATGTTATATTCATGTATTTTTGTTTTTGTTTTTTGTTGGTTGAATGTCAGAGCAGACGCCCTGTTGAGGCAGGGGCCGAGGCCTGGGGAATGGCGTCTCCACCCCGAGGTGGTGGAGCTCGTGTGGCGGAGGTTCTACAGAGACCAGGTGGATATTTTTGCGACCCAGGAGACCTTGCACTGTCCCCTCTGGTTCTCTCATGGTACAGTCGTAACCGAGGCTTTGCCTGTATGCCTTTCCCCCGATCGCACTGCTCCCTGGAGTTCTGGAGAGAATTCAGAACTCCATCTCCGTCTTCTCCGTCTCCGTCTCCTCCTGGTAGCGCCTCGATGGCTGGGCAAACCGTAGTTTGCAGGAGGGATCTTCTCTCACAGGCGGGTGGAACCCTGGTTCACCCCCGCCCGGAGTTGTGGAGGCTGTGACTGTGGCCCCTGAAGGAGCACAGTTCGTAGTGGCTGGTCTTTCCACCGCGGTGGTGGAGACGCTTCTCCACTCCAGAGCTCCGATGGAGCACGGTGGCGACTGTTCATGTCTTGGTGCGAGCACCATGGCCTGGATCCTGTCAACTGCCTGGTTGGGTCAGTTCTGGAGTTCCTACAGGAACAGTTTGCCGCAGGGTTAACCCCTTCGACCCTGAAGGTTTACGTGTCCGCCATCGCGGCATATGGCTCCCCGCCTGCGGGGCAGTCGCTGGGTAGGCACCCACTGGTGACACGTTTCCTCCGTGGCACCCGGAGGCTGAGGCCTGGGATTCGACCCAGAGTGCCTGTCTGGGATCTGGCTGTTGTGTTGGTGGCTCTATCTGAGCCCCCCTTTTAGCCTTTAGCCGATGTGGCCCTTAGGTTTCTGTCTATTAAGACCACTTTCCTTTTGCCGATTTCCTCTCTGAAGAGTATTGGGGATCTGCAGGCTCTGTCCGTGGCCCCATCTCGCCTGGAGTTTGCCCCTGGCATGGCCAGAGTGTTTCTCTATCCGAAACCTGGGTAGGTGCCTAAGGTGCCTTCGGCTCCCTTTACATCCTGTCGTGTTGCAGGCATTCTGCCCTCCCCCGTTTGCAGCCCCCGACCAGGAGCGACAGCACTGACTGTGTCCAGTGCGAGCACTGAATACTTACCTCCGCAAGACGGGTCCGTGGAGGAAGTCGGAGCAGCTGCTTGTCTGCTATGGCCCTAACAGGAAAGGTTTCCCGGCCAATAAGCAGACTTTGAGCAGATGGGTAGTGGATGCAATTGTGTCAGTTCACGAGTCCTATGGCCTCCCCGCACCACTCGGGGTTCGAGCTCACTCCACCCGGAGTGTGGCGGCCTCTACAGTCTGGTCCGCTGGAGGGCCACTCCAGGACATATGTGACTCTGCGGGTTGGACCTTTGTCAGGTTCTATGACCTTGACCTCACCCTCTGTCCTGTGGAAGTGTGGTGAGGTGCCCAGGCCCTCACTCTCTAGGAAGGGTCTGGTCAGTGTGGCGTGATTGGACACTCGTTTCCGTAGCGTTTCGATGCAGATCGAGTTTCTGAAGGGTAACGTCTCTAGGTTACGTCCGTAACCCCAGATTCCCGAGGGAACAAGCTGCTGCGTTTCTGTGCCACACTCCCTGCATCCCCACTGCACTTATAGTCCAAATATTTTTATTGATGCACTTCAAACAGAAAAACACCTAGGCGAGAGAGACAATGGAACAGTGGTTAATCTAGTCCAACAATAAAAATTGGTCTCTCGCCCTCGATGTCCTATATACAATCATAATCATGAATGTGAGCATCATGAACTGGAGAAAGAAAGAAAAAATTAAGCAAAAAAAACAAAAAAAACAAAAACAAAACAAAACAAAAAAAAAAAAACAAAAAGAAGAAAAAAAAAAAAAAAAAAAAAAAAAAAATAAAAAA
>MU589826.1:3887453-3898201 GCA_024362625.1 Silurus asotus
CCTGACGTAGAGAGGGGGGCAGGTAGCCGTCCTTCAGAGACTCTTCAAAGACCGAGAGGAGCAGTGGGGAAAGCTGAGGGGCAAGCTTTTTAAATAACTCTGTCGGGAATCCGTCTGGGCCCGGAGATTTTCCACTCTGCATTTGTGATATAGATTGCATAATTTCTGTTAAGCTAATAGGTTCGTCCAATTTGGCTTTTGATTTGCTATCAATTTGGGGCATGTTAAGATTATCAAAAAAACTGCTGATAGCGTTAGGATCCTTAAAAGATTCTGACTGATATAACGAGGAATAAAAAGTTTTCGTTATTAATTTCTTGAGGATCAGTTAAAACACTACCTTCTCTGGCTTGGATTTGGGTAATAATCGTTTTCGCAGTTTTAAGCCTAAGTTGTAATGCCAGTGCTTTACCTTGTTTATCGCCAAACTCGTAGAAATGGTGTCGCGATTTAAGCAAAAGCTGTTCAGCTTGAGCGGTGGAAAGAAGGTTAAATTCAGATTGCAAAAAGACCCTTTCATTATATAACGAAGGAGTCTGGTGGCTCGCATAATCCTGATCTAACATGTCAATTTGCTCAGAGAGTTCGAGAAGCCTCTTACTACGGAGTTTCTTAATATGAGCAGAGTGAGAAATAATTTCTCCACGTAAATAAGCTTTAAGTGTTTCCCAAAGGAAAGATGTAGAGATTCCCTCTGTTGAATTAATTTCAAGAAATGTAGAGATCTTTTCAGAGAGAAATTGAACAAAGTGGGTATCTGACAAAAGTAATACATTCAGTTTCCAAGCATATAAGGACCTATAGCAGCCAGGGAGGGCCAATTCGAGAGTTACTGGAGCATGATCGGAGATAATTATACTTTCATAAGATGAAGACTTTACCAAAGGGATGAATTTACTGTCAATGAAAAAATAATCAATACGTGTATACGTGTGGTGAGCTGGAGAGAAAAAGGAAAAGACTCTAGAAAGGGGGTTCAGAAGGGGGGTTCAGAAGACGCCACACTTCCGTTACTCCGTACAACTCCAAGAGGGAGTTAATTATTTTCGAAGATCGGGATGGGAGAGCTGATTTTGGAGATGACCTGTCCAAAACAGTGTTTAGAACACAATTAAAGTCACCCCCCATAATTAGTTGATAAAGATTTAAGTCTGAAAGTGTAGAGAAAAGCTTAATAAAAAAGTCTGGACTATTCCAGTTAGGCGCATATATGCTTGCCAAAGTAACTTGGCAATTATAAAGGGAGCCTGAGACAATCACATACCTACCATTGGGATCTGAAATAACTTTCGAGGGGCTAAACGGGGTATTCTTATTGATTAGGATGGCGGTACTTCTAGCTTTACAATTTTATCCTGAATGAAAGACCTGTCCCACCCAGGACCTGAGCAAGCTTTTGTGGCGAGAGATCTTTAAATGAGTTTCCTGTAAAAAACATATGTTGGCTTTTAGGTTGTTTAAATGAGAAAACACTCTTACACTCTTTACCTTATTATTCAAGCCTTTGACATTCCAACTAATCATTATAACCCTGCCCCCAGTAGCTTGGTGCATATCAGGCATTTTTAGTCAACAAGGGTTTAATTGAGTCAATAAATTGGTCAGGGGGTTCTAAAGAGAGAGCATTAAAGAGAAGAACAATCAAAAACGAGATGATCGAAGGTGCACAAAACAAACAAAAACAAAAGCATAAACAAGCCCTATCCCCTCCAAACATCCAGAGTGGACATAGGGTCTAACACCCATAACTACTACAAACCTAACTGGAAACAGTCAGATACAAAAGAGAACTAATGAGTTCCTTCAATTATTGGCTGCCCTTTCAGCAGTGCTCCGTGAACTAAATTACAATACGTACAAGTTATTATCAGCAGTGTGTTACACATGACTAAATTAACGTCGCTTTATATTACAGATACAGACAGAATAGCAAATTTTACTCTTCCATTCTTTTTTTTTTTTACTTTACTTTATAAGCTTCGGGTAAATTCTGCTCGTCAGGCCCTGTTCGCTGAAGTCTTGATGGAAGCAGTGAAAAAGTCCATTGCTGCCCGCGGAGTGTGAAAAACATGTCGCTGTCCCTGAAAGTCGACACGGAGTTTAGCGGGATGTAGCATTCCGTAGGTGACGCCCATGCTGCGAAGAGAAGCTTTCACGTCCTTAAACTCAGCACGGCACCTTACCACCTCAGCCGACATGTCCGGGAAAATACGAATCGCCGCCCCCTTGAATTCTAGAGAGCCCCGTTCACGACTAAGCTTCAATATAAGTTCTTTAGTTTGATAATGGTGGAGTCGGACAAGCATATGCCTAGGATCCGCGTTTGGTTGCGGTGCGCGCGGTCAATTTCTAAAGGCCTCGTGAAGGCGCTACTCCCGAACAAGTCAGAAAAAAACGAAGTCATGAAAGCGACCGGGCTGTGGCCTTCCAATCCTTCGGATATTCCAATTATCCTTAGGTTTTGCCTCCGTGAGCGATTCTCCAAATCGTCAAGCTTGAGTTTTAAGCTGTTGTTCTCTGCTTTCAACGCGTCGCACATGGTCTCCACCACTGTCAATCGAGCGTCTGAGTTATTAAGTGCCGTTTTAATGTCCCCAATCTTCTGAGCCTGTGATGAGAGGGTTGCTTGTAGTGTGGACATAGCAGAACGAATCTCAGACAGAAATTCAGATCGCAGTGTTGAAATTTCCGAACGAATAGTGAATGATATTAACTCCCTCAAAGAGGCAGGTGTGAGCTCAGTCTCCGGTTCAGCCATAGCGTTAGCCGCTTGCTCGTTTCCTGATTCGGTCGACGTTTCTGCCGTATTTCGTACTTGCTTTCCAACTTTGGGCATTTTCCTTGAATATATGTCACAGATAGACTTAATTATGAGTATGTTTCAGAAAAAAAAATAAGATTGCTGAAGAAAAAAACACTAATGTCCACGGAGCGACTTCCACCTACGTCTAATCACCACGAGGCATACCGGAAGTCTTCCCCGCTGCACTTACCTTCTCTCTCAGGAGCTAGCGTCTGGTCCATCTCGCAGCCATTTTTAGCTTCCTGTTTACGCGTCGTCGCCCGCTGATGACGTCACGTTCCAAACGCCTATTGATCAGATTGCACATGTGGTTCAGAGCGCGGTCACGCGGTGGCGTTCCCATAGCGTTTCGACGCAGCGTCTCATTCCCTCAGAGAACTAGGGTTACGGACGTAGCCTACAGATGAACTATTTTACAGTTGCTGTAGTATGAGTGGTGCAATTTAACCCTCTGGAGTCTGAGGGTGTTTTTGTCCCCTTGAGAGATTTGGACATGCTATTATATTTGGTTCTTTTTAGTTGCTTTTAAAATATATTCTTGACAAAAGGCTTATTACACTGTATTCAGCACAAACTGGGCTACCATAATATGTAAACAACTTATATGTGTTTGTTCGTATTTTTGACAAAATAAGGTTTATGCGTGGTTTTTGAAAAAGCAAAAAAAAAAAACTCACTGAAATAATGCCACAAAACCGATAGTAAACATGTTTCCCCAAGACTTTTTGAGAACAGATTTTCTGATGTAGGTTTTTTTATTTTTAATCAGGTGAAAATCATCCTGCCTGCTCATTCACCTTAAACAATACTTTGATTTAAAATTTTAAAAACACTTTCTACTTTGAAAGGCCATATGCGAAGAGGCATCAACATGCTGTGACGTCAGCTTCGTAGACAATGGGTCGCATAATGAGCTGTCGATTACAAAATGAGCTGTGGATCACTGAGCCAGGATCTGAGTGAGAAGTACAGTACTACAACAAGGAATGTGTTTCCTTTGTGGTTTATTAAAAATACACATTAGCAAGGACAGCATTAAAAAAGGGAATTGTGTAACAATAAAATAAAGTATGTATAAAAAATAGAGAGTGCAACAAAAACTAACAATACTTTACAGTAGGGTTCTACAAATCCTAGTCTGTAGGGCTACAATACTATGCATTAAATAATAATAGTGTATCCATTTGAGGAATCGGCAAGAACAAACAACGTGAACCCCTACTTAGTTGGCTTGGGTTTCATGTACTGTCCTCCAATTGTTAGCTTTGCATGCTACCATCCTCTCATCCACGTGTAAATGTCTTCTAGGATAATAAATTGCTTTGCATGTCTTGTGGATTGTGTCCATAAGCAGTTTCACTCTAAACAGACGGTCATGTTCAGATGTGCCCCTCTTTCTTGTCATTTTCTTTGTCTGCATCTGGGTGACTCATGTGTACATTCCACAAAATTGTCCTGTATCTGTACTTGACATAATTGTTGCTGGAAAGGGAACTGTGAAAATACAGCTCTGTCGCCAGTAGTATATGATGGAGGGCAACTTTACCATTGCCATGTAAAATAAAAGCCCAATGTAGCGATGCATCTCTTTCACAGTTACATCTCTCCATTTATATTTGCATCCCTTGGATATTGACTTGGCAGCTTGAGCATTTGTGTTGTGGCACAAAGTTGACCGGGAAAAACATTTTAAATAGACTAATTGGAGAATGAGAGTCAGAAGACCTCAGTTGAGGTCCAGGTTCACGTGCGGGCAGGAATCGCAGAGTCTGTGGAACTGTGTCGTTATCTGTCTGATCCTTCCATGACATGGTGGACTGTGTGTGCTGCCTTTGCCCTTTTTGGAGCAGGTGCTTGATCGCATCTGTTTATGAAACACACATGAACATCACTAATTGTGTCATTGGTAAAGTTGTTTGCATATGTCATACAATGCAATAATGATTCAAACTAAATATTATTTAGGAAAATATAAAATACTTACTCAGGATGATTCTCGGTCAAACTCAAAATGTAGCGACACCTGCATGGCCTGGTGTGAGTTTCCAGTGAAGGCAAGGGTGATGCAGCCACATTCCTAAAAATAATCAAACAATATATTTTAGGATAATGAATACACTTGAACAATATATATTTGTTAGCATGCATTGTACAGCCTATAGGCCTATTTGTTGATGGGTAATAAACAAATAAATGTTTGTTTATGGGCCATAGACCATAATGCACCTCAGACATTTACACCATCACCATTTACAGCTGAGCAAATAATATTGTCATCGATAAAGTTGTTTGCATATGTCATAGGGCCCCTAGGACCACCCTGCGGGAATCGGGTGGCAACACTCCCTCACCGGGCTATCTCGCTGTGCCTGGATGTACCAGGGCGAGGCTGCCACCAAGCAGCCCCATTGGAGCAGCGAGGAACTACTATTGAAACGCCACCGCAGTCTCCTGAACCCGCCAGCAATCGCCCTTACCCACAGCGTTACCAGGTCAGGCAAGGAGGGGACACCATGGCACTCAGAAGGAAGCTCGCATCATCCCCCATAGCAGGCCAGCCTGGTATGCCTGCAACACACTCATCGCGTGGAAGCAACCTGTAGCCTGACCTGCCACGCAGCACTACCCACCAGAGCCAATCGGCTCTTCGTAGGCAAACCGATAGCAACACTCAGGGAGAGATAGCTAGCTAGCGTCTCTACCACAAGCGGCATCGTCCCATAGCCGTGACACTTAGCCCACACTGGGAGCGCATAGGCACACGGCTAATTGCTAACAGCCGATACCATCGAAAGTCGAAGCCGCAAGGGAGAGCGCTGACCTCGGAAAGCTGGGTATGTACCTAAGATCCCTACGGCACCCTCACGACCTGTCCAGTTGCAGGCATTCTGCCCTCCTCCCTTCCTAGTTCCAAACCAGGAGAAGCAGAATTGACTGTGTCCAGCTAAAAACGTACTTCCATAGGAACTGTTTGTCTGCTATGGCCCTCATAAGATCTCATAAGTTTTCCTGCTAATAAGCAGACTCTCAGTAGATGGATTGTGGATGCAATTTCGGTTGGTTATGAGTCCTAGGGTCTTCCCACTCAGTGCCTATGCAGGACATATGTGACGCTGCAGACGGGTCCACCCTATTGACCTTTGTCAGGTTTTACGATCTCAACAGCTGTCCTGCAAGCTGGTGTTGCCCAGACACTCTAGGCAGGGACTGGTCAGTATGGTGCAATGGTATACTCATTGCCAAAGCGTTTTGACGCAGCTCGATTGCTAACAGCCGATACCATCAAGAGTCGAAGCTGTAAGGGAGAGAGCTTACCTCGGAGAGCGCTCCCCAAAAATTCACCCACCTCGGAGGAAGAATACGGAGCACCGCGTCACACGCACTGGAGAAGGAACCGCCAAACAAGCGCAATCCCCGGGGAACGGGAGCTCGCCTCGCAGCCGGGAGCACATAGCCGCACGGCTAAAATGCTAACAACCGATACCCTCGAGAGCCGACGAAGCACGCTTCTAAGCTAAGCAAACAACACATCGGCTGCGTGTCAAAACAATAAAATGTATTTTAACAGTAATATACTTTACATTTCATTTATGGAAGCAAACTGTAAAACAAAAACCCCAGCAGATTTCAGGCAGCTCCCAGTGGTTTACTGTAAAATCAAGACAAAAAAGCAACAAAATACTGTTTACTGTCTACTGTCAAATTCCTGTTGTGCGTTTTGTGAGTGACCATTGTGCAGGAGAGTAGAGCCTGTGTTTAAGTCAAGGATGGACGGCGACCTATTGGTATAATGCTGAGTCTTCCTTCATTTGAATGCAGTAACTGTTTAGTTACTGATATGAGGATTAAACTTTGATAGACACATGTGAACAAGTAGGATCACTGAAGGGAAGAGAAACAAGAGCAGAGAAACATAACTTACAGCCAAAGATGAAATCAACTGTAAATGAACATGAACATGGAATCTTTCTGAATTTCACCAGATGATGATTAAACAACCGCAAAAAAATTACCAACTTTACTTATTTAAAAACTCCAATTAAGATTTTAGGTGTTTAGGTGTACTTTAATTTGAAGTCACCATAATGGAGATCAGTGTTCGCTTTAGTGTTGCTTTTGAATTGAACAAAACAGATCAACTTTGATCACCTTGAAACTAGTAAAATGACATAAATCATATAACATCAATATAAAACCTAATAAAGAAAATAGTGGATCATTTATTCATGCTGCAATGCATGTTGGGAGTTTTGTACTATTCTGGCACACAGCATGCATTGCAGCATGAGAGTTCCCTTTCAGGAACTAAAATCACGTGTAAAATCCAGCCAATTGGCAACTCGTTACGTCAACGGTGGGCGATGTCATGCAAACCAGGAAGCTACAAAATGGCAGTGCGATGGTAGCGGTATTAGCTTCTGGAGGGAACATGCGTTCCTGTCTTAAAACCCCGTCTTGGGTGCGCTTTGTCATCGAGCAGTTTTGGATAGAATCAGTATGTCTCCTCCTTGGGAAATATCTCCAGCGTGTCCGCTATAGTGGCTTGTCGGAGCAGGGCAGTCGCTAGGGAAACACCCTCTCGTGACACGTTTCCTGCGTGGCACCCTGACGCTGAGGCCCAGTTTACGATCCATAGTGCCTCTGTGAGATTTGGCCGTCGTGCTGGCAGCTCTGTCTGAGCCCCCCCTTCGAGCCTTTGGCCAAGGTGGCCCTTAGGTACCTGTCGTTTAAGACCGCCTTCCTTTTGGCGATATCCTCCATTAAAAGGATCAGAGACCTACAAGCCTGTCTGTGGCCCTGTCTCTCCTGGAGTTTACTCCTGGCATGGCCAGTGCGTTCCTCTACCCTAGAGCTGGGTATGTACCTAAGATCCCTACGGCACCCTCACGACCTGTCCAGTTGCAGGCATTCTGCCCCCCTCCCTTCCTAGTTCCAAACCAGGAGAAGCAGAATTTACTGTGTCCAGCTAAAAACTTACTTCCATAGGACGAGTCCTTGGAGGAGATCGGAGCAACTGTTTGTCTGCTATGGCCCCCATAAGATCTCATAAGTTTCCTGCTAATAAGCAGACTCTCAGTAGATGGATTGTGGATGCAATATTGGTTGGTTACGAGTCCTCTGGTCTTCCCACTCCGTGCCTATGCAGGACATATGTGACGCTGCAGACTGGTCCACCCAATTGACCTTTGTCAGGTTTTACGATCTCAACAGCTGTCCTGCACGCTGGTGTTGCCCAGACACTCTAGGCAGGGACTGGTCAGTATGGTGCAATGGTATACTCATTGCCAAAGCGTTTTGACGCAGCTCGAGTTCCTGAAAGGGAACATCTTTAGGTTACAGATGTAAACCTAGTTTCCTGAGGGAACAAGACGCTGTGTCTCGGGCCATACTCCCTGCATCCCTGTAAGCGCTTACCTTCACCTTTCTCAGAAGCTAATGCCGGTACTATCGCTCTGCCGTTTTGTAGCTTCATGGTTAGCGCGATGTTGCCCGTCGATGACGCCACGACTTGCTTATTGGCTGGATTTTACACATGAGTCAGAGCGTGGACAACGCGGGGCGTTCCCAAGCATTTTGACGCAGCATCTCGTTCCCTCAGGGAACTAGGGTTACATCTGTAACCTAAAGACATTTGTTAACAATCACCATTCTTTGCAAAAAAAAGGTTGCAAAGAGAAGCTCATTTGGTGATTAGATCACCATTAATAGTTAACCAAAACCACCAAATTACATTTTATCATGATTTTTCCAGTCATAACAAATGTACTTTACAAACACAGTTACAATGGGCAGAGAAAACCTAATGTTAAAGAGTCAGGGATCAAGAGCCCAACTAAAGCAACCACTGATCTCAGAAATAGTGGGGTCAAACGAAACATTTTCAATAAAATATAAACTCCTGTTAAGTCTCAAAGAACGTTTTGTAGAAATTTGACAGAAATAAAAAAACAAACTATAATAAGTGAAGCTGGAAATTCTGTTTTTGGAGTTGTTTAATAATTCTGTTTTAATTCAGTTGATTTAATCTAAAGTAGGTGTTCATCAGTGTCTGAATTCACTAATTTATTTTTATTCACTCTGTTATGTGGACTATAGTAGTAAACTAATGTAGGGAATAGTTTTTACAAAGCAATAATGCAAAATGTATTAAGTTGACTTGTATTTACTTAAACAGTATTTACCTGTTAAATAAAGTTATTTTATGTTTTATCATTTACAGGAATTTACCTTCACTATTTTACATTCTTTCACTGTTAAAACTATGAAAATTTTTCTACAGTGTAGGTGTTTCCAAACCTTTGACAGGCACTGTATGTTACCCTAGATGTCTGAAAGATGTGTATTGTGTACAATACAAATTTACATTAATTGCACTTTACATATCTGCAAACTTTATTCTTTTATTTTTGTAGCTGCATCCAGGGTTCCCAGGATAGGCTCTGACTTAACCATGTCTCTGACTTAAACTACTGACTTAAACTACATCAGTAGCTTTAACAGCTACTGCAGATGATTGAATTAATCTATTCATAGACAAATGTTTTAATGAATGTAAGGTTGAATTGGATTGTTTAAATAGCTGAATTAATGATATATTATGATTATTGCCTTTCCCTTTCACTTTTTTGACAGAAATTGGATGTAAAAAATACAGATTTATAGGCCATGTTGTGAAGAGTTTGCATAAAAATTTAGATGTCCAGGATAAATTCCTGCCTGTCTGTAATGTTTCCGTCAACTGTCGACTAACAATATATTTATGACAAGGATTTTAGTGGATAAAATCCACTATCTCCCACATATAAACCCACAATCAGAAACAGTAGCCACAATAGATTAGTGTTTAATTACTATTTATTATTAGAAGAAGTGACTTAACCTCACTATTTCACATGCAATACTATGAATTTGCTCTGAACTGGTCAGTTCACAAGTCTCTGTGATAACTCTGGCAAAAAGCACTGCATTCTTGATGATGCACCAGACCAGGTCATCCTGTAGTGATTTCTATTATTTGACACTCTGCCAGAATTTAATTTAATAAAGTGCTTAAGGCATTCACGTAATTTTATGTCATTAGCATAAAATGCTCTTTTATGCTTCTCCCTGTTTGGGGTCTTTCATATAATGACTGCAGTCAAATTTAAGGTACAGTGGTTTATTTTCAGTTTTATTTGTATGGTCATCTATGAATTCTTGAATGTTTTAGTCATTATACTCATTAATGTATTACTGGAACTATTGTCTCCACAAATTAAAAATGTCAGTATCATGTCTCACAAAGCTGTGATAGTGTTTCACACACCTGCATAATGAAAATCTTAACAAAAATGAAAAGGCACACTCTCACTTGCAACATTCCCCATGAATACATATACATCAATAAATACATTCTATCTAAGCGCTGAAACTTATACAGGAACAGTAGGCAGCTACAAGGAACAATGACCTTTTTTCACACCCCACTGTTCACCAATTCTTTACCTAATTAACAGTTTTTCAGAGATGTTCAGTATAGTTCAAGTCAGGGCTCTCAGCAACGATAAAAAATTGGCGGGCACCTAAGCTAATTTTCAAGTGTTCAAAGGGTCTGAATACTTATGTAATATTTCAGCTTTTTTATAAAATAAAATTACAGACATTCTAGAATTATGTTTTTTACTCAGGGTACTGAGTGTAAATTCATGAGAAATTAATTTGAACGATTATATATACACACTGCAATATATATATACCTGATAGAACAATCACTCAATTAAATATTTAATAAATAAAATTAATCATGCTAAAGTTATATATATAATATATATATAATATATATAATATAAAAATTTTAAGTTTTAAGATACGAATAATCCCAAATTAACTCATGACAATTATGCGAATAATCCCAAATTAAAATATTTGTAAACATCAATTGGCAGCCCTGTATGTATATATATAT
>MU589826.1:3907215-3927618 GCA_024362625.1 Silurus asotus
CAGCATGGTGTGTAGTTCTGCATCGATCTTGACTGCTATTGTGTGACCAAATCTAGAAAGTGCACATTCCTCTCTACCTTTTGTTGATTACCGAAGTCAAGTCAAGTCAAAGGAATTGTTCACTTTCTCAATGATGCCTGTCTACACTACATGGTACGTTATTAGGAAATATAAACAGAGATATATAGCATACACTGCATTTCCTATTCAGGTGAGCGCTCAGTGAGCATACACACTCTTAGTGAAAGTGGAGCAGTTACCAATAAAAATGGGTCATGATGCAATAAGTTCTAGAATAATAGTTTGATTGCCAGTTTGTACAAGTCAGCGTGACACTGTCCAAATACATAGAGACCTTACTGTATATTTATTATTATTACAGCATATGTAATAGATGCACACACTCACATACTAAGAGTGTGGCCCTGTCCAAATACTTCTGGACGCTAGTGCAGTTTAAGCGCTGGGTTTGTTCAGCTTGTCAGCTCCTGCTGTGGTGAAATGATGTTCACGAATGATTAGTGAGTTCCTGTTCCTGCACTCATATTTGCATCTGTATACATCTTTTCTCAATAAAGGAAAGTTTCTCCCTTTTTTAAGGTGCTATCAAAATATTTGTGCTGTAAAAGTGAATGTGTATCTTAAGCATCATCTGTCTCTGAAACTTCCTCCTATTGAATTGTAAAAATAATATACATATATTAACTCAATGTTCTACAGCCCATGTAGGTACACACAATGCTCACTCATTCTGATGCTTGATGCAAATATTACCATAATCTCCTGACCTATGTGAGAGATGTATGGATAAATGACTACTACGATTAGTGAGTTCCTGTTCCTGCACTCATATTTGCATCTGTATATATCTTTTCTCAATAAAGGAACGTTTCTCCCTTTTTTTAAGGTGCTATCAAAATATTTGTGCTGTAAAAGTGAATGTGTATCTTAAGCATCATCTGTCTCTGAAACTTCCTCCTATTGAATTGTAAAAATAATATACATATATTAACTCAATGTTCTACAGCCCATGTAGGTACACACAATGCTCACTCATTCTGATGCTTGATGCAAATATTACCATAATCTCCTGACCTATGTGAGAGATGTATGGATAAATGACTACTACTACTACTACTACTACTACTACAGTAAAGCCCCATTGTACGAGCAACCTATAGTACGAGCAAACGGAGATACGAGCAAACTCGCTCGCAAAATTTTACCCTATTTCACAAGCAAATTTAGAAGGTACGAGCAAACCTACGCTGCAGGTTCCCCGTTTTCGGCGGAGGGAAGAATCAGTTGCTCAGTTGATGACGTATCACTCGGTCACTCTCGTTGTTCAGTGCAGCAAAAACGTAACTTTTTTTAGTTTTATAATTTTATTTCACTAGAAATCTTGAAAAATGTCCCAAGAAAATCAGTGATGGTGCTGTGAAAACGAAATAAAATATAATGATCATGGAAACCATAAAGTTTACGAGCGTGGTGCGCGTCTCACACTCGCAATCAACCACTACCACATGGGTAAGTGTTAAATTATGTTTACATTACGGTAATTTGCGGTGTATTTGTTTGTTAAAATAGGCTACAAATACTTTTTAAGTGCAGAAATAAGCGGTCGAATGAGGTCTCGGAACGTATTAAATCACTTTTACATTCATTCCTATGGGGAAAATCAGTTCGAACGTACGAGCAAATGGACATACGAGCAATTTTCAAGAACAAATTATGCTCGTACAACTGGGTTTTACTGTACTAATACCACTAATACGACTACTACTATTGCTACTATTGCTAATGCAAATAGTACCACATTAATAGAAGTGAGAATAATGCTTGTTAATAATAATAATAATAATAATCATGGGCCATTCCTACAATAGTCATGCTATATTTCTTGTGTGTTGAAAAGCATAGTACAAGATTAACGCTACTGCTACTACTACTACTACTACTGGTAGTAGGTGACAGCAGGGCAGTGGTGGTCCAGTGGTTAAGGCTCTGGGTTAATGATCATAAGGTCAGGGGTTCAAGCCCCAGCACTGCCAAGCTGCCACTGTTGAGCCCTTGAGCAAGGCCCCTGGAGCCTTATCAGCTCCAGGGGTGCCGTACCATGGCTGACCCTGCGCTCTGACCCCAGCTTCCAGATGAGTTAGGATATGCGAAAACCTTTTAATTGCATATGTACAGTAGTTTATTATTTTGTCCCCCATCAGGTTTACACCCTTTTGGTCAGTGGTGGCACAGTGTGTAAGTAACTGAAAGCATAGTGTGTGCAATATTTTGCATTCCTCATGATGATATAAGCCCACTTAATGCAACAAGAACCGCAATTTGATTTATACTTCTACTGGAATAAAAATTGGAACTGAGTCAAAACAGTTCTGATTATAATTTTCAATTCAAATATTTGTGTGTTGAACTGCATTGAGTGTACCATGCTGTGAGCAAAAACCAAATTAATCCATTTCACTACATGACTATTACTTTTTATATATCACTATGTTTGTGTGGACAAAAAGCCTGAGAAAGTACAAGACCCTAGCATGTTAACGGCTGTGGCGTTTTGCTTTGAAGCCATTCTTTTGTGTGATCGTTGGTTTTAGGTCCGCCCCCTCGCCTGTTCTTAAGTAGGACCTGTGGAGAGAGAATAAATAGGCGGGCATCGCGCGGGGCTTCTTTATTGAGCACCTTGACTTTGTGAGAGCAGCACCATGTCTGGAAGAGGAAAGGGTGGAGGCAAAGTAACTGCCAAAACCGACATTTGAACCCAGCTTTCAATCAGGTCTATCGCTTTCCTTGCAGAAGCTATTATCTTTCCATTTATTAAATTTTTTTTTTATTAAATTTTATTTTTTTTTTCCCACCCAACCTCCAACGAGCATAAGAAATAAGAACTTTTCCCTCTCATGCCTCCGTGAGCGCTCTCCCCAGAAGCACTAGGCTCGCTTAAAGTTCACGGGAGAAGGTGAAGCCCCCAACAGGACACAGGTGGGAATGCATGTGGATCCAAGCTGTAGATATTTATTCATTTATAAGTCTACCCAACAAACGTGAACATGAACATTGCTTTTTTAGTGGACAAACGCTAGAACGTTTCATTAACGTTTTTAACACTGGTTCTGCAAATGGTTCCTGGAAAAACTGGGAACTGGTTACATCAGCTGCACATGATATCAAGCACTTGGTTGTGAAATTCTGGACTGCAAGAATAGCAGATGAAGACATAGAGGTTTACCTCAGTCGATTCTGTGAAATAATTCAACCAGTACAAAAACCAGTAGACCAGTTCGGTATCTGGTATGGTGTGCCAAAGTACAAAGTCAAAGTTAAGAAACATCAAGGAGGAGAGCCGATGCGAATCCCCAACACCATCTCCATGGGACCATACAACGGCTCAATAAACTATCCTGGTCAGAAGCAAAGGTGCTTCATCTGCAACTCAACAGAGCACCAGGCCAAAGACTGTGATAAACAAAAATGCTGGAAATGTGGCAGCTTCGGCCACAAAGGCAAAGAGTGTACAGACGACGGGACCTGTAATCTGTGCGGTGGAACAGGGCACTCATACTTCGGCTGCCCAAACTCGTACAGTAACCGGACAAGAGGACTGCCTAAGGAGGGACCACGACAAGACACAGTGGGACACAACCTGGGACAACAGGAAAACGACCCAAACAACGTCACGCAAGCCGAGGACGACATACCAGATGAACAGACACAGGAAACAGCAGAGGAATGGAATAAAGAGGACAGCCAATCCAGCAACAGTGACACAGATAATACAAGTTCAACAAGCGATCTTCCAGAAGCTTTAGAGATGAATATATCTCGCTACCAGAACCTTCAAAATTAGACGGAGAGAAAAATAAAGGAAAAGACAACATAGAAGCGGCAACCTCTACGCATGTACCAACTAACGATGACACGTCACCAGATCTTCCAACAGCTACAACAGACGCTTCGAATAGGTATGAAGTTTTAGCTACAAACACAGACAATATTGAGACAACAGTTGTTGCTAACCCAAAAAGGCGAAAAAGGACATCACCGCCATCTACAGACAATTAATAAAAATGAAACTAAGAGATGATTGCATTCTTTATTTTTATTATGTCACTAAATATTGTCTCAATCAAAGTAAGAGGAATACAATCAATGAAGAATAGAGAAAGTAAAATGACCTCTCTTCTGAGAAAAAAGTGTGACATAATTTGTGCACAAGAACTAAGATTAACTAGTCAGCCAGATATCGATAGTGTTAAAAATATATGGAGAAACGATAGTACAATTATATCCATTGGCAAAGATCGAGCTGATGGAGTAGGTATTATTATTATTATTATTATTATTATTTTTTTAATATTCTCTTTTTTTATACCACACCATCCCGCACAAGGACACTTTACACCACACCTTACTGCACACGGACACTCATGGACAATCAAAAACATGCCTAACTTGTTAACTGTTGTTTACTGGCTAACTGCACACTGCCATAAACATTTTCTGTGTACATTTTCAGTGTATGTGTATATATATGTATATATGTATATGTATGTATATATACATATATATGTATATATCTTTACATCTTTATTTATCTGCCTTCTTTTCTTATTATATTATTCTTTAAATTTTGTTATTATATTTATATTTTTATTCTCCTTTTTTTTACCCTATTTAAATCCCTCATGCCGGACCGTCGTCAAAAGCATTTCACTGCATGTCGTACCCTGTATGTATGTGTATGTGACGAATAAAATTTGATTTGATTTGATTTGATTTGATTTTTTAGGGAGAAAGCAGAAGTTATTTTACATCGGGAAATAATACCTGGTAGACTTCTTTTGGTAGACTGCTGTTATAAAAAATCTAAAGTTAAGAATAATCAATGTTTACACTCCTCCAGATAGAGCCGGGAAAATAAAAATCTTTCATAAACTATATGAAATTGTAAATGTTGGATATAATGTCATAATATGTGGTGCCTTTAACACAATTACAAGTGAAAGACAAAATTCCATCACACAAAACAACCATAAGTAGAGAAGGGAATGTCCTAAAAACAGTAACCGACACATGCGAAATGAAAGATACTTTTAGGGAAAAATTCCCTGATGATAATGGATTTACCAGGTTTGACTCAAAAACAAAAACGAGAATAGATAGGATATACGTCTCAAATAAAATAAAGGTTATACAATATAGAACCGAATACCTTTTAGAATCTGATCACTTGGCAGCATGTGTAAGAATACTTTTAGATCTTGAAGTCCAGAGCAGGGTATGGAAACTCAATACAACATGCCTCAAAAACAGTGAGGTGATAAATGAACTAAGGGAAGAGATTAGACGAATTAAAGAATTAAGGATTTTAACAAAAACAAACTCAGAAATGTGGAAAGTATTTATAAAAAAAAATAACAGACTACCTTAAAAAAAAAAAGCAAAACAATTAATCAACAAAATAATGAGCAATATAGACAGCTTTTGGCTCAATATGTAGAATTGCAATCTAAGAAAATAAAATACATCGAGGACAACGAAGACTTACATAAAATAAAATCGGAGTTAAATCAATTTAATGACCAAGTCTTTAAAAAAGCTCAGCTGCATGCTGGTGTCAATACGACATTCACCGGAAACCCACAGAGCATTATAAGACGCCTAAAGAAATTTAGAGACAGTCACTCAATTAAAGGTATTAAGGATAGGGACGGGAATATTATTGAAAATGAAAAAGATTAAAGAGACTTAATTCGGAGGAAATTTTTTAACGCTACATCAAAAATATACATTGAAACAGATAAAATAAACACTTTCTTGGGATCCTGTAATGTTCAGAAGGATTCAGATCAACTGTCCTTCGAGGATCCAGTTGAGACACAAGAAGTCATTGTCATCTATTTTACAACTAAACGATGAAAAAAGTCCCGGACCTGACCAGATACCTGCAGAGCTCTACAAAATAGTAGATGTACTAACTGACATGTACAATGAAGGGATACAAAGGGGAACTTTTCCAGATTCTTTGTACAAAAGTATTATAACTTTAATATACAAGAAAGGAGACAGATGTGAACTAGATAACTGGAGACAAATTAGCCTTATGAATATAGACTACAAAATCCTTGCTAAGAAAGGATTAGACTAAAAAAAGGTATTAGTGAACAGAATGAACTCCACTTTAGACAAAATAATAGACAAAGAACAGACCTGCGCAATAAAAGGTTGTTATATGTGGGATAACTTGTGTACAGTTAGAGAACTAATTATAAATGCCCTGGATAAAAAATTCTTTATAGTAGGTTTAGACCAAAACAAAGCATTTTACTTAATATCAAGAGAATACCTCTGGAAAACAATGGAACACTATGGGTTTCCAGGAAGATATATTAACATGATTAAAACTCTGTATAAGAAATCTAGTGTCCGAATAAATGTAAATGGGAAGTTAACAGAGGATTTTGAGATAAATTGAGGTGTAAAACAGGGATGTCCCTTAAGCGCGGCTCTGTATGTGATAGCGATTAGCCCGCTCTTAAACAAGATTAAAAGTGAATCAAAAATAGAGGGAGTGAAAACGAAAAGCGGGAAAATCAATAAAATTACAGCTTACGCCGACGATATAACAGTTTTTGTAAAGAACCAAAATGAGTTGGATAGAATAAATAAAATATTCAGAGAATACAAAGAGATCTCCGGTGCCAAACTAAATCAAAATAAGACAGAGGCAGTTTGGATGGATTCTGGCCCTGCTCCACCAATACATATAAAAGTAAAACAATAGATTAAATTGCTAGGAATTGTGTTTAAAAAGAGTAAGTGTGTTGACACCAATTGGGAAAGAAAATAAGAGAAAATTTAATCTGAAACTGAAATTTGCAAAATATCTAATTATAAAACTAGAATTCAAGTTATTAAAACATATATTTTACCTAAACTCTTATTTTTAGCTACAATCTTTCCACCCAGCAAAAAATGCATTACAAAACTGAATAAGATCTGTGTAAGATTTATCTGGGGAAATAACAGAGAAGTGACGACAAGAACACTTTTGTTTAAACCAAAGGAACTAGGAGTTCTTAATGCAATTGAGCTCGGCAATAAATTATTAATAGCTTTCTGTAAAAATGTAACACAGGCAATAAACAGGGACGCAGATTGGAAAGGGGAAAAGAAATCTTGGCTAAAAAAGAGGGGAAAAGGAAGACAAAATATACCATTCTATAAACTAACATATGGGGATCAAATATATAAATATTTACATTTAAATATAGACTGGATAAATTCATCCAGCAAAAACATCTATAAAAAAATTACTGAACATGAACACGGCGGGTTATACAAACACAAATATCTTAACACGGCAGAAAGCGAATAGTGCATTTATAACGTTAATACAAAAAATATCTCAGAAAATGTGTGCGATGTGGCATGGTTAATAAGTGTAGGCAGGCTAGCAGTACGCTGCGTTGTGAAATGGAGCTGTTTTGTAACAACTAAAGAATGTCCTATGAACAATTGTACTGAGGATGAAACCGTTGATCACCTCCTTATACACTGTCCACGCTCAGAGGAGATATGGCAAAAAGTGCAATTCTCGCCGCCCGCTGACTATGACCTTTTGTATAACGAGGTATGTAAACAAACCTTAGAATTAGAGCTACAATAGTAGAGCATAATTTGAATTTGGGCCGTAGCAACACAGCATATTAAGCATTAGAGCTATTGTAGCATAACATAATTTAAATAAGAGCCATAGTAGCACTGCATTATTTAAATTGGAGTCATAGTTGGCCAACATAATTTGAATTATAGTCATAGCAGCACTGCATAATTAGCATTAGAGCTATAGTTGCAGAACAGCACAATATAATTTAAATTAGAACCATAGCAACACAACAGTGTTTCCCATTCGGGCCCAAGCAGCACAACCTAATATACATGTGCACTTTTGTAGAAAAACATCATTTAAATTTGGACCATGGTGGCACAACATAATTGGCATAAGGGCCAGAGCGACACAACAGCAATTTGAATTAGAGCTATAGTAGCAGAACATCATTTGAATTGGAGTTATATTTGGCCAAAATAATTTGATTTAGAGTCATAGTAGCACAACATTGTTCTGCTACTATAGCTCTAATGCTGTAATGTTGTGCGACTATGGCTCTGATTCGAATTTTGTTGTGCTGCTAGGGCCCTGACGTAAAACACAGTGAGCATTAGAGCTACAGTAGCAGCACAGTGTTTCACATCAGGGCCCTAGCAGCACAACATAATATGAATTAGAGCCATAGTTTGCCAACATAATTTGATTTAGAGCGATAGTTGGCCTACATAATTTGAATTATAGTCATAGCAGCCCTACATAATTAGCATTAAAGCTATAGTAAAAGTACAGTGTTTCATATCAGGGCCCTAGCAGCACAACATAATTTGTATTAGAGCCATAGTAGTACTTCATCATTTGAATTAAACCATAGCAGCACAACAGTGTTTTACATCAGGGCCCTAGCAGCACAACCTAATTTGAATTAGAGCCATAGTAGCACAACATTGTTCTGCTACTATAGCTCTAATGCTACCTATGTTGTGGTAGGTGTTATGTTGTACATTGTTGATAGATTTCATACTTAAGGAACATTTTTAAGGGCTAAACACAAAAGTTTTTATGATGCAAAAGCCAAGTTAGTTTTTTGATTCTGAATATATAATTCAGCTTGTTTTGTTATTTATTTCAGAGTTTGTACTGGTCTGACTTAAATAAAATAGTGTTTAAAAATTACTTAGTGTTTAAGTCAGTTTTGTGTTTGTATAGACTATAACGAATAAAAGGGCATTAATGCGTTACTGTTAAAAGTAACGATGGGTTACTTAACGTAATCCCGAGTTCTTTGATAACAGAGTGAGGTGTTTCACTATGGGAATCGCTTTGGGCGTGACTAACTACGGAAGCTCTTATGACACCACGTCTGTCTTGACAGACAGGTCGACCTGAGATCAGGCTCCGCCCCACCTTTATCCCTCAGGTAGACCCCTCCTAACATCATTGCAGCGAGATTTCTTCCCGTCCAAGTGCAAGGAGGGAAGTGCTGGTGAAACACCTCACTCTGTTATCAAAGAACCCGGGATTACGTTAGGTAACCCATCGTTCTTTTTCTAACTTCGCTCGGTGTTTTACTATAGGAGATATAGACTGCTCCTGGATTGCACAAGCCAATCACATGGGCTCAGAGCATCTGACACTCAGCACCGCATGTGCCAAGGATGACTCAGACACATCTAGTCTATAAAACCGCGCAAAGGTGTGTGGCGTAGCCCAGTCAGCCGCCGCACAAATTTCCTGAACAGCAACTCCCTTAAGTAGGGCCCATGATGTCGCCATCCCTCTAGTAGAGTGGGCCCTCAGACCCGCAGGTGCCCGAGAACCACAGCATACATACGCTATAGATATAGCCTCCACAATCCAGCGGGACAGCCGTTGTCTCGACAACGGCTTCCCTTTGTGAGGGGTAGCCCAAGACACAAACAGCTGGCCCTGGCACTCTGGATAGTGTGTATAACCGATTGGGGTAAACCTGCCACACTCAAGTTCCACCTCTCACGGCCCAGAGAGCAATCCTGTCCGGGTGCGGATGATAAATTTCCCCGCCCACCTGGGACAGAAGGTCCCTCCGTGGAGGGAGCGGCCACGGTTGATCTGACAGTAGCTGAACTATTTCTGCGATCCAGTGTCTGGACGCCCAACGTGGAGCTATCGGAATCAGTGACAAGCTGAGTTCTCTGACCCTGGCCAGGGTGGGGGAAATCAAGCTCAGTGGAGGGAAAGCATAGAGAAGAATGTTTGGCCACGGGTGGGCTAACGCATCCACACCCAACGGTGCATCCTCGTCTCTTAGAGAAAAGAACAGAGGACACTAAGCGTTTTCTTGCGAGGCATAGAGATTTACAGCAGCCTGGCCGTATCTCTGCCATATCTGCTCCACCACCTGGGTGTGCAGTTTCCATTTCCCGTACAGGGGGTTTCCCCTGGACAACAGATCCGCACTCTTGCTCCAAAGAGAACCCCCGCGCAGCGACCGATGATGTCACAACCGTTGCTGCGCTGGGCTCCGCTGGCAGAGCGAGCGAGCCCTTCAGTGGTAAAACTGGGGGGGGTGCATGCTGAATTCTTGGGATTTTCACACACTATCGCCCTCGGCTGATCGCCAGGATGCGAAAGTGCCACATTTATTGTGTTTTATTTTTTAACACAAATCGCCCTCAGCCCGTGGCTTGGATGCGATGATGCATTCTTTATTGCGCAATCGTCTGAACTGACGTGCGAGTGAACAAATGTCGGGAGTGCTTGGTGACACTGACCATTTTCCCTTATTCCTCGAAACCGAGGAGAAAATAAAGAGGAAGCCCTTATGGAACTTAGAACCAGGCTGTGTTCTCTTACCCTTTTCTTTGCCAGCGGAGAAAGGAGGATAGGAGAACATTCGCGTATCAGGTCGCACGCTTCTTCTTCCGCTTCTCGGGGTGGGGCAGACGGTTTTTAGCCGTCACGGCCGCAAATGAATGCTTTCCCCACGGTCCCGAGCCATCCGATCTCGGACGTTGACCAGCTTGCTGTCGGCCGAGAGCCGATCTCGTGTTCCTCACGTTCATCGGCCTCCCTCTCGCAGCCGCGGCTGCGGCAAAACCCCGTCGCGCTGGCTGAGGGGGCGTGTTCTGAGACAGCTTATGAGGCAAACAGTGGTTGAATGCTTAGTCCTCCTGTTTCCTGAGAGTGCTGGTTTCTCTCATCTTCTCTAGAGCTGGACCGAACAGACCTTTAGCGGGGTCGTAGGCAGCATACATGACGTCCGCTTTCTGTGTGTCACCCAAGCCTGACAGGTTAAGCCACAACGCTCTCTCACCTGACACAGCCAAGCCCATCATGCAGCCGCAGCTCTGAAGAACAGAGAATTAGGTTGTTCACCACACAGATCTCGTCCAAAAGTACCGGGTTAGGTACTCCCATGTTGAGCTGTCGTCCCATTTCCTCTAAAATCTCTGCCTGGTACGCGGACAGCAAAGTCACCGCGTCTGCGTCCTCGTCGCACGGTCGTTCCTCATCCTTCGCGAGGAGGTTATCAAACAGAGGCGGCATGACCGGCGATACGGCCTCCATCAGGTCTGCCCAGCTCGTGGTAGCTCGCGGGTGATGTTTGACGGCCGTAGACCTTGCGGCGGCGCCGGACAGTCACAGGTCCTGTTGGTTAGCCACCGCTACTCTTAGCCGTCTCTCCAAATGTTTCACCGGCATCTACGCGCAGTGAGCGCATGCTTGCGGGTCCGCGAGCGACATTTGAGCGTGCTTCGGGCCGATGTAACATGATGCACATCGGGTGAGGGTCCCTGCCCGAGATGGTTGCTCCACATGATGATGGACACGGGCAGGATGCAACCTTCCTGATATTCGACTCATTCCCTTTGGTGGGGGGGATGATCGTCGACATGGCTGAGTACGGGGTTAATATTAGACTCGTCACAACACGTTAGTCTGCCGATGTTCGCAGGGTAGTTAGCCCTCCGAAGGCTTCGCCTTGACGTGCTAAGCCTGTAATAGTCTGACGCTACTACGTCCCTACCGTGTAACTTCATACCCAGCAGGTTGGAATAGGAATAGCTCACCTCGATGCGGACACTATTCCGTGATGTCGCTCAGCATGGCGGAATCCAATGACGGCCCGCACGATGAACAGTTAAGCGAAACCAGCCGAGAACTGGAAGTGCTAAGCGAGCTTAGTGTAGTCCCTCACGGGAAGAAAGCGCGAATGATGTTAGAAGCGGTCGACCTGAGGGATAAAATTGGGGCGGAGCCTGATCTCAGGTCGACCTGTCTGTCAAGACAGCTTCCGTGGTTGGTCACGTCCAAAGCGATTCCCATAGTGAAACACCGGGCGAAGTTAGAAAAATAACTTTTTAGTTACTTTTTTAAAGAACGTTCTTTAAATGTTCCCAACGTTCTCCCAATGTTCTTTAATGTTCCCAACTTTTTAGTTACTTTTTTAAAGAACGTCCTTTAATGTTCCCATAGTAACTAAAAAGTTACTTTAAACAGTAACGCATTACTTTTTGGTGTAAGTAATCAACAAAGTAATTGAGTAACTTTTTAAATGACTATTTCTTAGTGTAGCGTGTGGGGCCCAAAAGACCCCAATATGTACTGGTTACCCGACTACGCCACCCTGGGATCTACCCATGGGAAATACTAATTTAAACTAAACAGGTTCGGTGTATACCAAATGAAAAGGAACAGAGACAGATTTCTTATTTTAGTGTTGGATTTTTATTAACCTCCTCAACACTTCCAGAATCAGTTAAAATATAAACCCTTATTAGTAAACCGTAGCACAGATTCCACCATCAAAGGACCAACACCCACAATCCAACCAGTGCTCCAAGATGATCCACTGGAAAGGAACAGATGCACAAAATCAGTTGGTTATCATACTATAAAATATCTGCAAACAATCCCCCTATAGTCTTTTTAACAATCAGCTAAACACAGCATCCATACAACGTGAAGGGTGCCTTAAATAAAGAAAACCAAACAAACATTAAATCACAAAACCCAAAAATAAAGGGTAAAGAAGGACAGCAGTGACCAAATGCAGTTCCCCTCCGTTTAACCAGGCCTGCACAGCAATACCACACTCAAATGGCAAACAAACAGCACATCCACAGTCCAGCCGCCAAAGAGCAGATCTGATCTCCCTCTTACTAAATGCCCAACACTTGCACATGAAGGATAAACGCAGCCTGATTAGAGAAGAAATCTGCCGATGAAACAAACAGACAATCAAGCAGCAACCATTCCTCACAGCTGCTCAGACACTTTAGAAGAGTACGGAATCCGAAGCGTTTGTTCATTCGCTCACGCTAATCGGGACACTTCCTCTTAAAGGGGCAATGCACTCACTGGGGCCTACCTCTTAAAGGGGCTACGCTTTTCTTTATGCTATTAAAACAAAAGTACATTTTAAAATAAACGGCCCCATAAAGGACCTCACTACATTAGTAACTAGCACAACACTGGCTACAGGATACTAAAGAACTTTTACAGCTGTACTATTTCTGTGTGGTACAGCAACTGCACTGCTGTTCAAAGGGGGGTAAAAATCTAAAAAGAAAATCACTCTTCGGCACTCCCCAGCTACCCATCTTGGAGGACATTCACAAGAAACACTGTCTGGAAAAGGGTGAGGGCCATTATTATCAAAGATACCTAATACCCGAAACTATGAACTGCCATCGGGAAGATGCTACAGGTGCCTCAGAGCCCACACAAACAGACCAAAATATAACCTTATTCTTATGGCTGTTACTGCATCATATAATCCAACAAATACACTACTGCCATGGCACTTTTTGTCTTATTGCACTGTTTTATCCACTATGCATTTCTGCACTATCCAAATTAAGTTAGCAATGTACTTCTAAATAGTTCACCCATATTTCTTCATGTTATTTTGTATTCATATTCATGTGCTTCTTTCATGGATTAATAGCATGTTATTGATCTATCTATCTATCTATCTGTCTATCTATCTGTCTATCTATCTATCTATCTATCTATCTATCTATCTATCTATCTATCTATCTATCTATCTATCTATTTAGGCTCTGTACATGTATCTTGCACAACGACAATAAAGTTAACAATAAATCTAATCTAATTTTGTTGTCTTTTAGACATAAAAGATGTATAGACTTTTATTTTAAAATACTGTATTGAGTTCCTTGATGTCACTTCCGGTTGCCGGTTTTTGGTGTCATTGTTTAAGGACGTATGCCATTTTTCACACATACTTTTATATCCAGTGTAATCCATGCTGATGCAATGTTGTAAGTTTACATTTTTATAGATACATTTCTTTAGTTGATGTCATGTGTATTATTAAAGTAAAAGTCATTTGAATTATTTGCAAAAAAGAAAACTAAAAGAAAAGTTTATTTTCTGTTTATTTAATTTTCACTCTACTTTTAAGATGTTGTAAGAGCCACAGTAAAAGGCAAGAAACCTAGTCAGTGACGAGGCTTTCATGGTGGGTAGAAGAAGCTCACGCTCATTAACCAGAGCCTATGCTTAAGCAGAGGCCACTAAAGCATGCACTACATTTGCAGAACAAGAGGCTAAAGCTAAGATTGACCAGGGTACCAGAGAGGCTGAATACCAGAAAGAAGAAGCTAAAAGAGAAGCCGATTATCAACTAGAAAAATTTACCCTGGCTATACACCGGGAAGCAGCAGTTGCAGAGGCCGAAGCAGCTGTGTGGGAAGCAGCAGACACAATGGAAAATTATGCTGCTTTGGATGGAGTGAACAAGTAAATATGCCCAGTCTCATGTCATCCAATGTATACAGGAAAACAATCCATCTTCAAATTCTCTAGCACAAGTAGCAATTCAAGCTAGTATATCACCATGTTAGTTTGGTAACAGTGATACCCAGCGAGAAAATCCTAACCCTGTTGCCTATGAACCATCATATGCTAACATTGCTAACCATCATACGATAGTTATTGAAGGACTCAGATGTGAGTATGCACCAACTTTAATAAAAGAAGAAAATCAGGCTCCCCAATGGAGAAGGTGACCATCGAAGCACATCTAAAATGAGTCACACTGTATTACAAGAACCTAAACAGTCATCCTTTCTGCAGTATGTTCAGTCAGCCAAACAAAATGCACCAACAACTGAGCACCTGGTTCGGTATCTAGCTCGAAGGGACCTAATAAGTTCAAGCCTGTATAAGTTTAATGATAAACCTGAAAATTATCAACCTTTGAAGTCGTCATTCCACAATGCTTCTCAAGGGCTAGGCCTCACAGCTACTGAAGAGCTGGACTTGATAAACAAATGGCTTGGCAATGAATCAAGTGACCATGTTAAACGTATACGGTCAGTGCATGTGATTAACCCAGTCGTGGCACTCAGAAAGGCCTGAACGTCTCCAGGAGTGCTATGCAGCACCCAAAATAATTGAAAAGGGCCCTATTCAGCCGTCTTGACAACTTCCCAAAGATTTCAGGAAAAGAACATTTAAAGCTATAAGCACTAGCAGATTTGCTGATGGAGCTACAGTGTGCTAAGGATGATTGTTGTCTCCTAGCTTTATCTTCCCTTAATACGGCTTGTGGCATTAAACCTATAGAAGCTAAACTACCCAATGGGCTTCAATAAAAATGGATCTCTGCTGGTTCAAGCTACAAGGATGAGAATGAAGGACAGTTTCCACTATTTTATTTCTAGGTTAATAAGCTATTAAGCTAGGGAGGGAAATGACCCTAGCTTTGCCCATTCAAGTCAAGTCAAGAGTCAAGAGTTCAAGAGGCTTTTATTGTCATTTCTACTATACACAGTTGTACACAATACACAGTAAAAATGAGACAACGTTCCTCCCGTACCCTGGTGCTACACTCAACAACAACAAACAAACAACATAGAGCTACAACACAAGCTACATAAAGTGCAACGAGTGCAAACTAGTGCAAACAGTGCAGACAGACGACACAAGACAAGACACAAAACCCAATATAGCATCGACCAGTAAACCTACTGTATACTTGATTATACAGTACTGTACGAGAAGGCTGTTAAAACTATACAAACTAAAAACTATACCCTGGAAGTGAGTATAAACAGAACAATGTAGTGCGAAAATACAGCAGCAGTCCAAAGTGGCAAAAACAGCATGTAAACATTATAATACAGTGATAAATTATAAATGTGCAGAAAACAGTAGTTAAAAGTGTGGTACGGTTGAGAATAATAAATAAATGAATGGTGGTGGAATGGATTGAGATGAGTGATGAGTGTGTGTTAAGTGTAAAGTCCAGGAAAAATTTTACAGTTTGGTAACACACATTTGAGTGTGTGTGTGTGTGTGTGTGTGTGTGTGTGTGTGTGTGTGTGTGAGAGAGAGTTCCGTTTCATTTCTGTTTATTAAGAAGCCTGATGGCTTGTGGAAAGAAAGTCTTGTTGTGGCGGCCCGACTTCTTCGGAACCGTTTTCACTAACTGACATAAAAAGATAGTCCTCAGTGCCTCTGTCCCTAGCGGTGCATCAGTAAGACCAAACCATAGTAGATAGAACGCCATTTCGGTTCACAAGACCAATGTTTTATCAACAGACTCAAACACAAAAGGTCTTGGTAGAAGCATAAATGACCCAAACAAAAATTGTCCTTTACATGGCAAGCCATACCCCCTAAGGGTATGTAAGACTTTAAGAGCCAAATCTCTGTATGAGAGAACAATAATTTCTCAAAGAACAAGAAGTGCTCTATCTCAACTACTCACATATCCAAGGACTGTACAGCAGCAGTCAAGTGAAAAGAGTGTGATAGCACCTATCATTAATCTGCTATGCATCTGGGCCCCATACCCAAAGTCACGGTTTCCTCAATGCCACTACACAATGGCGGGGAGAGAGAATTAAGCACAACAAAGCTGTCATCAATTTAAACTGCACTGAAGTTTGCGGTGTGGGACAAGTAAGTCGGTCATGTTAAAAGAAAAAGCCACCAAGGCCTATGTCGTCCTCAACGACAAAAGTAGCAGGTCATTAGCAAGGTCTAGTCTTTTTAAGCTGTTTATTATTAAGAGTAAATCGTTTCCGTACTATCTGAGAACGTGCTCTGACACAGCAGAAACATTGTGGTTGAGTCAATTTAATAGGAAGGTTACAATCCCATTACCACCACTCCTTAAGTGTGATGATCTGATGAACAATCATTCTGAAACTCCAACACCAAATGCAACCTTACATCACCCACACCTCAGCAAAGTAGCACATTACATCCCAGAAGTTGGTCCTCTTGCTACTTGGTAGAGACATAATAAGGGCGCACAAGGTCCGAGAACAAATCAACAGCTTTCACAATTCTCCTTTCGCCCAACGTCTTGACCTAGGCTGGGTGCTGGTTGAAGGAGTATGCTTAGGGAAAGTACACAAACCATTGGTCAGTGCCTTCAAAACCACAGTCATGGACAATAAACACCCCTCAAACTTCCAACCCTACACAAGCCTCTTACAAATCAAAGATAAGATGTTTTGCTGTAACGACAAGAAAGGACTGTAAAGCCCAATGAAGCTGTAGAAGAAATTCTGCCCAGGACCTTTACTGGGAGCTAACAGCTGGATCGTCAGAATGGGACACACCTCTGCGTAAAGATAAACACAGTAAATGGGAAGCATGGAGAAACTCTCTCTCCAAGACTTATGACAACTTCATATGCCAAGGACCTTTACTGCAGCTTCTTTAGCCAATGCAGAACGAACAGAGCTTCACGTGTCCAGTAAAGCTTGAATACTTGATATATACAAATAATTGAAGGTTGTAGAAAAGGATGGTCAAACACACGTCAGATTTGTCACGAGGAATCGAAACTAGTACCCCAGGCTGAACCAACCATTCCCAGACTGGAGCTATGTGCGGCAGTTTTAGCCATAGAAATGGCTGAACTTATTCATGATGAACTAGACTTTATCCACCAAGTTCTTCACTGATAGTAAAGTATTCCTGGGCTATATATTCACTGAGTCCATAACAGGGTTCAGCAAATTTGCCAGACAAGTGGCCTTATGTACCTACAGAGGACAATCTTGCGGATCATGCCTCAACATGATGTGTTGATCCAAGATGGCGGCGCAGCAGTAGTTCGCAGCGGCCTCACCGGATCCAAAAATGGTGCTTTCACCATATTTAGCCCGACCTTCCACAATACATGGACACCAGAGTCAGCTGTGTTCATGTGTACGACCACCAGACTCTGTTACAGTACAGGCATCATGCAACCAACAATCTGCATGATGATCTTATTAACAACCCTCGCGACCTCGGCTTGCTGTGACCTCGGCCACAAAGACCAGGCCCCCAGACCTCGGTGTTACCTGATGCCGGTGGCCGGGAGAGGAGACGTCGAAAGCGCTGTTCGAGGAAGCGGAAGCACGGCAAGCGGGCGGGTGTCCGTGCTAGGCTAAATGCTAACCATAGCCGGCCGGCTATCCCTTCCAATTTTCTTTCCAACGTCTGCTCCCTGGATAATAAACAACAGACTACATCCGACTCCAGCAAACCACACGGCAAGAGTTTAGAGACTGTTGCGTCTTTGTTTTCACGGAGACGTGGTTTAGCGACAGAGTTCCAGAAGCCGCCATCCAGCTAGACGGGCTAACCGTGTTTCGAGCCGACAGAAACGCAGCTCTGTGCGGTAAGACTCGCGGTGGTGGCCTGTGTGTTTATATCAACACGGAATGGTGTAAGAACTCTGTGCTTGTTTCATGCTACTGCTCATCGCTAGTGGAGTTTGTGACTGTTAGATGCAAACCTTTTTTTATTTACCACGGGAATTCACAACCGTTTACATCGTCGGAGTGTACATTCCTCCCAGTGCTAATGCTAAGAAGGCACTGTGTGAACTCTACGGCGCTATTAGCGACCTGCAGAATGCTCAACCCGACGGATTGTTTATTATCGCCGGAGATTTCAACCATGCAAATCTCAAGACTGTGCTTCCTAAACTCCATCAGCATGTGGACTTTACAACGAGAGGAGCGAACACGCTGGATCTTGTTTACACAAACATCCCCGGCGCGTATCGTGTGGAGCCCCGCCCCATCTCGGATACTCAGACCACTGCTCTGTTATGTTGATCCCAGCATACAGGCCGCTCGTCAGACACTCTAAACCGGTTCTGAAACAGGTGAAAACCTGGCCAGAAGGAGCTACTTCTGCTCTTCAGGAAAGGTTTAGAGAGGCTGCAACCAACGGCGATTCCATTAACTTGGAGGAGTACACGTCATCAGTGACCTGCTACATCAGCAGTGCGTTGATGATGTGACCATCTCCAAGTCCATCACTACACGCTCCAACCAGAAACCGTGAATAACTGCAAATGTGCATGCGCTGTTGAAACGAAGAGACTCTGCCGTCATAACAGGGGGCAAGGCGGCCTTAAAAACAGCAAGGGCCAAACTGTCTCGTGCCATCAGAGAGGCGAAGCGCGCACACGCGAAGAAAATCCACGACCACTTCCAGGACAGTGGAGACACTCGGCGCATGTGGCAGGGCATTCAGGCGATCACGAATTACAAGACCACATCACCTGCTTGTGACCGTGACGCCTCCCTCCCAGATGCGCTGAACGACTTCTACGCCCGGGTTGAGGTACAGAACAATGTGGTGGCTCTGTCTAACCACAGCTGAAGTGAGGAAAACTATATGCAGAGTTAAACTACGGAAGTCTGCTGGACCTGACAACATTCCTGGCAGAGTGCTCAGGGAATGTGCAGAACAACTAGCAGATGTCTTCACTGACATCTTCAACATCTCCCTGAGCAGTAACGTTGTTCCCACGTGCCTCAAGACAACGACCATTGTTCCTGTGCCAAAGAAATCGACTGTCTCCTGCCTCAATGACTATCGTCCCATCGTGATGAAGTGCTTCGAGAGGCTCATCATGAAGCACATCAAGGACACAGCTTCCACCCTCCCTGGACCCCATGCAGTTTGCATATCGTCCAAACCGTTCCACGGACGATGCCATCTCCACAACCCTCCACCTGGCCCTCACCCACCTGGATAACAAGGACTCGTATGTACGGATGCTGTTCATTGATTTCAGCTTAGCATTCAACACAATCTTTCCTCAGCACCTGATCGAGAAGTTAAACCTTCTGGGCCTGAACACCTCTCTCTGCAACTGTATCCTGGATTTCCTGACTGGGAGACCTCAGGCAGTCTGGATCGGGAACAGCATCTCCAGCACCACCACACTGAGCACTGGGGTCCCCCAGGGCTGTGTGCTCAGTCCACTGCTGTTCACTCTGCTGACTCACGACTGTGCACCAACGCACAGCTCGAATCATATCATCAAGTTTGCTGATGACACGACCGTGGTGGGTCTAATCAGCAAGAACAACGAGTCAGCATATAGAGAAGAGGTGCAACGGCTAACTCCCTGGTGTGGAGCAAACAACCTGTCTCTGAACGTGGACAAAACGAAATAGATGACGGTGGTGTGGTGGGTCGTCTCTTATCCCAGAGATCCCTCATGTCTGTGTTACCTTCTGGTTCTCCCTTTTAGTTATGCTGCCATAGCGAGTCTTGCCGGAGTCCAAACTGCACAGTGACATTAACTTTCATACACCAATAGTTACACTTAATAATCCATATCCTTCTCTTCCCGTCACCCTCTCTTCTCTCTCTCTCTCTCTCTCTCTCTCTCTCCCTCTCTCTCTCTTCCTCTCCCTCTCTCTCTCTCTCTCTCTCTCTCTCTCTCTCTCTCTCTCGGTCGACTTAAACATGCTCCTGAGGCTCCAGTGACCACTGTTCCTGCCCCTCTCCCCTCC
>MU589826.1:3927653-3969510 GCA_024362625.1 Silurus asotus
CTCTCTCTCTCTCTCTCTCTGTCGAGTTAAACATGCTCCTGAGGCTCCAGTGACCACTGTTCCTGCCCCTCTTCCCTCCGTGGATCTTCACACTTCTGCTGCACTGACTCGGGAGTGCAGTTTGCTTCTGATCATCATCACTGCACCCCGCAACTTTGTATATATGCTTCAAATGGACATTTGGTGCAAACCAGATGAGGATGGGTTCCCTCTTGAGTCTGGTTCCTCTCAAGGTTTCTTCCTTATGCCATCTCGGGGAGTTTTTCCTTGCCACAGTTGCTCATCAGGGACAAACATAGAACATAGAACATATTTACATTTAATCACCACATTATCTGTGTAAAGCTGCTTTGAGACAATGTTCATTGTTAAAAGCGCTATACAAATAAAAATGAATTGAATTGAATTGAATGGATCCTCTGTGGAGATCGTCAAGAGCACCAAATTTCTTGGTGTTCATCTGGCGGACAACCTCACCTGGTCACTTAACACCAGCTCCATCACCAAGAAAGCCCAGCAGCGTCTCTACTTTCTGAGAAGGCTGAGGAAAGCCCATCTCCCTCCCCCCATCCTGTCCATGTTCTACAGAGGGACCATTGAGAGCATCCTGAGCAGCTGCATCACTGCCTGGTTTGGGAATTGCACCATCTCAGATCGCAGGACCTTACAGAGGATAGTGAGGACAGCTGAGAAGATCATCGGAGTCTCTCTCCCCTCTATCATGGACATTTACACCACACGCTGCATCCGCAAAGCACACAGCATTGTGGAAGATCACACACCCCTCACACACATACTTCACCCTCCTACCATCAGTAAAACGGTTCCGAAGCATTCGGGCCTTTACAACAAGACTGTGTAACAGTTTCTTTCCACAAGCCATCAGGCTTCTCAACACAAAGAACTGAACAGAACTCACACACACACACACACACACACACACACACACACACACACACACACACACACACACACAGTCACTCTGTGTGTTACTGTTACTGAACTGTACAACCTGGACTAAACACAATAATCACTCATCTCGATCCACTATTTATTATTATTTATACTCGCACCTTATATTCAGTATAATGTTTACATGCTGTTTTTGCACCTTTTGTATTCAGTAGAATGTTTACATGCTGTCTTTGCACCTCCTTGCTGCTGTTTTTTTGCACTACATTGCTCTGTTCGTTTGTACTTTTTCCTGGGTCTAGTTTTTACATTTCTCCTCACACAGTACTGTTTATTTAAGTATACAGTAGGTTTACTAGTCGGCGCTATACTTGGTTTTTGTCTTTTGTTGTCTGTCTGCACTCTGTCCGTCTGTACTGTTCTTTTGTTTGCACTGTTTGCACCAGGCTGCACTCGATCCACTTTATGTTGTAGCGTCTGGCACGTGTCATTTAGACTTCATGTCTCAGGAATTTCCTTTTAACCATTGACATCTGCTTTTCAATCAAAGGATGAGCACCACGGCTTACACTTTTATTGAGAGCTTGTATACCACAGGAAGACTGATAACACAAGCCAGTCTCTATACCACACACACACACACACACACACACACACACACACACACACACACACACACACACACACACACACACCACCCCGAAAACCAGATAACCCCCCCTGGCCTCTCTGGTTGAATTCACAGTGACCCTCAGACCATAAAACTTCATAAAAATTCACTCTCGGAACTCGGCCCCAGTACGTCTGTTTGTGACACACACACATATGCAGACACACACACACCAAAAGGGAGCATTCTTTTATTAATTCAATAATAAATCGAATGTCCCACTTCACATGATACAAACATACATCTTGTTTGTATCTTCTACTATAAATAAATCAAGTGTTTAACTCTACATCAATAATATTTAAACCTTAAAATGTAACTCTGTGTTAAATGTTGTCTCTTCTCTTCTTAAAGCTTGATTGACTTAGAATTATCTGTTCTTTACTTTCCTGACAACGGTGCATTTTATTTATCAGAATACAACATTGTATTAACATCAGTTAATTACTGATCTTTATAAGTTAATGTACCTCTGCCTTATACTGTCATTCCTTTTCATGTTTAGTATCCAAATGACCGCAAAATTATCTGTTTCTTTATTTTTCAAACAATGGTGCATTTTATTTGATCATGAAATGTACCATACCGTCTTAATTCACTTTGGATAAAACTTTAAAGTCTCCAAAAGCAAGCATAGCCCGGAAACCATGCCCACAGATGCATGAACAAAGGAAGTTTTTCCCTCCAAAATTTCAGGCCATAGCATTGGCCATTCCCCCAAGGATGGGTGGGGTTCAGGACCTTTAAAACACCTCGAACCCAACTAATCATCGTCCAGTCAGAGTGCATTCAGATCCAGTCAGAGTTCAGTCAAGGGAGCAACTCGCTCACTCGGTTTGACCGGAAAGGCTCGGACTCCCCGGGGCCCGAAGGCCCGGGGGCCCGATGGCCTGGAGAGTCGGGCGCTTCGAACAGCTCAGCAGCGACTCTTCAGGACGAGATCTCGAATCTCTTTGGAGGTCTTTCAGCAAGCTTTATCTTCAAAACACCAACTGCTCTGATCTTCAGGAGAAGCTGGGAGAACATCTGACTCCATCCTAACCGACTCGTCCAAGATTCTTTTGTCTACCGCATCCGGACTCTTGTGCAACAAGTCAAGTCAATGCAAGTAACCGGTTTACCAACTAATTTAGATGCGTGTTAAGTTTGAACCCCTTAATATTAAGGCGAATTAAAATTTCCGTGACGATTCCTCAGTTAGGATGTGATTAACTTGAAGTAAAGTGCCTTTCCTTTTTTTCTCATCCTTTTACCTTTCCTTTCTCTTCCTCCTTTCCTAATTTCAACTTTCTTTTACTTTATTTTAATTTTAATTTCCTCTATTTCTTTTTGTTAGTTTGTTTGTGTAGTTAGTTTTATGTTGTGTTTGTCTCATGTATTAAACACCGTATTTTTCATAAGTGATGTCTCTGAGTACGTTCCATAAGTGCGAAGTTCCTGCAAACATTAGGTCTGAACTACATGCTCTATTTAATTGATTTAATTTACGGTATAAAGAAAAAGGGGGTTACGTCTTTTTTGGCCAGGGAGATACCCTTTTTATAGAATTAATATAAAATTATACTGTCTGTTTGCCGGACGAACAGACAAATAAGTGTAATGTTAATTCCATTACCGTCAATACAACTTAATTTAAATATTTAGGAGTAACTATAACCCGTTATAATTACTTATAAATATTCCCTTTTCTTTGCGAGCTAAATTCGCTACATATAATGGTGGAGAATGCGGGCAGACTGTGCTTCCAACTATATACTCAATTTATCTGTATTATAAGTTTGTCCCTCTTATCCCCCAGTCGCTACAATGTTGTTGTTTAGTGTAGCACCAGGGTTTCGAAGGAATGTTGTTTCGTTTTTACTGTGTACTGTGTACCACTGTGTATAGTAAAAATGACAATAAAAGCCACTTGACTTGACACAAACGACATGGTTAATGGGACCCATTTTCTTACACAAGCCTTCCCAAACACCCAAATTGGGACAGTCCTTCGAACTAATGGCCACTAATTCCAGTTTCAAGCGATCCTGAGAATCCCTTCATTCTGACACCATCGAAGTTCCTGACTCAAAGTTGGAGTGCTATCCCCACCAGGAGACTTTTCGGATAAGGACCTTTTTACCAAGCAATGGAGACAAGTGCAAGCTCTTTCAGATAAATTCTGGAAAGAGTGGAGCGGAGAGCATTTGCCTACTTTGCAAATGCTGAAAGAAATGGACCAAGATACACCAGAATCTGCAAGTTGGTGATGTCGTGCTTCTGAAAGACAGTAAAGTTGCCCGCAACAACTGGCCTATGGCTATAGTTACGAAAAGCTTTCCCTGGAGAAGATGGGAGAGTGAGGAAGGGAGAACTGAGGACCACAGATAAAGGACATCCAAAGACTTTCTTTAGACCAGTCACGGAAGTTGTCTTACATTTGTCTGAGAATTGATATGAATCTAATTCATAGGTTAATTTTAGGCGGGGAGTGTGTTGTTTTTTTAGACATAAAGATGTATAGACCTTTATTTTAAAATTTTAAGTTCCTGTTGCCTTTCCTGTAGCCGGGTTTTTGGTGTCATTGTTTGAGGAAGCATGCAATTTTTTATACATGCTTTTATATCCAGCGTAATGCATGCTGTAATTCATACTGAAACAATGTTGTAAGTTTAAATTTTTATAGATATAGTTCTTTACTTAATGTCATGAGTATTATAAAAGTAAAAGGCATTTTAATTATTTAATATAATATAGACACATATATACATATACACATAAATACATGTACACATATATATATATATATATATACACACACACACACACTATATATATATATATATATATATATATATATATATAATGTACAGTACAGACCAAAAGTTTGGACACACCTTCTCATTCAAAGAGTTTTCTTTATTTTCATGACTATGAAAATTGTAGATTTACACTAAAGGCATCAAAACTATGAATTAACACATGTGGAATTATATATGGAATTATATACATAACAAAAAAAGTGTGAAACAACTGAAAATGTCATATTGTAGGTTCTTCAAAGTAGCCACCTTTTGCTTTGATTACTGCCTTGCACACTCTTGGCATTCTCTTGATGAGCTTCAAAAGGTAGTCACCTAAAATGGTCTTTCAACAGTCTTGAAGGAGATCCCCGAGAGATGCTTGGCACTTGTTGGCCCTATTGCCTTCACTCTGCGGTCCAGCTAAACCATCTCGATTGGGTTCAGGTCCGGTGACTGTGGAGGCCAGGTCATCTGGCGCAGCACCCCATCACTCTCCTTCTTGGTCAAATCAAATCAAAATAAATTTTTTATTCATCACATACACATACATACAGGGTACGACATGCCGTGAAATGCTTTATACGACGGTCCAGCAAGAGGGGGAATAGGGTGGGGAGAAAGAAAAAAAAGCAGATAAATAAAGTATAAGGTATGAAGGATATATAAAGAGTTATGTAAACAAAGAGAAAAATGTATATACAAAGAAAATCCTTATAGCAGTAGACAGTGAAACAGTAAATAATGTGTACCAAAGTTTAAACAATAGACAATTTTAGTGGTGGGTTGTCCATACAGTGTCCGTGTGCAGTGTGGTGTGTTGTAAGGGTCCGTAAGTGTCCGTGTGTGGTATAGAGTGACCATAAAGTGTCCGTGTGCAGAATGATGTGGTATAAAATAAATAAATATAAAGTGCACTTTGCTGTGCAAGTCCAGAGTTTAAAGTGTCGCGGTGCGAAAGGTGATGTATGTACAAAGAAGAAGTGTGATGATGGAGAGAGTGGACCAGCTTTTAGATGCTGGGTGTTTCCTGGTTTAAACACTGAATGGCCTGCGGGAAGAAGCTCCTGCTCATTCTCTCTGTGTTTGCTTTAAGGGAGCGTAAACGTTTCCCTGAACGCAACAAAGAGAAGAGTCCATTGTTGGGATGGCCGAGGTCCTTCACAATCTTCCTGGCTCTGGTCCGGCACAGTGTGCTGTAGATGTCCTGCAGGTCAGGGAGCTTGGTGTGGATGGTACGTTCAGCCGAACGCACCACCCACTGGAGGGCTCGTCTGTCCTGCATGGTGCTGTTCCCAAACCAGGAAGTGATGCTACCCGTCAGAACGCTCTCAATGGTGCAGGTGTAAAAAGTCTTAAGCACCTGAGAGGGTAGTTTAAAATCCCTAAACCATCTCAGATGGTACAGACACTGCTGGGCCTTCTTCCCCAGGGTGTTAGTGTGACAGGACCAAGACAGGTCCTGTGTGATGTGAACACCCAAGTAGCGGAAACTGTCCACTCTTTCCACTGGAGTCCTGCAGATGTTTAGCGGTTGGTATGACTGCTCCCGCTTTGTGCTGAAGTCCACGATCGACTCCTTAGTTTTGCTGACGTTCAGGAGAAGGTTGTTCTTCTGGCACCATCTCTCCAGGTTTTTAACCTCCTGTAGGTAGGCTGTCTTGTCATTGTTGTTAATCAGGCCCACCACAACAGTTTCGTCAGCAAACTTGATGATGGTGGTGGAGTTGGATGTGGCCACACAGTCATATGTGTACAGCGAGTTCAGCAGGGGGCTCAGAACACAACCCTGGGGAGCTCCAGTGCTGAGGGTGAGGGTGGATGAGGTGTGTTTTCCCACCTGTACGGCTTGTGGTCTGTCTGTCAGGAAGTTAGAGACCCATTGACACAGCGGCTGGCTGAGTCCCAGGACCTCCAACTTAGAGGTGAGTGTGGAGGGAATTATAGTGTTAAATGCTGAACTGTAGTCCACGAACAACATCTTTGCATAATTCCCATTTCTTTGGTCCAGGTGGCTCATCGGGGTGTGGAGGAGATGAGCAATGGCATCCTCAGTAGAGCGGTTCTGACGGTCCGCAAACTGTAATTGGTCCAGTGTGTCCGGTAGTGATGCAGTCTCTGACCAGTCTCTTGAAGCACTTCATCACTACTGAGGTCAAGGCTACAGGGCGGTAGTCATTGAGGCAGGCAGGCTGGGGTTTCTTCGGGACAGGAACAATGGTGGACTGTCTAAAACATGAGGGGACAACAGACTGTTCCACTGAGAGGTTAAATATCTCAGTGAACACCAGTGCTAGCCTGTGATGCCATCTGGTCCTGCTGCCTTCCTGGTATTCACTCTCTTAAATGCCCTCCTCAGGTCATGCTCCGAGATGGTGAATGTGTTTACCTCTCCGACTCTCTCGGCGTGCACGCTGGTTGTGCCGCTAGCGCCGTTAGCGTGGTTAGCTGCAGCCTTGAAACGAGCGTAAAAGGTGTTTAGCTTGTCTGCCAGAGAAGCGACCGCATTCATCGTTCTAGAAGATGGTGTTTTATAGTCCGTTATTGTCCTTAGTCCCTGCCACAGGCTCCTAGAGCCACCATGTTAAAACTGTGACTCTAGTTTCCTCCCATAGCGCCGCTTTGCATCCTTCACCGCTCTGCGAACACTGTAAGACGCAGCCTTGTACTCATCCATGTGGCGAGCCCCGTGTTGTAGGCAGCGGAGCGGGATCTCAGAGCGTCGCAGATGGTTTTATCCACCCACGGCTTCTGGTTGGGAAACGTTCTGATGGTGGTTTTATCACGGCCAGGCAATTTCTGGGCAGAGACCCGATTGTAACGCATTTTCTCGCCACCACCCTGAGGCTGAGGCCCCTGGTACAACCCAGAGCACCTGGGTGGGACCTGGCCGTCGTTTTGCGGGCTCTGTCTGAGCACCCCTTTGAGCCTCTATCCGAGGCATCTTGGAGGCACCTTTTAATTGAGACCGCATTCTTGTTCTATTAAGAGAGTAGGGGACCTGCAGGCACTTTGTGTGGCCCCCCTCCTTCCTGAAGTTTACCCCAGGTAAGGGCAGTGTCGTTCTGCACCCCCATACGGGTTACATCCCCAAGGTGCCCTCGGTCGTCCCATGTCCTTTAAGATTACAGGCATTCTATCCTCCTCTGTTCCAGGCCCTAGACCAGAAGAAACTGAACCAGCTCTGTTCGGTGCACGCATGGGACACCTACATCCACAGGACGGGTTCTTGGAGAAGGGCCGATCAGCTGCTCGTCTGCTACAGCCCTTCCAATAGAGGCTTCGCTGCTAATAAGCCAACCCTGAGCAGGTGGATTGTTGATGCTATCACATCATCTTATGAGTGCTCTGGTCTCCCCACTCCCTTCGGGGTCAAAGCTCACTCCACCTGGAGTGTGGCTGCCTCATAATCTTGGTCCTCTGCAGTTCCCCTCCAAGAAATATGTAACTGTGTGGGTTAGTCTACCCACTGATCTTTGTGCGGTTCTATAACATAGACTGCAGTGCCACTTCTGGCCCCTCAGTCCTCTTCTAGCTGTGTTGACAGACTGGTCAGTCTGGCGTGATTGGACACTCGTTCCCAAAGAATTTTGATGTTTGTTGATATATTATCAGAATGGAAGCTCGAAGTCTCTGTTGTAGTTGTTGGAAGGTCTGTTAAGGTGTCTTTATTAGTTGTTTTTTTGCATGGGATTGTCCTTTTCAATATCTTTCTGTATGTCTGATTTTGAAGGTTCTGGTAGCGGAATACATTCATCTTTATAGCTGCTGGAAAATGAATTGCTTGTTGAACTTCGTCTGTGTCACTATTGCTGGAATGACTGTCCTCTCTACTCCATGCATCTGCTGTTCCTTATGTCTGTCCATCTGTATGTCGTCTTGGGCTTGCTGAACGTTTTTTGAGTCTCTTTCCTGTTGTTCCATGTCTTATCCCGCTTGTCGTAGTCCCTCCTTAAGCAGTGCTTTTGTTAGATTGCTGTACGAGTTTGGGCAGCCGAAGTACGAGTGCCCGGTTCCACCACACAGGTTGCAGGTTCCGTCGTCTGTACACTCTTTGCCTTTTTGGCCGAAACTGCCACATTTCCGGCATTTCTGTTTGTTGCAGTCCTTGACCTGATGTTCTGTTGAGATGCAAATAAAGCACCTTTAAATCATTCCAGGATAGTTAATTGATCTGTTGTATGGTCCCATGGTGATGGTGTTGGAGATTCCCACGTTTGTATCTGCTACTCTTGCTGTCCAGAATTTCACAACCAAGTGCTTAATAATCATGTGCAGCTGATGTAACCAGTTCCCAGTTTTTCCACTCGCAGATCATGTGTTGAAAATATCGATGAAAGGTTCCAGAGTTTGTTCCCGAAAGAAGCAACATTCATGTTCACATTTATTGGGCAAGCTTATGAATGAATAAATATCCACTGCTTGGATCCACTCCGTTTGTAGGAGATGCACTCCCACCTGTTTCCTGTTGGGGCTTCACCTTCTCCCTTGAACTTAAGTAAGAGTGCAGAGAGCAGAGCGAGCGTTTGCGGAGGCATGGGAGGAAAAAGTCTTTATTTTGTGCGTGTTAAAGACTTCTTATCCAAAAAAGAAAGAAAATAGTTTCAGCAAGGGAAGAAATCTGCTTAAATGCCAGGTTTAACCACTGGTTTTGCTTTTTCAAATGACTCAGATCTTCAGTTCTCTCCATAGATTTTCTTTAGGTCAGGTGATTTACTGGGCCATTCAATCAACTTGATTTTCTTTCTTTGAAACCACTTCATCGTTTCCTTGGCCTTGTGTTTGGGATCATTGTCTTGCCGAAATGTCCACCCTCTTTTAATTTTTAGCTTTCTGGTAGATGGCAGCAGATTTTTTATCCAGAATGTCCTGGTACATTTCTTCATTCATCCTGCCTTCAATAATATGAAGTTTGCCAGTACCCTTGCTGAAAAACAGCCCCAAACCATGATGCGTCCACCCCCAAACTTAACTGTTGGTATCGTGTTCTTGGGGTGGTGGGCAGTGACATTTCTTCTCCAAACATGGTGTGTAGAATGAATGCCAAAAAGTTCAATGTTGCTTTCATCTGACCATACTATAGTCTCCCAATAATCCACACCCTTCTTCAAATGCTCTTTCGCAAAAAAGCCTCAACATGCTTTTTGTTCAGCAATGGAGTCTTGCGTGGTGAGCGTGCATGGATGCCATGGCGGTTCAGTGCATTGCTTTAGTTTTCTTTGAAACAACAGTACCTGCTGATGCAAGGTCTTCCTGAAGTTCTGCCTGAGTGGTTCTTGGCTCTTGGCGAACTCTCCTGATTATTCTTTGGACTCCTCGAAACAGCGATCTTATGTGGAGCACCTGATCGTGACCGGTTTATGGTGAACTGATGCTCTTTCCATTTCCGGATAATGGCCCCCACAGTGCTCACAGGAACATTTAGCATTCTGGAAATGCACCTATAACCATTCTCATAAAAATGCTTTTCAACGATAAGATTACGAAGATCTTGAGAGAGTTTTATGCTTTTACCCATCATGAAGTCTTTCCTGTGTGCCTCCTGGGTAATGAGAAGCCTTTATAGGCCATCAATTAGGAGTAAAGCAGCTGATATCAATTAGTACTAATAGGGGCAGGGTTTCTCTCTCAATACTGACAGATTTCAGGTGATCTCCTGGCTTTCTATGCCATTTTGCACCTTATTATCTTCATGTGTTCAATACCTATTGCCTATGTCATTTCACTTTATTTATTATGTTTCCTTATAGTTCTTCTATCTATATTCCTTTGTCTCTTTAATTCACACACAACATGTTTAAAAACGGTGTCAGCAGGAATATGGCACTGATTGATAATAATCATTTCTCCATTCATCCTGCCTTCAATAATATGAAGTTTGCCAGTACCCTTGCTGAAAAGCAGCCCCAAACCATGATCCGCCCCCCCCCAAACTTAACTGTTGGTATCGTGTTCTTGGGGTGGTGACATTTCTTCTCCAAACATGGTGTGTAGAATGAATGCCAAAAAGTTCAATGTTGCTTTCATCTGACCATACTATAGTCTCTCAATTCACAAACTTTAACCAAGCCTCAACATGCTTTTTGTTTAGCAATGGAGTCTTGCGTGGTGAGCGTGCAAGGATGCCATGGCGGTTCAGTGTTCTTCATTGACTGTATACCTCTTACATTAATTGAGACAATATTTGGTGACATAATAAAATAAAGAATGGAGTCATCTCTTAGTTTCTTTTTATTTTTTTTTTATCTGAAGATGGCGGTGATGTCCTTTTTCGCTTTTTTGGATTAGTGACAACTGTTGTGTTAATATTGTCTGTGTTCATACTCGAAACTTTATACCTATTAGCAGAGTGGAAGCTCAAGGTCTCTGTTGTAGCTGTTGGAAGGTCAGGTAAGGTGTCATCATTAGTTTTCTTTATATTTTTGTCCGTCAAATTTTAAAGGTTCTGGTAACGGGATATTCATCTTCATAGCTACTGGAAGATGTTGAGCTTGTTGACCTTGTTTTGTCTGTGTCACTGTTGCTGGATTGACTGTCTTCTCTACTCCATTACTCTGCTGTTCCTTGTGTCTGTCCATCTTGTATGTCATCCTGGGCTTGCTTGACGTTATTTGAGTCGCTTTTCTGTTGTTCTGTGTTGTGTCCCGCTCTTGTTGTGGTCCTCCTTAAGCAGTCCTTTTGTCGATTGCTGTACAAGTTTGGGCAGCCAAAGTACGAGTGCTCGGTTCCACCACACAGGTTACAGGTCCTGTCGTCTGTACACTCTTTGCCTTTGTGTCCGAAGCTTCCACATTTTCAGCATTTCTGTTTGTCACATTCCTTGACCTGGTGCTCTGTTGAATTGCAAATAAAGCACCTTTGAATTTGTACAAGATAGGTAATTGAGCCGTTGTATGGACCCATGGAGATGGTGTTGGGGATGCATCAGCTCTCCTTGTTGTTTCTTGACTTTCACCTTGTACTTTCACACACCATACCAGACACCAAATTGGTCCACTCCGTTTGTAGGAGATGCAGTCCTACCTGTGTACTGTTGGGTGCTTTACCTTCTCCTGTGAACGTCATTTAGTGAAAAAAAGACAAACATGTTTACATGTAGCGCTGTCTTTTTTTCGCCGCTTCGGGCTTCACGGTCTTTGCCTTCTTGGGGCTCTTGGCTGCCTTTTTAGAAATCGCTGACTTTTTCGCTTTCTTGGGACTCTTAGTGGCTATTTTGGCAGTCAGTGCAGGCTTCTTTGCCTTCTTAAGGGACTTCTTGGCAGTGGCAGCAGGTTTCTTGGCCGCCACCTTCTTGGGCTTCTTCGCCTTAGCAGCGACGGGCTTCTTCGCCTTTTTTGCTCTGCTTCTTGTTCAGATTGAAAATGCCAGACATGCTGGTCCCTTTGGTCTGTAGAAGAGTGCCTTTCAGCACAAGACACTTGATTGATTTTTCTCGCATTTTGCATACACACGCCACACTAACGTGAAATACTGTTGTGCTGCACTAAGCCAAATTCAAATTATGTTGTGCTGCTATGGCCCTAATGTGAAACACTTTGTGCTACTATAGATCTAATGCAAATTATGTTGTGCTGCAATCGCTCTAATTTAAAATATGTCGTGTTGCTATGGCCCTAATGTCAAAAACGCTGCTGGGCCTTCTTCGTGATGGAGCTGGTGTTGAGTGACCAGGTGAGGTTGTCTGCCTAGATGAACACGAAGGAATCCATCAATAATCAGTGGAGATTGGTCGCTCTGTGCTCTCCTGAAGTCCACAACCATCTCTTTGGTTTTGTCAACGTTCAGAGACAGGTTGTTAGCTCCACACCAGGCTGTTAACCGTTGCACCTCCTCTCTGTATGCTGACTCGTCATTCTTGCTGATTAGACCCACCACGGTCATGTCATCGGCAAATTTGACAATGTGATTTGAGCTGTGCATTGCTACACAGTCATGAGTCAGCAAAGTGAACAGCGGTGGACTGAGCACACAGCCCTGGGGGACCCCAGTGCTCAGTGTGGTGGTGCTGGAGATGCTGTTCCCGATCCGGACTGACTGAGGTCTTCCAGTCAGGAAGTCCAGGATCCAGTTACAGAGGGAGGTGTTTAGGCCCAGTAGGCTCAACTTCGCAATCAGGTGCTGAGGAATGATTGTGTTGAATGCTAAGCTGAAGTCAATAAACAGCATTCGTACATATAAGTCCTTTTTTTCAGGTGGTTGAGGGCCAGATGGAGGGTTGTGAAGATGACATCGTCTGTGGAACGGTTTGGACGATACCCAAACTGCATGGGGTCCAGGGAGGGTGGAAGCTGGATCTTAATGTGCCTCATGTTAAGCTTCTCGAAGCACTTCATCACGATTGGTGTGAGCGCGAAGGGATGATAGTCATTGAGGCAGGAGACAGTAGATTTCTTCGGCACGGGAACAATGGTCGTTGTCTTGATGCACGTGGGAACAATGTTACTGCTCAGGGAGATGTTGAACATGTCAGTGAAGACACCCGCTAGCTGTTCTGCACATTTCCTGAGCGCTCTGCCAGGAATGTTGTCTGGTCCAGCAGACTTCCGTGGGTTGACTCTGCATAAAGTTTTCCTTACTTCAGCTGTGGTTAGACAGAGCACCTGGTCACTGGGAGGAGGGGTGGTCTTCCTCGCCTTCACGTTGTTCTGTACCTCAAACCGGGCGTAGGAGTCATTCAGCGCATCTGGGAGGGAGGCGTCACGGTCACAAGCAGGTGATGTTGTCTTGTAATTCGTGAGCGTGTGGATGCCCTGCCACATGCACTGAGTGTCTCCAATGTCCTGGAAGTGGTTGCGGATTTTCTTTGCATGTGTGCGCTTTGCCTCTCTGATGGCACGGGACAGTTTGGCCCTTGCTGTTTTTAAGGCCGCCTTGTCCCCTGATCTGAAGGCAGAGTCTCTTTGTTTTAACAGCGCATGCACATTTGCAGTCATCCACGGCTTCTGGTTGGAGCGTGTAGTGATGGTCTTGGAGATGGTCACATCTTCAACGCACTTGCTGATGTAGCAGGTCACTGATGACGTGTACTCCTCCAAGTTGATGGAATCGCCGTAAGTTGCAGCCTCTCTAAACATGTCCCAGTCAGTGCACTCAAAACAGTCCTGAAGAGCAGAAGTAGCTCCTTCTGGCCAGGTTTTCACCTGTTTCAGAACCGGTTTAGAGCGTCTGATGAGCGGTCTGTATGCTGGAATCAACATAACAGAGCAGTGGTCTGAGTATCCGAGATGGGGGCGGGGCTCCGCACGATACGCGCCGGGGATGTTTGTGTAAACAAGATCCAGCGTGTTCGCTCCTCTCGTTGCAAAGTCCACATGCTGATGGAGTTTAGGAAGGACAGTCTTGAGATTTGCATGGTTGAAATCTCCGGCGATAATAAACAATCCGTCGGGGTGAGCATTCTGCAGGTCGCTAATAGCGCCCTAGAGTTCACTCAGTGCCTCCTTAGCATTAGCACTGGGAGGAATGTACACTCCGACGATGTAAACAGTTGTAAATTCCCGTGGTAAATAAAAAGGTCTGCATCTAACAGTCACAAACTCCACTAGCGATGAGCAGTAGCATGAAACAAGCACAGAGTTCTTACACCATTCCGTGTTGATATAAACACACAGGCCACCACCGCGAGTCTTACCGCACAGAGCTGCGTTTCTGTCGGCTCGAAACACGGTTAGCCCGTCTAGCTGGATGGCGGCGTCCGGAACTCTGTCGCTGAGCCACGTCTCCGTAAAAACAAAGACGCAACATTCTCTAAACTCTCGCCGTGTGGTTCGCTGGAGTCGGATGTAGTCCAGTTTATTATCCAGGGAGCAGACGTTTGAAAAAAAAAATGGACGGGATAGCCGGCCGGCTAGGGTAAGCATTTAGCCTAGCACGGACACCCGCCCGCTTGCTGCGCTTCCGCTTCCTCGAACAGCGCTTTCGAGGTCTCCTCTCCCGGCCACCGGCATTAGGTAACACTGAGGGCTGGGGGCCTGGTCTTTGTGGCCGAGGTCGCAGCAAGCCGAGGTCGCGAAGGTTGTTGATAAGGTCATCATGCAGATTGTTGGTTGCATGATGCCTGTACTGTAACAGTGTCTGGTGGTCGTACACATGAACACAGCTGTCTCTGGTGTCCATGTATTGTGGAAGGTCGGGCTAAATATGGTGAAAGCACCATTTTTGGATCCGGAGAGGCCGCTGCGAGCAACTGCCGTGCCGCCATCTTGGAGTGTAAAGTAATTGGTGGTTAATGAGTCAATTAAACGAGGGAAAGAGAGAGGAGTCGCGTTCAAGAGAGTTCGGAAGCAGAAACGCTCGTGCTGAAGGAAAAAAAGTAAAATAACCTCTAAATGCATGTTATATTGGTTTGTTTTCTTTTGGTAAAAAGAAAAAGCCTTTGAAAGAGTGCATTTTCGAGATACCCCTGTTTGAGGGTTTGAAAGCAGTGAGCGGAGGACATTTACCAGAACTACAAACACACACTACAGTAAACACATTAAGGTACGTAATTTCTCTACTATGGCGAACATCCAGTTTACTCAGTGTGTGAATTGTGACATGTTTAGTCAGTCTTTCTCCATTGTTAGCGATAATTTTATCTGTGAGAAGTGTAAGCTAGTTTGCTCTTTGACAGAGAAGATCTTAGCATTAGAGGAGCGCATCCAGAGTCTAGAGAGAATTAGTGTGTGAGAGCAGTCCAGGTTTTGCAGGGAAAAGTCTGGATGCCCTAGTTGAAGGTACTATTCCCCCGACTCCAGCATTAGAGCCCTCGTAGCGGGGCGAATGGGTGACGACTCGGCGGCATACTCGCAAAGCCAAAGCTAACGCTAAGGCTCGCCCACGGGAGCACCATTCCTCCCCGCTTCGCGAGGCTCTCCTCAGTGAAGCACCCGCTGAGAAACCTGAAAGAGCTCTGGTTTTAGGAGACTCCATTCTGAGGCACGTGAAATTAGCTAGACCTTTAGGGGCACCACCAGCACAGGTTATGTGTATACCAGGAGCCAGGGCGCCGGACATAGCAGGTCAGCTTAGATTCTTAGGAAAGCACAGGTTCTCTAAGATAGTTTTTCACACAGGAGCTAATGATATACGCCTTCGACAGTCAGAGGTTACTAAGAGTAATGTTATAGAGGTGTGTAAATTAGCGAAGGCAATGTCCGATGCTGTAGTATGCTCTGGGCTAATTCCAATGCGACGTGGCGATGTAGCCTACAGCAGGTTATGGTCGCTGAACTGCTGGATGTCCAAGTGGTACTCCAAAAACAATGTGGGCTTCATTAATAATTGGAGCATTTTTGAGGTCATAGTCTCAGAACAGCACTAGTTAACAAGTGACTGTCTAGAGCTAAGGCCAGGGAGCAGACAGACAGGCTAAACCGACCGTCTGCTAGCTGCACAGAGTCGTCACTCAGGATCCACCATATTGAGACTGTGTCTGTCCCCTGAGCAAAACCAAAATATAGGAGTTATCAGAAAGTCTGTTTAAGTAACCTGATTAACATTAAATTAAATAGGACTGAACGCACAGCCAGTACCTCTGATCTAAAGATAGGACTGCTGAATATTAGATATCTCACGCCAAAAGCGCTGACTATAAACGAAATTATTACCGACCAGGAGTTTAATATAATGTGTTTGACAGAAACGTGGATTAAATCGAATGAATATGTAGCATTAAATGAGGCGAATCCTCCTGGGTATAGTTACATACAAACACCCCGTCTAAATAGCAGAGGAGGTGGAGTAGCAGCTATTTATAATAATAATCTAAACGTCACACAAAAGACTAAATACAAATGTAAAACATTTGAAGTTCATTACACCAACATAAAATGTTCAGTGTCCGTAAGCAGGTCAAGCCAGTTAATTCCACTAATTATTATTTATAGACCCCCAGGGCCCTACTCTGATTTTCTGATTTCATTACAAATTTAGCTACTTCTTTAGACAAAGCATTAATTGTTGGAGACTTTAATATTCATTTTGATAATCAGGAAGACTCCTTAAGAGCAGCAGTTGTGTCCATTCTAGATTCGGTTGGAATTAATCAGAATGTTATAGGACCCACTCATAGTGGTGGACACACTCTCGATTTGTTGTTAACATTTGGATTGAAAATAAAAAACTAAGTCATAATTCCACAGTCTGAAGCTATTTCAGACCATTATCTAATCTCGTTTGAAATTTGCCTGAGTCATTGCATTTCTACCTCACCACGTTACCGTGTTAAGCGTACTTTCACGTCAGCTACAGCAGTGCGGTTTATTAATAATCTTCCCGAAATTACGATATAAGATAGATCTCCGTCAGACCCCGCAGAGCTCGATTGGGCCACTGAACATCTAGAAACAACATTACGTTACACTCTAGATGATGTAGCTCCCCTTAAAACCAAAATGATCAGGGAGAAAAAATTAGCACAGTGGTATACTGATCATACACGCACCTTAAAACAGACCACTCGAAAATTAGAACGTAAATGGCGTCAAACAAAATTAACAGTATTTCAAATTGCATGGAAGGACAGCCTCTTAAATTATAGAAAATCTCTTAGTGCTGCTAGATCAGCATATTTCTCCACCCTCATAGAAAATAACAAGCATAATCCTAGATTTTTATTCAGCACGGTAGCAAAATTAACAGGTAATAAAAGCACTGCACTAACATGCACACCATCAATAGGTAGTAATGATTTCATGAACTTTTTTAATAATAAAATTGAAAACATCAGGCAAGAAATCCAGACGGTTAATATAAATCCAAATTATTTTACAAATAACCCTGTAGACAGCAGTGTAATTATAACGGACAATCAACTACAAAGCTTCACTCCTATTCATGAGTGACTTAATTTCATTAATCTCCTCATCAAAATCATCAACCTGCATTCTCGATCCCTTGCCTACTAGTTTCTTTAAACAGATAACTCCAGAGATAATCAAACCAGTTTTAAAAATAATTAACTCTTCCATTAGCACTGGTTATGTACCTAAATCTTTCAAACTGGCAGTTATCCACCCCCTTATTAAGAAACCTGACCTTGACCCATGTCAGTTGTCCAACTACAGACCGATATCAAATCTCCCCTTTATATCCAAAATTTTAGAAAAGGTTGTAGCACAGCAGTTATGCTCACACCTACTTATGAATAACATTTTTGAAATGTATCAGTCAGGATTTCGGCCTCATCATAGCACAGAGACGGCGCTAGTTAAGGTGGTAAATGACCTGTTATTGGCCTCTGATCAGGGTTTTGTTTCCTTACTTGTTTTGCTCGACCTTAGTGCAGCTTTTGACACCATTGATCACACTATACTGCTTGCTAGACTTGAGAACGTGGTAGGAATAAAGGGAACAGCTCTCTCTTGGCTCAGGTCTTATTTGACTGATCGCTATCAGTTTGTGGATGTAAATGGTGAGTTCTCCACACTCTATGAGGTAAAGTTTGGTGTTCCTCAAGGATCTGTCTTAGGCCCACTGCTTTTCTCTTTATATCTGCTGCCTCTTGGTGAAATCATTCATAAACATGGGATTCGCTTCCATTGCTACGCTGATGACACACAGCTGTATATTTCAGCAAAGCCAGATGAGAGAGATCAACTAAACAGTGTTGAGGAGTGTGTAAAGGACATTAGACAGTGGATGCTTAATAACTTTCTTCTGCTCAACTCAGATAAGACGGAAGTACTTTTACTAGGACCAAATGCAGCTAGAAGCAAACTTTCGGATTACGTAGCATCTCTGGATGGTGTTTCTGTTTCAGCATGTACGGCTGTCAAAGACCTTGGTGTGATTATTGACCCGAGTCTTTCCTTTGAGTCTCACGTAAATAATATCACCAGGATCGCCTTCTTTCACCTTAGAAATATTGCTAAAATTAGAAATATGATGTCGTTACAGGATGCAGAAAAACTAGTTCATGCTTTTGTTACTTCTAGATTGGACTACTGTAACGCTTTACTGTCTTGGTGTGCGAGTAAGTGCATAAATAAGCTTCAGTTAGTCCAGAATGCAGCAGCAAGGGTCCTCACCAGATCTAGGAAATACGACCACATCACCCCTGTTTTAATCAGTCTACACTGGCCCCCAATCAAATTTTGCATTGATTATAAAATATTATTAAAATTATTGACGTATAAAAAACGTAACGGTCTCGCACCGCAGTATCTGAGTGAACTTCTGTACCAGTATGATCCTCCACGCCTACTTAGATCAAAAATTGCTGGCTATCTGTTGGTTCCTCAAATAATGAAGACTACCGCAGGGGGCAGATCTTTCTCTTATAAAGCCCCACAGTTATGGAACAGCCTTCCAATCAGTGTTCGGGACTCAGACACAGTCTCAGTGTTCAAGTCGAGGTTGAAAACTTATTTATTTAGTTAAGCCTTTTATCAGTAGATTATTTTTTTCTTAGGTAAAGGCTCAGATCTGGAGGGAGCATGGATATAGAGTGTTTGGTGAACTGGTATATTTGTATGCTGTCGTCCCCTTCACATTCACACGGTCACCCAGGTTTGTTGACGGTGGTGTGGTGGGTCGTCTCTTATCCCAGAGATCCCTCATGTCTCTGACTCGGGAGTGCAGTTTGCTTCTGATCATCATCACTGTACCCCGCAACTTTGTATATATGCTTCAAATGGACATTTGGTGCAACCCAGATGAGGATGGGTTCCCTCTTGAGTCTGGTTCCTCTCAAGGTTTCTTCCTTATGCCATCTCGGGGAGTTTTTCCTTGCCACAGTTGCTCATTAGGAACAAACATACTTATAAAGCACATATATACATTTAATCACCACATTATCTGTGTAAAGCTGCTTTGAGACAATGTTCATTGTTAAAAGCGCTATACAAATAAAAATGAATTGAACTGAATTGAATTGAATACCAGGCATGGACCCACCTCAACTACTCGGTTAGTGTTATGTGAGTGTAGAGAAGTCATAGACGCCACACGCTGTCCTACCAAACTGCTGCTTGGTGATGGTGAGAAGGCCTAAGAGATCTTTGTTTCCACTGAAAGTGACTCACCACCTGTTGCCCCTGTAGAATTCACCAATAAGCTGTCAAAGTTTCTCATGGATGAGGGAAAGTTTTTGACTGACTTACAAGCTCTGTTTCCTTCTCTTGGTTCCAATACCAGTTCCTCTCAGTCAATTATTCATGCTGTGGGTGAGATCCTAGAGAAAGCAGTAAAACCAGAGTGACAGCAATGCTTACCTTCGTTTACGTACCTTTTCGGGCACTGTTTCCACTCCCACAGCAGAGGAAACCATGGAACATTGGCTTGAGCAGGCCAGAATAATGATAACAGAATTTGACTGCTCTGAGAAAGAAAAACGTCAGAGAAATGTAGAAAGTTTAAAGGGACCAGTACTTGAAATCATAAAAGCTGTTCGTCTTTCTAGCCCTGATGCCAGTGCCCTGCAGTACCTGGAAGCACTGGAAAGCACGTTTGGATCCTCCGAGTATGGAGAAGGCTTGTATTTTGCTTGGCGACTACTTCGCCAGTCTCCTGGAGAATCATTATCTTATTTCTTGAGACGGATGGAGAAATCTCTGACCAAAGTTTTTCAAAGAGGAGGTTTGTCTTTGGCCAATGTTGACAGAGCAAGAGTAGAACAACTGATCTGAGGAGCTGTTGAATCAGACATGATGCTCCTGCAGTTGCGGCTAAGGAAGAGAAAAGAGCGACCACCTACTTTCCTTAACTTACTCAGCTGAAAGGGGAATGTCTAACCGCTTTACCTGCTTCTTGGATGATGGTAGAGCCCAAGACAAAGATAAGATATACAAATACCACAGACAAGCATGAGACAAAGAATGATTCAGAGGTTCAAGCTTTGAAAAACAAGTCCAGAAGTTACAACAACAGCTAGATGTGTTAGCCACAGTCATCCAATGAGTCATACCCAGTCCTTGCCACAGCCTTCCCCAGATTCTCTTAGACAAAAACCTGTCTGGAACAAGGATGTTTACTTTGGCTATAGGTGCTGAGAGGACAGACACATTGCTACGAAATGTCAAGCTCGTGAGAACTCCACTCAAAGGATCATTAAGCTAGTTTGCTCTTTAAGAAAGGCTAAAGAAATGAGAAATGATCCAAACTACAATAACCGTTCTGGAGATCGTACCTGCTTTTCAGAAAATAGCCACATACACACCTATGAGCCAAATGGTCTATAAAAGGGTTTGGTGGGACCCACTTCGACAGTTAAAGTAAAGATTGGTGGACAGTCATGTGAAGCTCTTTTGGACAGTGGTTTTCAGGTCACTCTTGTGTTTGACTCATGGTATTCCCAAAACTTACCAGATGTGCCCATTCATCCTCTTACTGTGTTGTCCATTTAGGGACTTGGCTCTTCCAGTTATCCCTATAAAAGATACATTGTTGTAGATGTTTCATTGCCTGTGTCTCTCACTGGTGTAGAAGAGTCTGTATCCATCCTTGCTTTAGTCTGCCCAGACCCCAAAGGTCCTCCACAGTTTCCAGTATTAATCGGCACAAATGCCAGTTTGTTCCAGAGACTAACATCGCTTACTAAGCACAAGTGTGACAAATACTGCCCACACTCTACAAATTCAGACCCCTTCAGTCTGCCATACACCACAGAGCTTCATCTGATCCTGATCAGCCAGAAGGGAAAGTGAAATGGGTGGGCCCAGGAAACTTTATTGTCCCGTCCCGGGGTGAGCTTTATGCTACGTGCAAAAAGCCACTAAAAGACGATATCTTTATAATTGAATCTCCATCAGCCGCAATATCCCTGACCAATACACCACACCAAGGATCGATGATGCTTTGGACTGTTTGTCTGGTACCAAGTGGTTCTCAGTCTTGGATCTACGTAGCGGCTACTATCAGATAGCCATGTCTGAAGAAGACAAAAAAAAGGCTGCCTTCATCTGCCCGCTGGGGTTCTACCAGTTCGAGCGCATGCCGCAAGGCATCACTGGGGCACCACCCACTTTTCAGAGTTTTATGGAGAGAGTGGTCAGTGATATGCACCTTCTGCAAGTGATTGTCTACGTTGATGACCTCATTGTATTTGGCCGCACACTCGAGGAGCATGAGGAGTGACTGATGAAAGTTCTTGACCGACTAGGGGAATTTGGTCTGAAAGTATCTATAGACAAATGCCAGTTTTGCCAGCCACAGGTGAAGTATGTGGGGCACATTGTCTCAGCAGCAGGTATAGCCCTGGACCCAGAGAAAGTAGCAGCTGTAGCTCACTGGAAGACACCTACCGACTTGAAATTCTTGGGATAATTTTTGGGGTTCTGCGGGTTCTATCGTCACTTCATTAAGGGTAACTCTGCCATTGTAAGACCCTTAACTGAGCTCATGAAAGGCTATCCACCTGCAAAAGGACGAGGCAAGCTGGAAGGAAAGAAATACTACAATGAGAAAGAAATGTTCGGTGAGCGATGGGACAAAGACTGCACAGATGCTTTTAAGAAAATCATACATTGTCTAACGCATGCACCAGTACTTGGCATTGCTGATTGGGTCAAGAACATCCTGAAGGACTTTGGCCCATGGCTTTTGCGAGCAGAAAGCTGAGTTCCTTAGAACAGCATTACCCGATCCACCAATTAGAGTTCCTGGCATTGAAGTGGGCATTTGTAGATAAATATCACGATTACTTGTATGGTGCCGTTTGTTGTACGGGCTGAGAATAATCCTCTTACCTACGTGCAGTCGAGTGCAAAGCTGAATGCAACTAGTCACCGCTGGCTAGCAGCTTAAGCTACTTATAATTTTATTCTCCAGTATAGGCCAGGTAAACATAACATTGATGCTGATTTGCTATCCCGTTACCCTGTCAGGGAAGTACATGAATCCAATTTTTTACCTCTAATCTGACTCCAATTTATAATAAAGGTTTAATTTGAATATATCTAATTCAAGCTGATCACCAAATTTGTGGTATTTCTTCAACATTTTTTATAGATTATTCTAAAAATTAAAAAAAAATGTCTTTTCAAATAATCATTCATTATGGACCTGGAGTCGCTTAGAGCCTTGTGAGCTAACGATACATGTTTATGGAGGCACATTGGCCAGTCCAAATCTTAGTCAGAGGGTATAAAGGTAAACTAATATTCTTTAAGTAGGCCGTTTAATGCTTGCTAATACTTAGTTATAACTGGCTAAACCAGCCATTAGGGAGGCACAAGCCAGTGCATTCTTAGTGCCGGTCCCAAGCCCGGGTAAATGGGGAGGGTTGCGTTAGGAAGGGCATCCAGCATAAAACATGTGCCAAATCAAATATGCGGATCACAAAGGAGAATTTCATACTGGATCGGTCGAGGCCCGGGTTAACAACGACCGCCACAGGTATCGTTAGCCGACAGGGTACCGGTGGAAATTGGGCTACTGTTGGCCGAAGGAGGAAAAGGAGAGGAGGAAGACGTCTACAGAGACGGCAGGGAAAGGAGCAGTGTAGGAGAGTGGAGGTTAGGGTTGGTACTTTAAATGTTGGTACTATGACGGGTAAAGGGAGAGAAGTAGCTGATATGATGGAGAGGAGAAAAGTATATATGCTGTGTGTTCAGGAGACCAAGTGGAAAGGGAGTAAGGCCAGGAACATTGGAGGTGGATTTAAACTGTTCTATCATGGTGTGGATGGAAAGAGAAATGGTGTAGGGGTGATTCTGAAGGAAGAGTACAGTAATAGTGTAGTGGAGGTGAGGAGAGTTTCTGATATGGTGATGATCATGAAGGTGGAAGTTGAAGGGATGATGATAAATGTCATCAGTGCCTATGCTCCACAAGTTGGCTGTGAGATGGAGGAGAAGGAAAGATTCTGGAGTGAATTAGATGAAGTGGTAGATGGTGTACCTAGGAAAGAACAGTTGGTGATTGGGGTGGACTTTAATGGGCAGGTAGGTGAAGGGAACAGAGGTGATGAGGAGGTGATGGGTAGGTATGGTTTTAAGGAGAGGAATGTGGAAGGGCAGATGGTGGTAGATTTTGCTAAAAGGATGGAAATGGCAGTGGTGAACACTTATTTTAAGAAGAAGGAGGATCATAGGGTGACGTATAAAAGTGGAGGAAGGTGCACACAGGTGGACTATGTGCTATGCAGGAGATGCAACCTGAAGGAGATTGGTGACTGTAAGGTGTTGGCAGGGGACAGTGTAGCTAGACAGCATAGGATGGTGGTCTGTAGGATGGTTTTGGAGGCGAAGAAGAAGAGGAGGAGAGTGAGGACTGAAAGAAGAATAAGATGGTGGAAACTGAAGGAGGAAGAGTGTAGTGTGAGGTTCAGGGAAGAGGTCAGACAGGGGCTCAGTGGTGTTAAGGAGGTGTTGGATGATTGGGCAACTACTGCAGGAGTGATGAGGGAGGCAGCTAGAAAAGTACTTGGTGTGACATCTGGAAATAGAAAGGAAGACAAGGAGACGTGGTGGTGGAATGAGGAAGTGCAGGAGAGCATAAGGAGAAAGAGGTTGGCAAAACAGAAGTGGGATAGACAGAGTGATGAGAAAAGTAGGCAGGAGTACAAGGAGATGCGGCAGCAGGTTAAGAGGGATGTGGCGAAAGCCAAGGAAAAGGCATATGAGGAGCTGTATGAGAGGTTGGACACTAAGGAAGGAGAAAAGGATTTGTACCGATTGGCCAGGCAGAGGGACCGAGCTGGAAAGGATGTACTGCAAGTTAGAGCAGTAAAGGATGGAGAGGGAAATGTGTTGACTAGTGAGGAGAGTGTGTTGAGAAGGTGGAGGGAGTATTTTGAGCAGCTGATGAATGAGGAAAATCAGAGAGAGAGAAGGTTGGATGATGTGGAGTTGGTGAAGCAGGATGTAGATAGGATTAGTAAGGAGGAAGTGAGAGCAGCGATTAAGAGGATGAAGAGTGGAAAGTCGGTTGGACCAGATGACATACCGGTAGAAGCGTGGAGATGTTTAGGAGAGATGGCAGTGGAGTTTTTAACCAGATTGTTTAACAGGATTTTGGAAGGTGAGAAGATGCCTGAGGAATGGAGAAGAAGTGTGCTGGTACCGATCTTTAAGCATAAAGGAGATGTGCAGACCTGCAGTAACTACAGGGGTATTAAGTTGATCAGTCACACCATGACGTTATGGGAAAGAGTAGTGGAAGCCAGGCTGAGAGAAGAGGTGACCATCTGTGAGCAACAGTATGGTTTCATGCCGAGGAAGAGCACCACAGATGCCTTATTTGCTTTGAGAATGTTGATGGAGAAGTAGAGAGAAGGACAGAAGGAATTGTATTGTGGATTTGTGGATTTAGAGAAGGCGTACGACAGGGTGCCAAGAGAGGAGTTGTGGTATTGTATGAGGAAGTCAGGTGTTAGAGAAGTATGTGTGGGTGGTGCAGGAGATGTAGGAGGACAGTGTGACAGCAGTGAAGTGTGCAGTAGGTACGACAGACTGGTTTAGAGTGAAGGTTGGACTGCATCAAGGATCGGCCCTGAGCCCTTTCCTGTTTGCAGTGGTGATGGACAGGTTGACGGACGAGGTCAGACAGGAGTCTCCCTGGACTATGATGTTTGCGGATGATATTGTGACTTGTTGTGAGAGTAGGGAGCAGGTTGAGAAGAGCCTGGAGAGGTGGAGATATGCGCTGGAGAGAAGGGGAATGAAACTCAGTAGGAGTAAGACAGAATACATGTGTGGGAATGAGAGGGAGGGCAGTGGAGTGGTGCGGTTGCAGGGAGAAGAGCTTCAGTAGGTGGAGGAATTCAGGTACCTGGGGTCAACAGTGCAAAGTAATGGAGAGTGTATTAGAGAAGTGAAGAAAAGAGTGGAGGCAGGGTGGAGTGGGTGGAGAAGAGTGACAGGAGTGATTTGTGATAGTAGGGTATCTGCAAAATTGAAAGGGAAAGTTTATAGGACTGTGGTGAGACCTGCGATGTTGTATGGATTGGAGACAGTGGCATAGAGTAAAAGACAGGAGGTGGAGCTGGAGGTAGCAGAGCTGAAGATGTTGAGGTTTTCGTTGGGAGTGACGAGGATGGATAAGATTAGAAATTAGTTTATTAGAGGGACAGCGCATGTAGGATGTTTTGGTGACAAGGTGAGGGGGGCAAGATTGAGATGGAGGGACATGAGTTATATTGGTAGAAGAATGCTGAGGATGGAGCCACCAGGTAGGAGGAAAAGAGGAAGGCCAAGAAGGAGGTTTATGGATGTGGTGAGGGAAGACATGCAGGTAGTTGGTGTAAAAGAGGCAGATGTAGAGGACAGGGTGGTATGGAGACGGATGATCCGCTGTGGCGACCCCTAATGGGAGCAGCCGAAAGAAGAAGAAGAAGACTTAATTATAACTGGCTAAGTCAGTGATAGTCAGAAATCAGAAGGTCCCAAACGTTGTGCTCTATGCTCCATAAGCCTTAAGTTTTTACTATCCTGGTCATAGATTTGAGGTAACATCAGACTGCATAAACAACTTGGAAATTCCAGAGTTTTACATTTATTTGCCAGGCAATAATCAATAAACAAATGTCACATCTAAAATAAATAATAGGAAAAAGTTACACAACATGATCAGCATAAAATCAAAGATTTGATCAATGCAGTTTACGCAAGAATTGTAAGTTACTTTATAATATTATAGAAATGCTTTCTCTTCTCAGATTAAAGAGATCCTTTGCTCAGATTAGAAAGTTTATTGTTTTGTTGCATGGCAGTTCTCGGGGTCTGACCTCATAAAATTGCATGGCAGATCTCGGGGTATTGGATCATAAAGGGATCTGACCGTCCTTACAGGATCTTGAGACCTGCTGTTCTCAGCAGAGCAAGTACCGCATCCACACACACAGACAAAGTCTTGAGCCTGAACGGAAGGACTGTAAATTCATAACACATGCCTCAGTAACCAAAACATGCTTATGTGGAAAAGAGCATTAATCAGATCGATTGAGATAAACCAATCGTTTTTTTAAACGTACAAGAGAACCGTGTGATAACATTCTGAGATCCAGAATAGGAAGTAGAGAGCCATTCTTTTTTGGTACTAGATAATAACATGAGTAAAACCTCTGATTGCTTGGATGCGAGGCTGCCACTACAACCAAATGGAGGGGATTTCGTCTTTCAGAATGTGTGAGATGAGATCACCCATTCGGGGGCTGACACAGACAGCCAGGCTGTCACGTGATCTCTGAGCATCCCCACGCAACCCGGCGAACTGCATAGAGCCGGTCTGGCTGGAGCCGTCATTTGTGATGCAGTGGCACAACCTAGTGGGTAAACTAGGGGGAACATGCAGGGGTTTAGATCTTGTCCATCCTCATCACTCCCAACGAAAACCTCAACATCTTCAGCTCTGCTACCTCAAGCTCCAGCTCCGCCTTCTGTCTTTTACTCAATGCCACTGTCTCTAAACCATACAATGTCGCAGGTCTCACCACAGTCCTACAGGAGGATGGACAGGATTAGAAATAAGTTTATTAGAGGGACAGCGCATGTAGGACGTTTTGGAGACAAGGTGAGGGAGGCGAGATTGAGATGGTTTGGACATGTGCAGAGGAGGGTCATGGTGTATATCGGTAGGAGAATGCTGAGGATGGAGCCACAAGGAAGGAGGAAAAGTGGAAGGCCAAGTTTATGGATGTGGTGATTGAAGACATGCAGGTAGTTGGCTTAAAAGAGGCAGATGTAGAGGACAGCGGGGCCTGTAGACAGATGATCCGCTGTGGTGACACCTAATGGAAGAGGCCGAAAGAAGAAAAAGAAACTTTTTACTTTCACTCATTCAATTTTTACACAAATATCTTTCCTTTCTACTTCTTACATTTTCAAAACAGTCTTGTTACTTTAGTTTTAATCTATTCATTTGGTTAAATGTCTATTTTTATTTCTTTTTTCTACGCGCCGATTTCAGCCCATCAACTGATTTCTTGTCATTGCGCAACTTTTTCAATTCACTGGTGTATCATTTCCTGGTTCTCACACACCATAGACATAGACTAGATTATGAAGCTCACAATGAGCGTGGCAGAAGGCAACAAGAAGTCTGGGTTTAGTGTGGATAAAACAGAAGGAGTCAGTGATGTAAACATGAATGAACTGATCATCATCTTTCCTCTGCTTGTGTTCTATTTGTTGGATGTTCAGCCTGGATACATTTATTAGGTAAATAAAAGTTTGACCAATTAAAAAAAAATATATAAATACATAAATAAATAACTAAATTTAAAAGCCTTCAGCGCAACATACAGTTATTCACAACATCTTCTTGAGTAAGAGCAATACATCATTCGAATATGTAACAACAGTCTACTTTAATTTGTATACACTCATAACAACAAAACGCTGTGCTTTTCTAAAATAAAGAAAACAGACAGGGGTCGCTCTCTGCTGTCTCTGTGATCTCCTTTCACATACACATAAATAAAAACAACATGAATCTCAGTGAATATTTGCTTCACTGACATAATAAATATATGAATAGAAAGCTCAAAATGTCTTTTACATTGTTTAAATCGAAAAACAAATATTCTCTGATTATATAATTGGTATTAAAGTTAGAAGAGGTACAGTTTCTCCGGTATCACCTCTACCTTTAACTATCTGTGTGGAAACAGCAAAAGTTCCGTTTGGTGTCCTGATGATTTAGGTACTTTAAACCACCATTATTACTTTAAAACATTTACAAGCATTTTTTGTCATCATGCTCTTTGTTGAGTTGGGTTTACTAATAATAAACATACATTTGCATAAAGCGTCCATATTTCTTCATGTCCATGTTGCTTAGAGTATAAAAAACATAAAATATTAATATTTGGGTTTTTTTTTATTTTAGAACAGAGACAAATGTGCGATTAAGGTCTGATTAAATATTTTAATTGATTGATGGCCCTAATATTAATATAATGTGAGGTCCAATTACCAGCGTGACAATACACAGGTAGTAGTAAAGTACTTTTTACTTAAGTACATGTCAGAGCCTTCAACTTGAGTAAAAAAAGTATAGTCAGTACTTCAACTTTTACCCAAGTATTTTAAAACATGAGTATCTGTACTTCTACTTAAGTGAAGGATGTGTTAACTTTTGCCACTGCTGGTGATTTATGTTTTTTTAAGGCTATAAGCAAGCCTAGCGCCGCATGTGTCTTTAGCGAGGCTGCTGTTAGCACATCAGAGGTATCCACCATGATACAGCGCCCCTGGAGCATAGAGGGTTAAGGGCCTTGCTCAAGGGCCCAAAAGTGGAAGCTTGGCGATACCAGGGCTTGAACCCCCGACCTTCCAATCGGTAACCCAGCGCCTTAACCGCTGGAGCTACCACTCCCCCTATTAGCTGTCAGAACCGTCAGAACCGTACCGTCAGAACCGTTCGACTAAGGACGCAATTGCACATCTTCTCCACACTACAAACAGCCACCTGGACCAAAGAAATGGGAATTACACAAAGATGTTGTTCGTGGACTACAGTTCAGCGTTCAACACCATAATTCCCTCCACACTCACCTCTAAGTTGGAGGTCCTGGGACTCAGCCTGCCGCTGTGTCAATGGATCTCAAACTTTCTGACGGACAGACCACAAGCTGTACGGGTGGGAAAACACACCTCATCCACCCTCACCCTAAGCACTGGAGCTCCCCAGGGTTGTGTTCTGAGCCCCCTGCTGTACTCACTATACACACATGACTGTGTGGCCACTTCCAACTCCACAACCATCATCAAGTTTGCTGACGACACCGTTGTGGTGGGCCTGATCTCCAACAACGACGAGACGGCCTACCTACAGGAAGTTAAAAACCTGGAGAGATGGTGCCAGGAGAACAACCTTCTCCTGAACGTCAGCAAGACTAAGGAGTTGATCGTGGACTTCAGCACGAAGCAGGAGCGGTCATACCAACCGCTAAACATCTACGGGACTCCAGTGGAAAGAGTGGACAGTTTCCGGTACCTGGGTGTTCACATCACACAGGACCTGTCTTGGTCCTGTCACATCAACACCCTGGTGAAGAAGGCCCGGCAGCGTCTGTACCATCTGAGACGCTTAAGGGACTTTAAACTACCCTCTCAGGTGCTTAAGACTTTTTACACCTGCACCATCGAGAGCGTTCTGACGGGTAGCATCACTTCCTGGTTCGGGAACAGCACCATGCAGGACAGACGAGCCCTCCAGAGGGTGGTGCGTTCAGCCGAACGTACCATCCACACCGAGCTCCCTGACCTGCAGGACATCTACAGCACACGGTGCAGGACCAGAGCCAGGAAAATTGTGAAGGACCTCAGCCATCCCAACAATGGACTCTTTTCTCTGTTGCGTTCGGGGAAACGCTTCCGCTCCCTGAAGGCGAACACAGAGAGAATGAGGAGGAGCTTCTTCCCGCAGGCCATTCGGAGTTTAAACCAGGAAACACCCAGGATCTAAAAACTGGCCCACTCTCTCCATCATCACCATTTTTTCCCCTGCACAACCACACTTTTCGTGCTACGGCACATTATACACTGGACTTGCACAGCACAGTGCACTTTACATTCCATTCCATTTCAATTTCATATTTTCTTTTTCATATTTATTTCATAAATTTTTTATTATATTCCCTTTTTTTTACCACACCATCCCGCACAAGGACACTTTACACCACACCTTACTGCACACGGACAGTCATGGACAATCAAAACCATGCCTAACTTGTTTACTGTTGTTTACTGGCTAACTGCACACTGCCATAAACATTTTCTGTGTACATTTTCAGTGTATGTGTATATATATATGTATATGTATGTATATATACATATATATGTAAATATCTTTACATTTTATTTATCTGCCTTCTTTTCTTATTATATTTTTCTTTAAATTTTGTTATTATATTTATATTTTTTATTCTCCTTTTTTACCCTATTTTATTCCCTCATGCCGGACCGTCGTCAAAAGCATTTCACTGCATGTCGTACCCTGTATGTATGTGTATGTGACAAATAAAATTTGATTTGATTTGATTTGAGCTAATTACTAAGAGTGTGCTATCGGTTATGTATGACGCTCATTTAATCCTTCCTGTGCACTGTGTGTAAATATCTGCAGGTGTATAAGGAAGCTTTTCCTAAGATGCATACATTTTATGTAACAGCCTGGGAAATGGTGTGTCTTCAGCTTCATGTGAGAGTTCTAACCCCCCTAAGGGTGGTAAAAACCGCCCAACGCGTCATGGCACTCAACTACTTGCCATTGAACATCTTCACCACAGCAGATGTCTGCACAGAGCTCACAACATTATCAAGGACTCTTCACATTCCAGTCATAAACTGTTTAACCTCCTTCCATCAAGATCACAGGAACGTACGTACTAGAACCAGCAGGGTCAGGGACATCCACATCACATTACTGAACTCTACACAACACTGCTAGATCACTAAAAAACAAAACAAAACACTGTATAACCTCAGTACTATACATGTACATATTACATAGTATATCTTTTTTACTCCTCATTACATCTGCATCTATCATGGCACCATGTGATATAAAAGCAAGAGGAATTTAGTGATCTTGGCCAATGAGAAATCTATAACAAATACTTCAGATGTGGATGTATTTGTAAGGATTTTCGCCAAGGGAGACTAATGCTGTAGATAGATGGATGGATGGACAGAACAAAAGCAGAAAAAAAAGTAATTGGGATTTAACTGATAAGGAATACAAATTAAGTTTCATGTTGCTTTTGGTAATAAAGTAATAAAGTAAGGAAAGAGTGGCATAAAAAAGAGAATTGGTTATACAGGGTGACTGACGGGAGTCAGGCGTTTTTTGAAAATGACGGGAGGGGGATGAGCTAGACGTCCCCCCAACCCTCCAGCTGTTGCCCGAGTGATGGACAATTTCAAGCAAATAATTAAAAGATGCATTCAACCGGATGGCCCTCATCAATGACATGACATATTTTTCATAACCAAATAACTAACTCAAATGGCATGTCTTAACCTCTGTTTCTGTAAAAAATAAATACATTTTGAGTTAAAAATCTTCAGAGTACTGTTTTCCTTTTTTTTTTACTGTCTGACTGATGTCAGTCTTACAGTTGTGTTACTTAATAGGTTACTTAAGCAATCACAGGGTGTATAATGTTCTGATGCTGTGATTGCTTAGGTAACACATTAAGTTAAATAAAATCTTTAAAAATGGAAAAAGTTATATGAAAATAAAAACTTTTTATATAATGTTCTAATGTTTGAAAATACACTTGATAAGATGATATAGGATTTTTTATTATTTGAGAACTAATCTGATCCAATAAAAACAATATTTATGGTGTTTAAAGTTAAAATACAGTTGAAGGTTATATGTTTCCCAAGTTGTTTTTATTATCATTGTTCAGTTTTAGTTTTAATTAGATGTTTTCTAAGTTTGTAAATATTAGAACTGGATTAGGTGCTGGGTCCAATATGACTGATTGGCCACCTATTAGTTGTACCAGCCCTGTGACTGGATTAAAAAAATAAAATAAAAAAAAGAAAGCTGAAAGACCACAAATTTACTGTAATAAAGTTTACAAATGCAGAACTAAGACAGAACAGTATTATTCTTCTACTTAAAAACTGTGCTTAGTAGATTTTTTTAAAAATCAGTCCATGCCTATAATAACATCAAGCCAAATGCTTGAATACAATTTCATTGTGCCTAAATGATATAAACATGAGTTGGCCTGATGTATAACTATGGAACAAGGATACCTGTGAAGGAAAGAACAACTGCCATACAGTCTAGACTGGGGGTCGGCAACCTATGGCTCTGGAACTGCATGCGGATCCCCCTGCTGTGGCTTCCTGCAGCCTTAACAAAATGACATAAATAATGTTTTACAAATTATATATTTTTTGTTACACAGTGGACAGTGTTTGAAAACAAAACAAAACAAAAACAGAAAATGTAAACATAATTGTCACATTTCTAAAATGGTGACAAACAATATAATTATGTGTAGTGTTCAAAGTTATAATGCAATGGCCATGAGCAGACAAAATCAAAGAATATTTCTTCTATTAAAAAAAAATATATGTATTGTTATTGCTGCTGTTTAAGATTGTTAGGAGTGCAGTTTATGCTTAAATTAAAAAAATAAAAATAAAAATGTACTTGACCAAATAGTCATTTCTATTTGTGCTGCTTTGCATGGTGTTTATTTCTTTTACTACAAGCAATAAAATCAGAAATCCTTTAGCACCTTGACACTGTGTTTCTAGTGAACCATATAGGTGATCAGTGGATATGAATGTTTAATGCATTTTTGCAGACACTCCGGTGTCATGAATCACTTCTGTATGATATAAGCAAACATAAAGATAAACATAACAAACGTGTATTTTGTAATTATAGTTGTACAAAATTGTTTTGATCAATATTTTGCTGATAGTCACATTAATGCTTTTAAAAATATATATCTTTATAATAAAATATTTCCATTTTTACAAATATTTAAAAATAAGTTGTAACAAAAATTAGAGGACAAATTCAAAACTGGACATTAAAATTCAAAACTCAACACTATTGTACATTTACACAATATATAATCTACTCAATTTATTAAAGGCAGATGGTGATTTTGGCTTTTTATTGTCTGAACTGAATATTATAACGTGATTTGTTGTCACGTTTATGCTTTGCTATAAAACAGACAATAGTAAAACAACTCGTTGCCAAGAAAACGTGAGTCCGCCCAGCGTCATTACGTCGTATCAGGTGCGTATGTATTTGACGTATCTGATTGGTTTCATGAAAGAGGGTAGCGCCTACCTCATAAATATGCACACAGCGATAACAAAATCCTCTGCGCAGTGTTCAATGCCAAGTCGATTATCATACACTGACAGAGAGAAGGTTCTCCGCTTCAACAGTGCTTGAACGGCAGCCTTAACCTCTGTCTTCCGATCAGTTTAAAATTAAGATTGAGCTTTTTAGCATATATCGCTTAAAAAATATATCGCGTAAATCATCTGCTAAAAACCGTCCTGTATAGCTAAAGTAAAGATCTAAGCCGACGAAGGTAAGTGTGTTTTATAATTATTGGTAACAAAATATGTATTATGTACACAGCAAGAAAGAACCACTCAGTGCCGTATTTTTTTCCAACGCATATTCCGGTAAATCCTTCTTCATGTAAAAATTTTGTTTAAAGGCACTTGTTTGATTGGTTGCTGACACTGGTCAGGCAAAATCGAACCAATTGCAGAGCAGGAAAAGCAGCCAATCCCAGCGCAGTGGGAAGAAAAATTGTCGGAATACGGATAGGGAAGAAAAAACGACGCTTTGTTGTTTGTGCGCGTGCGCGTTAGGCCGCTAAGTACAGTAATTACGTCATTAAGAAAAATTTCGTCGGTTTTTGACCTGTTAAATAATGTATAGGTGATCTAGGACAGGCGGCTGTATGTGGCTTAATAATAAAGTGGTCACTTACAGGTCATGGTTCAGTCTATGCTTTTATCAGCTACATTCAAATTTACATGAAACATTAATAAACATATCCATTATTACTGGTGTGTATAAGGAGCACTGGCATCGTCACACGGCGATGCTCCTGTGACAGTCAAAACAGATGAAAAACCCTTGTCTTGCTTGTAGCCCTGGTTATGATTGATGTCGTTTGCACGTTTTTTTAACCAAGCAACCTGTGCTGCAGCCTAGCAGAAGGTGATATCTGAAGAACCCAGCTGTGCTGTCCCCAAAATTGTGGCCCTTATCGTAACAAAGTGATATAAGGGGTACAAAAGCAGTTACACTGTGGACCAGCAAAACATGCTTGTAAAACTCTTTTTAATTATCCAGATTAGTTCAGATTGTGATGGTGTGATTGAAAAGGTAGGCTTTTATTTTTTTTTTTTTTTTTTTTTTTTTTAAATAGACATTTCCAAGTTTTGGGCAGATGGGTGCATGTGCTGTGTAAGCTGTAGAGCTGTTTGTTTTCGTTAGTTTTCGTTTTTTATTTTATTTTTTTTCCTTGTTGGAAATCACCTCCCATCAAACCTCCATCTAGCTCTCTGATGTTGTGTAAGCTCTTCCTACAGAATGTAAGGATGATATTTAGAAACCTCACAACAGTGCCATTATTTTGAATGCACAATATGTTCTTTCACCTTTCTGAACATTTACTCCCTGTGTAGTATGTACATTTCTGTAATAAATCTCTCTCTCTCGCGTTTGTGTGTTGACAGAAACATGAGCTCTCAGGTGAGACAAAATTTCCACCAGGACTGTGAGGCCGCCATAAACCGGCAAATCAACCTTGAGTTGTATGCCTCCTATGTTTATCTGTCTATGGTAAGAGTTTTGGGATGGGCTATAATAAAATGCTAAAAAAATCTAAAAAATTTTATATCACAGAGTTTTCACATTTGGAGAAGAAAATAGTTAGTTATAAAATCTGTCAGATGGACATAAAAAGGCTTTCTTACCCATAGTGCGATGCATGATTGGGAAGGTGCAATGGGTTCTGCAATAAATAAGCTTTGGTTTCACATAAAGGTTTTGTTGTTGCCCACAGCCAGTGTCGTTTCAGTGCTGATTTCCTTTTTAATTTCCACAACGTTTTTTTTTTTTCTAATTCATGTATTTATTTTAACATAGGTTCCATTGTGGTCTAGTGGTTAGGATGTGGCACTCTCACTGCTGCGGCCCGGGTTCGATGCCCAGTCAGGGAACCAGCCACTCTTGGTGCCGGTCCCAAGCCAGGATAAATGGGGAGGGTTGCGTTAGGAAGGGCATCCAGCGTAAAAACGTGCCAAATCAAACATGCGGATGGTCCGCTGTGGCGACCCCTAATGGGAGAAGCCCGAAAGAAAGTTTTATGTATTTATTTGAACCTGTTTTTCAAATTTTTTTTCGCAGTCCTATTACTTTGACAGAGACGACCAGGGGCTGCACAACTTTGCTAAGTTTTTCCGCAAGCAGTCGCATGAGGAACGTGAGCATGCAGACAAACTGATGAAACTTCAGAACCAGAGGGGTGGAAGAATCTTCCTGCAGGACATTAAGGTACATTAAAGTCAATTCCTAAAATTTTTCTTGGGATAGTCTGCTTTATTACACTGGTGGTAAATACTTACAATGGGGGCTTTGTTAGGGAGTACATGTAGTGAAGCACAGATACTAACAGTTTGTTTGGGTGGAGTTCTTATCATTTAGAGTCAGTTAAGCTCCAAGCTGGGAAAATATGACCAACAGGGTAAGGAAGATTAGACACTAGAAATATATACTTTTTTTAATTTAAAACATTTTTCAAATGAACATTTTTTTTAAATTTTTTGTTGTTGATTTGATTATGCGCCCCTTTGCTTTTGTGCATGACAGAAACCAGAACGTGACGAGTGGGGTAGCGGTGTGGAGGCTCTGGAGTGCTCACTACAGCTGGAGAAGAATGTCAACCAGTCCCTATTGGACCTGCATAAGGTGGCCACTGATCACAACGACCCTCATGTGAGTGCACCCATAGACCTACCAAACTTGCTTTTTGTGCAAATGGGCACTGTAACCTTTGAACACTTTATTATGCTAAAAATCATCAGTTAGTTTGCTAAATCTGCTAAACATTTATTTACAGCATTTTTTTTATTAAATTAAAGAGCTCTCTCTCTTAAACTTGCTGCTGTCCTTGTGATTGCTAGCATAAGAAAACAGAGAAAAAAATGTGTAATAGGAATACTGTGTGTATTCAATAACAGTCTAAAATTATACACTAATATATAATATAAGACAAAACACTAGTTTGTTTTGAGCATATAGATAGGTGGGAAATTCTGTGTAATTTTTTATTGTTTTGGCTGAGTTCGTAAACACAAGCTTAATCCTATAAACCCAGCTGTCTCATGAAATTAGGAAATATAAAATGTCTTTTTGACCAAGCTTGTTTTCAAATGGATAACTTCCTTTAAAAGTATGAACTTTTCTTATTCACTAAACTTGTTTTGCAGTGTCTTTATCTACTATGGAAATTTAAAATGGCATTGTTTTGCACATTGTTTAGTGTTTTTGTGTAATTTTAGTCCGTTAGGGTAGGAGAACTGTATATTGGAAATCCCACTAGACACGTGACTTATTGTATGAGTTCTTATATCTTGTTGTGTCTTTTTAGATGTGTGACTTCATTGAGACTCACTACCTGGACGAACAGGTAAAATCCATCAAGGAGCTTGCTGATTGGGTCACCAACCTGCGCCGTATGGGAGCGCCTCAGAATGGCATGGCTGAATATCTGTTTGATAAACACACACTGGGCAGTGAGAGCAGCTAAACCCTTTTCACGCCACCTTGGCTTATACCATCTTATAATTTATTTTCATCCCTTCTACCAGAAGTTCTCAGATTTTAGTTTTGTCCTGCTTTAACACACTTCCTGTTGCTTGTTATTGTCATACCAAGTTTACCTGTATGTGCTGTTTTATTGCTAAAATTGCATGCCAATCAAATAAACAAATTGTATGATCATGTGCATTGTGTGTTGCATCACTTATAGACATGTTTAATGAACTTTCATACACATTCATACAGTGCATGTTGATTACCTTCAGAAGTTGGAAGGATAAAAAGCTAGCCTTGCACTCCCAAAGAACTCCACTTATACTGTATATGAGGCCCACATTGCTTTTGGAGTACCAGTAGAAACAATTCAAATAAAATTATCATAATTAATTATAGTTAGTATATTCTGAAACACATAAAATTAAAATGACAACTAAATAGAACTTTGCTTTTAGAATTGTCTTTGACATCTAGGTTTCATGTGACATTGAAAACATATGGTAAATGTGTTATGCTGTAATGAGATCTAAAAGACAAAAGCTAATTACACAAAGCACTCTATACAAATGGTGAAACATGTTGGTGGCAGTATCATGCTGGCGGCTCTTTAGATGGGTCTTGGTCTTGTCAAAAATATTCATGTTATTCCAAGCAATCTATTTTGCCACAAAACAGATAAAGATAGAGAAATTCTATGGAAAGATTTGAAGGAGAATGTTCACAGAAAACAAAAATTGATGACCATATTAAACCAGCAAAAATCAAATCAGGAAATGACAATGATATTCATAAACCCAAATGTTAAACATCCGGGCTCTGAGCTGTGAACTAACACTGCATCTTCATATTGTTTAAATTTAACATTAAACATTTTGTGAAAGTGGGATTGTAATGGTAGATTTTAAATCTCACTGCCTAACACACACAATTTAATCTCAGGAACAAAAAAAGTAGAAAACTGTAATGTAGTAAATTCCCCAAGACTCAATCTAAGATTACTCTGAAAAGCTAAAAGTGAAATAAACACATTCAGTCAATAGCAAGTATACATGAACAATGCTTAGAAACAAACAAACAAACAAACAAACAAACTGGATGTTTAGTATTTAAAATGTTTTTTTTTTTTTAAACTAGACAGGGCACTGAAACTAAGCTTTCTTAGATTGAATTAATAATGTTGCAATAACTTCTCAAAGATATTTCATTCTTCTTTATGTCTATTCTATATAACCACAAATAACCGACAGGTCCTGACATTTATATTGAAACATATGATTTTCCATCATAAGTAGTATGTCACTGTTACTCAATTATTGCAAACCAAATAAAAATGGTTTTAAATAGAGGTTATATATTAAATGTAAAATTACATATTTCGGCCTACAATATATGACACTTTACCCTCTTTATAAATTATAAATTATACATTCATTATACATATTGTAGGACATTTAAAAGAAACATTGCTACTTAAACTTATAGTCTATTATTGTCTTCCTTAGTGCCTTAATACTAATTAAGCATGACTTGAACATGTAATAGAAACATTACAACCGTCAAAATTAGGAGCATTACAGTATGTTCTCAGTAAGTGTTGCTGCTGGTATCAGAAATGATTAGCAACCATGTGCTGGTTCAAAAATAGATCAAGCTGCCATCTAGTGGAAACAAATTTATGTACATGCTGTTTACATTCCTGCTGTCTTTCAACTTGCACTGTATGAACAAAAGTAATGGGACAGCTGACAATGCCCAAACTATAGGATGTCTTTGGATGTGGTTTTATTAAATCTTTCCTTCAGCAAGCTTAATTAAAATATGGTATACTTGGGTTGGAGAGGAAGATCTTAAGGGGCCTGTTAAAAATAATTCCTGACCACAACCCTACTGAACACTTCAGATGAAATGGGACACTGACTGCACATGTTATTGACGGATACCCTCTAAGACCCTTGTGACTGAATCTACCTTTGTTGATGTGATCCAACTCTTGTTCATGTGTGACCCAAGTCATTAATCTGTTAATTAATTAATTCTCATTAATATCAGTGGCATATGGTCTGGGCCTTCTCTGCTGGTGCACTGAACTACATTTACAACCTACATTTTAATATTTGTTTCATGAAATTGTATTAATTTATTCCCAACAGTATATTCTCTTTATTTTGTAGCATTTCTCTTGGCTGCACTGCTTCCAGTACGTGTATGGGGAAGTTAGATTTTTTGTCCAATCAGATTTCAGCCTCTATGCGCTGCCATGTAACTCTAATCTCTCCAGGACCTTCAAAGTCTGTACTGCTGGCCCTTTTTTTAAACCATAGTCTCCTTAATAAATATCTGTTTCTTTAACCAATCAGATTTCATATTTGCCTCACAGGGCCATCTAGCTGGTACAGAGTAGTGTCAGCATTTTTCCGTTTTCTGATTGGTTAGAGTTGTCTTAACTGGGTTTCTTGCTTTAGTAAAATGGTATTCACCCTCCATATGTGAAATGTCTCTCTCTTTAATGCCACACGTTGTTATATTGCGTTTTTGTATAGTATTGATGGTTTCTATAATTGCGACGTGATGGTGGTATTAAGAGGTGAATTAAGTTGGGTAAGTCCCCACTGAAGGCCCAGGTACCAAATTCACAGCCCGCCACTGTTAAATACAATAAATTATACTCATCCAAAACAAATACTCCTCATCCAAAACAAATGACTTTTTTTTAAAAACAAATTTTATTTTGGTCCTATTTGTAGGGTTTAGTCAAATAGCCCGAATCCCATGTCATCATCAGATTCTTCTGACTCCTCTTTCTTTTCCTCCTTCTTCTCCTCGGCTGCTGCTAGGAGGAAAGTAAAAGAAAATTAGATATAGAACACAGTAATATATCTAAAAGCAAAAAAAATCATGCTTTGGCAACATTTTCCATATCAAAGTAGTCATGCATGCATGTATTATTATTATTATTTTTTTTATTAAAATCTTAAACCGGCATTATACACTAGTTTAAAACATGAGCTGTAGGACAGCCACTAACCTGCAGGAGCTGCAGCACCTCCAGCAGCAGGAGCACCAGATGCCGCCACTGCAACAGCGCCACCAGATGGCACACTGGCTAATTTACTGTAACCTACCAGAGATGAGAGATGATAGATAAAAAACAACTAAAAAAACCCACCACTTTATTAATAAGGATGTTGGTAAAGCAAAAATTGAAGCAAAGTTCAAGCTTCCTGTAATTTAGTCGCTATTTTAAAGATAAATATAAAAGCATTATAACTGAGTATTAACATAGAATTTTCCCTGAAAATACTGGCAAACATTTTAAAACATATAAGCCATTTGAGGCCTATTTGGGAAAGGTATAGGCAACATGTTCAACTAAACTTGAGTAAGAAGAGAAAATACTTTTTTGAGAAAGAACTTTAAATCAGATGCACTCTATAGAATGACTTTATATAGATATACGATACTCAGAGTAATCACCTCAGTGGTACATCAAAATTTACACTATGATTACTGTTGTTTTTTAGTTGCAGAACTTTGTTTGACATACATGATCAATTTAAAAATTAATTTATTTTTTTTATTTAATATTCCACACCTTTGGTTGCCTTTCTGTAATATTACCACAAACCGAGGAACCTCATCATAATTTCCTACTTGCTAGTTTCAATAAAGATTTTAATGTGAATCCATAAAGCTGGTAATTGAAGCCCAATAAAAAACACTTTATAACAAATATAAATATTTATCCTTAGCGCATCATGTGTAAATAATAATCTCACATTTAGTGACTTCAATGTGAACAGATAATGATGCCTAATGCATACAAAGTGAGACTTACCTTGAGCTATCACATCCTCAACTGATTTGCCATTGAGCTCTGACACGACCTGTTGCAATAAATAAATATAGTAAAATTAATTGATGTTGACTGACAACACAAAGCAGGCAACCATGGAAGACAAGGCTTGAACTTATGAACCCATCTCTGATGTTTTAAAGAATTGGTAAGAAACGTCTCAAAGAGACGGTAAAAGTCAATTCAATTTATAAAGCCTGTATAAACCCCTGAAACAAGTACTAAGCTTAGTGTTTTACACACAAGCAATGCACATACCTTACCAAAGATAATTTTTATATAATCTACAGGTGTTCTGATTACATCACAGAAATGTGCCAACAAATACAACACTTTATTTATTGACATTAGGGTGTAACAATTCCTCTGGTAATTACATTACAAAAAATGATCAAGGAAAATTATTTTGCCCCGATGCTTAATTTGGTCCATTTATATACACACAATGTGTTTCTCAAGAACCATAACTACTGAGGCACCACCCACTAAACTCTGTAGCGTTCTGGACAGCGAACACAGAAGATGCTGCAGAATGAAAAATGGAGGTATGTGGATAAAACAGTGAGGGGCCAGGAGAAGATTAATATGGAATCCTATATGGAATCCACATTAAATAAAAAAGTTTGCCTGATTCCGAGTAATTCTGACTTTATTTCCACCATCCAACCAGATTCAAGTCATAGAAAGAAACAAAGTTTTCAATGTTTGGGTAATTTTAAACCCAAACATAACGAAGAAAAAAAAAAAAAAAACAGTGCATTTTTACTTTTCTTTTTTTTTGGAGCAGTCTATTTTTTTCTGATCTGGGAAACTTTGCTAAGCAATGTGACACTGGAGGCTTCCGTAAATGTTAAACAAATGTCTTCTAATAAAATACAAACAGCCACATCAATATAAATTCTATACATTATTTGGCCTTATAATCTGTTACTATAAAAACAAGAACGTTTTATAATAAGCGCATAAACCAGTTGCCACAGTCGTTCTGTTATACAGAAATAATGTACACATCCTGACCCATCAGATTTGGTGCAAAAGCTCTCTGCAAAAAGTTTGAAGGGTAATTTTGGTGTCCTTATCCCACCTTTTTCATGCGGGTCTCGTCAGCTTCGATGCCCACGCTCTCCAGGATCTTCTTGATGTCAGTGCCACTGGGGTTCTCTTTGCCCCCCAGAGCAGCCAGCAGGTAAGCAGCTACGTAACGCATCCTTAAATAGAGGGGGGAAAGTCATTCTAGTTATATGGAAACGCACATCAATACAAACCATCCAAATACTACATTTAAATACTAACTATATAACTTCTACAATTTTAGAATATAATATTTAATAAATATATATTGTTGGATCGATACTTTATATATATATATATATATATATATATATATATATATATATATTAAACATACACCTTGAAACAAGACTACAGCAGAAACAGAAGCCTGTATGC